>OX608078.1:122222938-122665504 GCA_951509765.1 Sphenella marginata
GGAAAGGTGTTCTGCACATGAAAAACATGGATCGGGCGGGGCAGTGAAATAACGCCCGGGGAAATAACGCCCACGGGCGTTATTTCCCTTTGAAAAGGAAATAAAGCCCGCGGGCGTTATTTCCTTTTCAAAAGGGAAATAAAGCCCGCGGGCGTTATTTCCTTTTCAAAAGGGAAATAACGCCCGCCGAAAAAAGGAAATAAGGCCCGCGGGCTTTATTTCCTTTTCAAAGGGAAATAACGCCCGTGGGCATTATTTCTTTTCTGAAAGGAAATAGCGCCCGCGGGCATTATTTCTTTTCTAAAATGAAATAGCGCCCGTCGACAAAAAGAAATAACGCCCGCGGGCGTTATTTCCTTTTTGAAAGAGAAATAACGTCCGCGGGCTTTATTTCCTTTTCAAAAGGGAAATAACGCCCACGGGCGTTATTTCCCCGGGCGTTATTTCACTGCACCGTAATTGTGACCTCTAGACCAAGAAATTTAAAATAAAAATACTTCTGATAAGGCACCACAATGGAAAATAAATACAAAAGCGTGTTCTTAATTGGTAAGTCTTTAAAACTAAGTAAATATGGGAAAATAAATAAACAAATTGTTCTACACAAGTAAGAAAAAAAAATGTTTGAATGCAGACGCGCTTCCTAGCAGAGAGGTGTTTAGTGTATTTTTTTATTGCATGCAGTGGAGAAACATAAGAAAAACTTGCCGTCACGAAACACATAAAAAAAAATTATAGATTGCTTAAACAAAAACTGTTCGAAAGAAAACGTTTAATATTGTTTTATAGACTTCACAACATTTCATATTCTTATTAAATTTGTTCCGTTACATATTTACCATTTTACTTCAACATAGCTATAAAATTAGAACTGTGCGCCTGAGTTATCTCATAGTGTATGTTTTCAAAAACTAAAAAAAAAAATTTCTCGATTTTACGCCAGCCTACCATTGCAAAAGTGTTAATAAATTTAAAATGCAATGTTAAAATGAAACTTTGGGTAATATTTTATCAAACGGTGTAAAACTTATGTAACTCATTACTTTGAAAAAAATTAAAAATTAACTTCGACTTATTAAAAGTCCTTGAAAGGACACTCGCAGGTACAACCTTTATATGGGCAATTTACTCCTGACTCCAATCTAAATAAAAGTATTTATGCCATTTTTTCCGGTAATATTGCTGGTTTACGAGATATTAGCCAATAAAGACATATACAATTTTTTAGTGCATTTTCAGCTTTTAGGTCAAATTTCCATGGCATTTTTTCACTACAGATGGCTAGACTTTTGCACACATCTTGTCGTTTACCCCCAAACTTTCAGAAAACGCATTTGGAGGGAAGAGAATTAGAGCTTTGACCCCTGAACTATACCATATTGCATGTTTTTAGAAATGTAAAAACAGTTTTTCTCAGTTTTATGTCAACCAACCATTGCAGAAATGTTGGTAAAATTAAAATGTAATGTTATTATTAAACTGTGGTTAATATCCTACCAAACGATGTATAGCTTATCTAATCCATAATTTTGCAAGTATTTTATTTGACCATTACAAAAAAATGAAAAATAAAAAATTTACTTCGACTTATTAAAAGTCCTTGAAAGGACACTCGCAGGTACAACCTTTATATGGGCAATTTACTCCTGACTCCAATCTAAGTAAAAGTCGTTATGTCGTTATTTCTCTTAAAATTACTAGTTTAGGAGATATTAGCCAATAAAGACATATTCCATTTTTTAGTGCATTTTTAGCCTTTAGGTCAAATTTCCATGGAATTTTTGCACTACAGATGGCCAGATTTTTTTACAGATCTTATTTTTTATACCCATTCTTTCAGAAAATGCGTGTGGAGCGAACAAAAAAAATTTAAGAATATTTAAGTTAGGCTTATGCGAATGTCATTCTGGCATTTATCCATCATGATTTAATATATTTACAACAACTTAGCCATATTACCAACTTAAAAATAAAATGTTGGTTTTTTCGCTTTCATCAATCTCTGCCATGGAAATTCCCTTAAGCAGGAAATATCAGAAGAAGTTAAATTAGAATTTAAAAGATTTTGAATCTTAGAGTAGTTTTCCCTATGTGTTTCTAAATTTTCTATGTCATCTGGAAGTGGTAATAGGATTTGAGTGGAAGGCATAGGTGGATATGGTATACCAAATCTGCAAACTTGCTGTCCTCTTATTTCCCTGGTACAAGATCGGCTATGATTATGTCTCTGGCACTCAATGAAATTTTCTAAATGACTTATGGATCCATCTGTAGATACATATTTGTCAATGAAACTAATAGCATTTGGAAAAGATTCAGGTTCGCTAAGATCGATCTTAGGAGCATTCTTGAGCCAATACATGCCATGCACGTGAGCTGAACCCCTTTGTTGGAATTCAATCCGCCAGTAAAAATGTTCCACAAAATGCTCGTCGAAAATACCCCCATTTTCTTTAAAAAGCTTAAGCAACTGACGATAACGATGGTCAAAATATCTAGCGCATGTGACTGCATCTGGCCGAATTAAACGATATCGTTCTTGGGTAGACAAATTATTGGCATCTTCTTCAGAAATAGTTCTGGAGTCCTCCGTTTTAGCCAGAATAACTAATAATTCGATCCAATGAGATTCAGCGGCAGACAACGTTATAAAAAAGGTTGGAAGGCCGAATTGGCGGATCATGGCAACTGCTTTTTTCTTCTCTGCTTCCCAGTGAGCTGGGGAAGATCTAACACCTTTAAGAACTCTATATCCATCGTCATGCTGGATCAAATTCTGAACAAAATTTTCATTTAAAACATTTTGGGCCGTAACTCGATTGCTTTCAGAAAACTTTCGTAGGCAAATCGATATGCTATTCTTAATCTGGAGCAGTTCTAACTTCTTGTAATTATAGAAAAGCTTAGGAATAGTACAAGCCCTTCTATCGTAGCGGCGAATCTCAGATCGAACAATCTTGCTGTATGTCTCTGTACAAGTTCGCTTCAGCCCAGCATAAATACTTGCAAATGAAAGCTCCTCAGAGTTGTTGTCTTGAATTATATCCAGGGGCCTTTGGCCTTCACCTGGTGCAATTATCAAACGATTAATGTCCATATTTTCCACTGGAACATTATCGAGAAGAGTCTCGAGCCCACCTGGGTTTATTTCTTCAATCGCAGGTTCTATGGGGCGATTATTCTCTGGTGGACAATGTCGCAAACTTTGAAGCATGGGTATATCTTCAATAGATGCAATAAATGGCACTTCTTCATTATCATCAAAACCTGCAACACACCCTTCGTTAATATGAATATTGTGCTCTTGATATAA
Organism: Sphenella marginata; assembly: GCA_951509765.1. Lineage (NCBI taxonomy): Eukaryota > Metazoa > Arthropoda > Insecta > Diptera > Tephritidae > Sphenella > Sphenella marginata. The sequence continues at coordinate 122,226,252 of OX608078.1, forward strand.
TGGAGTATTCACTAAATATCGCAAGGCTTCCATTATTTTCGCAGGACGTATGGTGTCAGTCATATAGTCATGATTATACTCCATACGTCTTCTTAGATGGATTTGAATCACATGAGCTTGATCGAATGATCTTGGGAGGGATGTAACAATTTCGTTAACTGAAATGGGAATGTTAACAACTGCCCCCCTTAATGAGCTCTGACCTTGGTATCCCAAAGGACGAATAGTCATAAAAGGCAATCTTGGCATTATTAGGCGTTCCTCTAAATGTGTAAGGTCTTTTAGGCATTCTGGGAGCTCAGGAAAATCTAAACCGTTAGTTAAGCATATTTTTGGAAGGGTGTTCCTTTTGATTGCGTTTCGGCAAGTAGCACAGAAGGAAGTTTATCGGATAAATAAAAGGCAGATGCAACATCTGGATGACCTTGGGTAATTATATTAAAATTTAACGGGTGTACTTGGTGTGGAAACCATAGCCCACCGCAGCAAATGCAAATCTCTGTTGGTCCCTTCTTAATATTCCTAAAATATATTTGCCGAAAATCTAACAATCCTAGGTCATCTCGTACATCTTCGTTTTCCCGACCCTCATTTTCTCTTATTGAGCGGTTTCTATCCGTCTGCCTTTCATTTTCATTTCGTCTATTTTGTAAATTTGCTCTATGACGATGAACTCGGAATCGACTTTGACGGCTTCGTCTAGAGCTTTCTACCCGAGCTCTCTTACGGACAGTTCTACGAGCAAGTGTATTTCTTTGTTGTTATCGGAGCCTATTCCCTGTAGAGGGAATTTCGGGATTTTCGCGACGAGATCTACGTTCGGCAGTATTTCTACGTTTCTCTGTAGAGCGAATTTCGGGATTTTCGCGACGAGATCTACGTTCGGCAGTATTTCTACTTTGCTCTATAGAGCGAATTTCAGAGTTTTCGCGACGCACCCACCACATGTTGAGAAAATTTAAAAAAAAATAACAATAAAAAAAAAATAAAAACAATTTTTTTTGCATTTGTGTGTTAATTTTATTCTATATTCACCAATTAACAACAAAAAATAAATTTTTTATGTCGCAGTAAAGAGCGTGACGGAAAGAGCTAAAGGAGTGTATAGTTAATATATTAAATTTTTTTGGTTTTTTTAAACGTCTTGAAAAAGACGCGTTTGATTTTTGATCACAAAAAGCACTAAACACTTTAAATAATTAGTCAGTAGTATTTTATAACTAGTTTAGTATAGTTAATATATTAAATTTTTGTTTTGTTTTTTTAAACGTCTTGAAAAAGACGCGTTTGATTTTTGATCACAAAAAGCACTAAACACTTTAAATAATTAGTCAGCAATATTTTATAACCAGTTAGATTTCGATTTATCACTATTATAGTTTAATTAATATATTAAAACTTTTTTGGTTTTTTAAACGTCTCGACAAAAACGCGTTTGAATTAGCAAGCGATCAAACAAAACTAAACTAAAATTTTACGTTTTCCTCAAAATATTGGGTCGCTCTTTTAACCTTTCCACATAGATACATAGCATGACAATGATTAACTGGAATTTAAATTCCTCCAGTCTTTTAACACCATTAACTATACAAAACAAATAATAACAGCAATTTATGTGCACAGCTGGGTATGTAAAGTTCGGTTTCACCCGAACTTAGACTTCCTTACTTGTTCCTAAATACATATGTGGCGCGTGGCTCGCACTTTGAAGCCTACTCTGATGCTTGCTTTTATATTTACAACGAATTGGTGCTTATACATACATTCATGTTTATAGCTAAAGGATAACTGTAATTATATTTATATACTAAGGCGATAGCGAACTTGCGTACATAGAAACGGTACACGCCAAATTGGCTGACGCAATAGCCCACGACAACAATATACGCTTTTATGAAGTACAGCTGGCCATGGATACAGTATACACCGGCATGGCAGAATCTTACCTTACAGTATGACCCGCCATACAGAGGACACTGCTATACCTAGCAGTCCGGACAGGCGATGTCGACCTGCGAGTGGCAGAATACCGGAAATTCTGCCGAATTTCCCTGCGGAAGCAACGTCAATGGCAAGAGAACGTGACCAAGTGAAACTCTTGAGCCCCGCAGATCCAAGAATAAAAGATCTCAACGCGGAAATCTGTCGGAAAATTGCAGGTCTGCCAAAACACCGCCATCAGAACTGCAACTGTCTGGGCCCTAAAGGACCTCCACACCGAGTCTTTGGACAGATCCCGGACTGTGAACTCCGTTATTGGCACCCAACCACCTGTTCTTGCTGAGGAAGAACGTGTCCTTCCGAAGGAGACTGAAGTCATGCTGGCATAACTCCGGTCTGGATACTGCAATAGGCTGAACTCCTATTTATCCAGACTGAGCCCCACCATGCCGAACACATGCCCTGCATACGGTATGGCCCCTCATGACACACAACATCTCTTTTCCTGCTCTACTGAACACACTCTTCTAACACCTTTATCACTCTGGTCCAACCCTGTCGAAACTGCGCGTTTCCTTTTAATTCCGTTAGAAGAGCCTGATGACAATTAAGAGTGTACTGGCCCTTTGGGCAGGGCGAAGCACTGCTAACAACAACAACATCGATCAGTTTGCATTTGAAATTCAAGCAGCTCACAACGCATACGCAAGTTTTGTTGTCCACTGCGAACAGTTAAGTAAAGCATTGTTTTTTTTGACACGCCAGCAAGACGATCAGTTAAGCTTTGAATTTCAAACAGCAAATACATATGTATGTATGTATGTATAATTTGAAAATGTTTCGAATCGAATGGGAATCTGATTATTTTTTTATTTGAACCCTATTTACGAGCCTCAATGGTTAATTTAATATTGAATTTGATTAGAAAAAGCAACTTAAGACGGCATTATAAAGTACAGAATTCTGAATTTCATGCGTACCAATTGTGACACAAGGTTACCAAACCATTTATGTGCACTATCTCCGTTTTTTAATCTGCAAAGATTTTTCTCTCAGTTTTCTTCACATACACACACACTACGACAAAATTGTTGAGCTGTGCACCACTGCTCTAGTACAATGTCATGATTTCCGTATATATCAGCACTTCTGCGTCCTATACTAGCAGCAACATCATAAATTTGCATATCCACAGCAGAGTTAGCAACAGCGGGAGAATTGCCAACGGCGGCATAATTGGCACCAGCAAAAGAATTGACAGCAGCAGGAGAATTTGCAACTGGCCTAATATCGGCAGCGGAGCTGGCGCTGGCTACAGTAACGGCAATGGGGTTAGAAATATCGGCAGCGGAGTTTGCAATACAAGACTATGAGCAGCGGTACCATTTGTATCAGCAAAATCAACATCATTCTTCGTAGTTTGTGTTTCAGCAATAACAGCATCGTGTTCATGCAACACTTCAGCAATAACAGGGCAAGTTGTGTCATCAGCAGCGCCCATGCTCTCTCCGTCAATTTGATGATAAAGCCTCTTTAATTGTGCAGTGGTGGTGGACAGAGAAAAATCAATACCTGCACTCCTTAAAGCATTTACGATTTTCTCTCTTGAAAAAAGTTCTGCCATCGTATTATTTTATGGTTACCCCACACCTGAGTTGTACAAAAGAGAGATGTATAAAATAAAGCCGGATTTTAATTTTTGACGTCTAGACTTTTCGATCGCTTTTTTATTAATAGGCTCCACCGGAAGTCGGCATTGCCAACCTCCTCAACAAGACTCAGTGTTGCCTACCTTTTCAGTGCTACCAAATGGTGGAAAAACTATGGCATGACAACACAGGGACCATACAATATAATTTTTTGCACTAAATATAAGAACTTACATTCTAGTTTACATACGAAATTTTGGACCCCTCCCCTCCTTTACCATGACTAAACTATATAGGTTGTCGCCAGACAACACGAAATTACTGTTTGACGTCGTTTCATTGTTATGTCAAAAGGCACGTGTGAGACAAACGTGCAAAAACGTTCAGACTCTTTTATAAGCTTTCCACATACATTACAATCACAAATCACACATTTTCCTAAAATGTTACCACGTAGAACTCATTAGATATCAAATTAAAGTAAATTTTTATTAAAACCCAACAACTTGCGCAAGTGAACTCAGTAGCTTTTCCAGAAAGTGCAACAAAGAATGTGAACGAAAAACAAAAAAGTGATAGTTTGACATAATCAGGATGAGGAAGAATAAGAACATATGTCATATGCTCCAACCATATAAATTATTTAGTCATGTCCTTTACTACCTTTAAGGAAATATAAATACAATATAATTAAGAAAAGAGAACAAATTTAATTTAAAATATGAAAGTACAATGTAACAATTAGGCTATATATTTTTGTCTGACATATGTTTTACCCATGGTACAATAAACAGGCATCACAGTTGCATTTTTATTTTTTTTCTCGAACTGGCTTTTAATTGAAAAACTTTGTTTACGTTTTCGCATTTGTTTACATGTACCACTAATTTGTATATTTTTACTTTTTGGGTTTTTAAATAAATAACAATTCACAAAAGATGAATTTCATATCAAAGGCTGAAAAAAACGTACATTTTAAACCCGACCCCTCGGAATTTGATAAAATTTCGCATATAGGTACATCTTACCGACCCAAACACAACCTCATTTTTAGAAATTTCAGTTTCGAAAAATTGTGGGTGTGGGAAGGTATCAAAATTTGATTTCAAAAAAATTTTTAGTACACTGAAAAAAAAAATTTCCAAAATATAATTTTAAAGTGAAAAAAACTTCAAAGAACAAGCGATTTTGAAAAATTAAATTTTTTTTAAAAAGGTCTATTTAATATATATAACATATCTAAAAAGTAAAACGGTTTTTTTTTCTTTTCTTTTTAAACAATTTTTAAGTAAAACCATTGTTGAATGATACAAGGTTTGCTAGTCTTTGACAGATCAGACTCGAAGCTTCCTAACTGTCACCTAACATAGTTGCATTTGCGAAATGTCAACCCCCCCCCCCCCCCCGAAATTTCCGAAAATTAAAAAATATACGTCTGTACTATAATAATTACTCTATTCATTTTTAAAACCCCTGTTAAGAAATTAGCATTCATAGCAATAATGAAAACACGAAAGAATAAATTTAAATAATATTTCACACTGAGAGAAGTTATTGGCAGTCGCTAATCAATTATCAGAGCAAGTCTGAGAGGTCACAACTAAATTCCTGCAACGGTTCACTCATTTGGCCCTTTAAGAAATTCGCGCAAAACTATCAGACTTGCTCTGCATAAGATCAACTACGTACTAAGGGATTCACCAATACAATCCCAAAACTTTGACAATTTATTGCGAATGTAAGAACGGCAAAACTTTTTTTCATGCTTGACATACTAGCGGCGTTTCGTTCTAACAAGTGCGTAATATATACATGTCATATTGTTAAGTCATGGTTGGTTATTCGAATTTAAAAGGAAAAAATGCCAAAGGACGCTGGCAGGTGTGCAATTTTATTTATTTATAAATTGTTGGCTGCATACAAAAAAACTAACAACTTTTAGTGAAATAAAAGCTGCAATATTTCATAAACTAGCGGCTACTTAAAATTTTAAAGCAATAATGTCAGTTTACTGCGGATTGGGCGATGTATTGAGGTGCATATAATGGAATTGGTAATCGTTTACGTTTTTCGCAAATATTTTCCAAAATAATGAAAATATTGGTTGAGCGGAGTTACATTCATGCTCCTGGGACGGACACGCATCTTTTGATACCCCTCCGGACATTTTTGGACGCGTATTAGAGCTCGGTACCCCACGTAAACGATTACCATGGAAATTATTAAATTGCTTGTGAAAGTGACGCCCTCATGCTATTTTGTCTAATTATTCTACATAGGAGTTGTACGCGCACTAATCAAATGGTGGCCATAAAAATGGTAAATTATTTTGCGTTATTCTCCTCACTTAAAATTTAGACACATTAAAATACATGAATGAATTTCAGATCGACAAACAACTTATACAACGTGCAGGGTTAGCCAAGAAGTAGAAATACATTCACGCCTCAAACATCCATCCGTATTGGAATTGTATACATTCTTTCAAGATGAAAATTACGTTTAGTTGTTGGAGTTGGCGCACAATGGTGAATTGCATCGCTATATGAAACAACAGATGGGACGTGCAATGACCGAAGAGAAGGCGTCTAGTATGCTACAACAAGTGGTATCTGGTCTGAACCGGATGAGAAGCACATGACCATGTGTGGTAAGTACTGCGTGCAATAATCAGTGCTGTATTAAATAACACAATTTTTGTATTCTCTTTCTCACAGGTACACCCAATTACATATCACCTGAAGTAGTTACGCGTTCGCCACATGGTCTACCTGCCGATGTTTGGGGTCTGGGCTGTATGTTTTACACGTTTTTAGTTGGTCATCCACCTGCAACAACAGCATTTTGTAGATTTTACGCCGCTTAAATCAGCTCATTTGTGTAACTCTTTTGGTGCCGATTTTATTTACATTTACTTGCTTTTCGAAATTTTTTCATGTTTTAATAAATATATACTTATAACCTATTCTTTTATTTAAGATGAGGATCCAAAACCGGATAAAGTATAATTCCTCATAAAATCCCTTAATTTATTACCTTATATAACAGATTATATAATGCCTTAACGAATCCCTTTTATAATCCATTATTTAATGGCTCATTAAAGCCATATTTAATGCCTTACACTATGGCTTAAACATCTCTTATATATAGGCATTCGCATGAGAGCGATATAGCATGAATAAATACGTGAAGCTTATATGAGAGAGAGAGACAAAAGCTCACACGCACGTGAACGTATCGCTTAGAATTCTCCTTTTGCCCTGTACAAAATAATGGAAAGTTGTCAAATTTGTGAGGTATACTTTCCCTTAGCGCTATGGCATAAATGAGTGCTCATTTAAGGCATAGTGTTCTAGCTGGGTCGTTATTGTAGTCACGGTTGCCATAAGCTTAACCAAAAAAATTACCAAGAAGTTAAAAAAAATTACCAAAAATTACATAGCAGTACACAACGCATTCGTATTGAATTATCAGAGAAAATAGGCCTGTTTTTTTTTACACGCATATACATCTGCGTCTGCGACTAAAAAAAACGGTCATCCACAATTGCGGTTATTCCATTATCAGCGCGCATACATACATACATTTCCTCTGTTGACATTCCGGTTATTATTAAGGGATGATAAACAGATTGCTGGAAGTTGGTAAGGCAGTTTGCAAAATGAATGGAAACTTCTTGGAAGTACTGATTTTATCAGCCACTATTTCGTAGTTGCAGATAAAGTTGTGCGCTTAGCAGTCCATACAAATATTAAGCGCAAACGCAGACGCCGATAAAAAAAAACACGGCTAGTAACAATTAGATTGTACTTATACTTGGCAGGTGATAATAAAAATTCACGCTAATTTGGCAAAAAAAGGATTGAAAAAGTTTTAAAGTAAAAGCCGGTATGCTGTTGAAAAGAAAATGGTCAAGAAATATTTTCATTTATTTCTTGACCATGAAATTGTCATGAATAGCCAAGAAATTTTGACGTTCCTTTCTGCATGTTGAATAATTGCAGTTTGCCGCTTTTTATATGAATTTCAATGTTATTTTGAAAAGTAGAAGAGATTCTTACGCAACATATTTTTCTTAAGCGTTTCATAAGTGTCATTTTATATAGAGTTTTTGGATTTCTTTTGAACAGCCTAAAGCCCTGAAAAAGAAAAATATTTTCCAATCTCAAAGGAGGAGCGACCAAGCACGTTCATTGATGCATTAAATAATTGTTCCGTGTCCTTTTTCCCTATGGTACATCGATATATACAAATTGCTGCAACGCTTCCAGTTTCCGTTGCTCCTATCGAACGGTCTTTCTCTTCCCTTCGAAGGTTAAAAACTTATCTAAGAAGTACAATAGGGCAGGAGAGGCTGGCCCTACTTAACATCCACTCTACTTTTAAATTAACTCCTGAGGAAATCCTAAACAAAACTTCAAAACAAACAAGAAAAACAAATATTATTTTGTACACGGCTAAAAGTTTTAGCCTAGATTTAAAACCTTTTGGGGCTACATATACACCTGCGTTCAAAGTGTTGTTTGGAATTTCCAGTAATATTAACTTCCTTTGATTAATGTCAATGTATGAAAGTATAAGTAAAAACACAATAAAAATACTGCAACTCAAAGTTACGAACTTTGTGGAAAATTCAAGAAAACTTTCATCAAAATTTCTAAGTTTTTAGTACAAATTTTTAGATTTTTTTCGAGCATGCCCGTAGCCCGCTCAATTGAAGTGAAAAAAGATACCAATCTTAAGCCGCTATAAGAGTTACTCGATTTTTGGTAATTTTTTTTCTACCTGACCAAGTGCATTATCTTCCATACAAATTTATAAGCGTAATATTTTTATATTGAACAAAATTATCTTGATGCGCAATGCTCTACCTACTGAGCTACGGCGCACTCAATTTTGTGCGAAAACTACACATATTCGCTGCGTATACGACTTTATTTACTGACACTTTGGCCAAAACCCCCCCGAAATTTTTTTCTGGCTACGCGCCTGATAACGAAAAAAATTTTTGTGTTTTGGAAAGCCCCTTTATTTCCTGTAAAACTTGGTACAGTCAAAGTTTGTCAGATATCTTAAATTTGACGGGATTACCTTCAAGTATGAATGAGAACGGTTTTGAAGTTTATGATAAACTCATTCCCACAGAGGTAGAGTTTTTGGCGCAAAAATTTGACAATAGGATTAAAAAAAATATGTATAACTTCCAAAGTATAGCTAGGTACCTTGTTTTGTCACACAATAATATCAAAATAAAAAAGTTATCAAGAGATGGTTTTACTCATGATTTAATTACAGAAGGTTTGCCAGCCATTGACGTTTATGACAGTTGGCGACAAAGTGTCAGTAAATAAGAATTACCTGTAAATACACACATACTTACATTTTTACATATTACATATTTATACTTTTATTTATTTGAAATTTTTCTCTTTCTACACGGCTAAAAATATTGCTTTTCCGCCTTCGGATTATTGTTACGGAGGTCAAGACAATAGGGGAATAATAAGGTCTACAATATTTTTTTTACTTTTTTCATATAAGTGTAATTTTACATTAACTTTATAATGATCATATAAAGCATGTATATCAAAGGTAACTTATATACCTATCAAACAACATACATTTGTTTGAAATCGACTGGTTAGTTTTTGAGATATTTTGATTTTAAGAAATGCTTTATATGACCTTCTATAACTTTTGTTGTTGTTGTTTCCCCCCGAAAAAAATAAGTCTTTATGTTCACGACCACAATGTCTACCGATCCCAATTTTTGGTTTTTTATCAGAGAGTTGGAGCTATTCTGCATTTGTCCCATCAGTATCAGTATATGTATAAAATAAAAATCGGAATGGCTCTGACATGTGTTAAAGCAATTACGCAAAGTATTTTTTTTTGGCGCCGCTGAATTGTATTTTTGTTTAGTAGAAAGACTGACACCATGTTGCCGGCATACCACACCGAAGGTCCAAGGTTCGAGCCCTGGTACAGGTTACATCAAAAGTGGTTTGAAAAAGTTTTTCAGAACCGAGTCGCCCCTCGCTAATGGTTTGGCAACCTCTCTGAGTGTATTTCTGCAATGGAATGCTTCTCCGCAAAAATGTATCAGCTTTGTAGATGTGGTTTGGAGTCGGCAAAAAACCGTAGGTCCCGCTAATTCGTAGGAAACAATTCAAAGCGGCACAACACAAAATTGAAGACAAGCTCGGCTCGAAGTCAAAGCCAACCTTTTTCACCTTTCAAAAGGGGACTTGGACCCAATACACCATTTAGCGACCACCGTGGCAGGTAGAGGTGCTGGCCTCGAAGGCCCAACTATCGAGTACTGGGACAGGTAACATCAAAACGTTTTTTCTTTGAAAACCCCGGGGAGTCGGAGTCGGAAAAATATACACCCGACACACTAGCGTGTTTTGGAGCTCATTCTTAATTTCGAGGCAAAGCCTCATGAAAACCGGTGTTTTCGCCATATAAAATTGTCACCGAAGACCTGCCTGAAACCCCCGGTTCTATCCCAAAACACCAAGAAAACCACTCACAATCAGTGTCTGTTCTAAAATTTATTGATAACAGTTAGTCGAAAACCATACTGTCACATAACTGATACATAATCATTGATATCATTGTACGAGTACTTTCCCTGTCCTAACACTGCTAGTGATATAAGGCATTATAGGTCATGCTGTCATAATGCATTCGTTTTCTTAAACCGATGTGAAAAATCGGGTGCAGTTTCTTTTCTTTTAATCACTCCTCCTTATTCAAATATAATAAAGCAGAATCACCAATATATAATATTCTATACAGTAATTTACGTTTTCGCTATCCTTTAATTGAGTTAAATAGTCCTACAGGGTTGCTAGATGGCTATCAAGTGAAACCAAGATATGCAGGTATTGTCGGCAAAGCAACCCCCAACTAGCTTATAAAAATATGCAATTTATTTACTCTCACACATACTTTGACAAATATGCATCGTTCTTCGTTTAAACCGTTTGTCTTTACACATTGTACATGTACATGTACACATTGTAAAAAATGTTCCCAGCAAAAAATGCCTAACGCATTCACAAACACAAAAGCAAATTCTTCTGCTGTCACCCAACACTATTAAAGCAAAAATTATAGTCTCGCTGCATGCCAAAATGAGATGGGAATATATTATTGCTGACATAGTTGTCAATTAGTATATTGTATGCGTTCCCACTCATTGTTGTTTCTTATATTGCCAACTTAAAGAAGAATTTTGTGCCACTGCCCATTGGCAGCATTGCCATATGTATTCGGTTATGTAACGAGTTGAAACTCGTGGTACTTCTTTACACAATATGTATTCGGTTATGCAACGAGTTTAAACTTGTGGTACTCCTTTTCACAATACGTCAGCTTCTAAAAATGCATTTAAAGTTCGGGAGAGTTGTCAAAACACGAGTTGCGGTTCAAAAAAGTATAATCCACAGGCAGGAAAGTAGTATATGTAATTGGTCTTTTTAAATTTATAAAATTGTTCGGTGCAGAAATATTCTAGATTGCTGAACTTTAATAAAATTTTCAATAAAAAATAAGTATTTTCGATAAAAAGTCTGCTTTTGTTGCATGAGTTCGATAAAGAACAAAATAAATTATACTAAAGATACTTTAAATTAATCATTTGGTTAGTTTTTGACCTTTAAATTCGCAGACGCAGATGTATAAGTACGGAAACGAATCTGCATTTTTCGACTCATACCCGAAACTTGGTTATTCTATACGACCGCACCACCTGCTAATAACGAAAAATATCAGAAAAGGCATCAAGAGATGCGTTTTTAACTCGGTATCAATAATCCAAAGGCGAAAAACAAATATTTTGTTTCAGTAAAAAATTATTTAGGAAATAAATATGCAATCGAATTTTCGAGTACGGATTATAGATGCAGAGATCAAAACGCGTCTTCTGATAAAATTCCCGATATTTATGAACATGTATTACCTTACCTATGGTCAAATGGATTTAACCAAATTCTTAACATTAGATTCACATCAAATCCGGTTACTTTTAAAGATCTTTTGGCTTACTTACTTAGTTAAAAGTTGCGTCACTATTATTTATTGTGTATACTAGTGAACATTTTTATAATGTAAATAATATTGTTTTATACTAATGCACCTATGTACATTTATTTATTTTTCTCGTAATAGTTTAATATAATGGATAATTGTTATGTATACAGATAAAAAGAAAATGTCTACCAAATTAAAAAATGTTTTTCAATAAAATTCAGTTTTTTACGGATTTTTTAATTTAACTGTTTTGTATTTTATTAAATATGCATTGGGAATATGCGGTAAGTATAACAGCTATATAATATGTTATTTATGCCATAGCGATAACGCATAGTTGTACCGGATTTTGTTTCGCTATATAACATGTTATTTGTGCCATAGCGATAACGCATAGTTGTACCGGATTTTTTTTCGCTATATAACATGTTATTTATGCCATAGCGATAACGCATAGCTTTACGTGATTTTTTCCCGTTATATAACATGTTATTTATGCAATAGCGATAACGCATAGTTGTACCGGATTTTGTTTCGCTATATAACATGTTATTTATGCCATAGCGGTAACGCATAGCTTTACGTGATTTTTTCCCGTTATATAACATGTTATATATTCCATATTAATAGCAGATTGAAAAGAGAAAGCTATGTGAAAACCTTATGGCAAATCATACTGCGAATAAAAGAGAAGGCTTGTGCACACGTATAGTAAAGTATATGTGAGGATTTGTCACTCGGCTTGTACAAACTGATGGAAAGTTTTTGAATTCCTCACGCATACTTTTTGTAGTACTACGGGTGGTTTAATGCATTATTTAACAGATAGTGTTCTAGCTGGGTTGTTATTGTAATATGCCGTTTGTCAAACTGTGGCAATTTATCTATACTTTCGATCTTAACTATGTACAAAATTTGCCCCTTGACTCCGTTCGATTTTTGGTTCTTCGATCACTCGTTGTCCAGCATACATACGGAGAAGATTCAGCGAAATAAACTATCACTTAATTATCCATTATATCATAAATTTGTGGCTTTAATTTGCCAAATAATGTAATAATCGTGTTACCTGGCGCGCTTCGCGGTAGTCAATCCGAACAAGCCCTTGAAACTGCGATTAGTTTTTGATGCCGCCGCTGAAGTAGATGGTGTGTCTTTAAATCGCAACCTTCTGAAAGGGTCTCAAGAGTATAGACCATTCCGAGCTATACTTTTCAGATTTCGTGACCGAGCAGTAGATGCTATCTTTGGCGAGACGTCGATTCAAGCAAGGAGGACCCCGAAGTATATTGTGACGAGTTCGATGATTAATCCTGGGTTCGGTTACTGTAGAGTTAAATAAACACACACACGAATACTGTAGTGGTAGCTAGTTTTATTTACTAGAAATAAGCGCAAATACAAATTTAAGAGTTTAACTTCACTGTAAGTTTACTGTACAACACTTGAAAATAAACTGATCCTCGACCTTGCTGGGGTCCTGCTTTATATAGTCCAAAAGGGTGCTACGTTAAGCACCTAGATCTTTCTGGGTTGTTCGGTTTACTTGTTTTCGAAGGGTCGGTGTTATGTATCGACATCTCCTCCATGCCTCGCATTCGTAAACACTCATGCTATCTCTCTCTCTTGCTTGCATACTTATACATGTATGAGTGTAAGTGTAATATGTAAAAATATAAATATGTATGTATTTACAGGCAATTATAAGCACTTCTTTACTCGAAGTTTCGTGCGCGTTTGCATTTTATTCTCTTTTACGCATTGCTAGAATCGCGGTTACATAAACCGCGTTGCCAACGGTTACGATTTTCGGTTAGATAATCTTCTGGGTACATAACTTCCGGTTACGCTCAGAATCGACACATTAAGAGATCTTTATTATAGTTATTTCTATTTCGCTCATACTGCCTTATATTAGTTGTAGTTTCATCTGTTGTTCGTTTGCAAAGCCGGCAACATCGTTTTGAATAAAAGGACTAAATTGTCTCCTGCTACTAAACGGAAGATATTGTGTATTTTTGAGAACAAAATGTAAACCTTCTTCAAGAACCTTTATGTTTTCTACGAGATTATGAAATGATTTTTCATATCCACACACTTTCAAATAACAGCTTGTTATGAAAGCCCCATGAAAAATTAATTCAAGCGTCGACAAAAAGTATTGCGGCATATTAGGGAAACTAAAGTAGCGCCTTAAATATTTTACCGCTGGCGGCTAGGAATCCTGCTGCCAGGGCCGTGCGCAGGAATTGGCCTTGGGGGGGGTTTTAATTTAGATTTGCATTCGCATACATTTTTCACTAAGTTAAACTTATTTGCTGAAACAGATACCTAGACCCACACATCACAAATTTAAATGTTCTTTAACTTTCCTGAATTTGCATACTCTGATGCCTAAAACTACTATTTTTTTGGTTGTACACATTTTTCTGTATTTGTAATTGGTGATATGATGGCATATCGCAGCTAACTAAAAGTGCAAAAAAAGACTCCTTTCGGAGACATAAAACGCTCATTTCTCAGAACTTTACTCTCCAAAATGAGCTTCTTTCAGAGCCCAAATGGAGCGAAAAATCGCTATACGCGGGCACTCCCACGAAGTCATAAAAAAGAGTCTGAAATGAGTCCGATTTCGATGAATTTGAAGCGTTTTTTGACTATTTTTAAATGAACTGCGGATCCTTTTATTGCTGCTTTTCTGAACCTCTTATTCCTCCGTTCTGAGGGCTTCTGGAGCCTCTAATTGGTGCTTTTCTTTCATTCATCCATTCAGAGGGTTTTTGGACACTTGTCGGAGCCTTTTATTGGTGTTTTTCTGAAGCTTATTTGGGTCGTTTTTTATTTCTTTTGGGTCATAATTTCTTTGCGCAATTTTTCACTCCTAAATATTCTGCCGTCACCAACTCTGACTTTCTAAATTATCCCTATGAGCTTCATGGGAACAACAATTTAATTAATTGTCCAACTATATGCGCCAATGATGTTCTTATTTATCTGAAAACCTTGAAGAAACCTTGTAAATGCGGTCCTGATAGGATTCCTACATGCTTCTTAAAGAAGTGTGCTAACAATATTTACCAACCCCTTACCAATTTGTTCAATCTGTCACTAAAGTGTGGTGTTTTTCCAAAAGCATGGAAAGAGTCGTTTCTTCTACGGCTTCATAAAAGCGGAAGCAAGGTTTCTATAGAGCACTATCGTGGCATAGCAATGCTGTCTGCCATCCCAAAAGTGTTTGAAGCTATTGTTACCAATCAGCTTACGAATCCTATCTCTACCTTGATTTCTGACTGTCAACACGGGTTCTGTAAGGGAAAGTCCACCGTTACAAACTTACTTGAATTTACTTTGATTTCAGCAAAGCTTTCGATAAAGTTTGTCACCCTTTAATTATTCATAAACTGGATCAGTTGGGTTTCCAGCCGGGTCTCAATCGCTAGATCTCTTCTTACCTTAGCGACAGAGCACAAAAATTGTGAATTCGATGTTATTTATGTCACCTCAGGAGTTCCTCAAGGAAGCCATCTTGGCCCGATTCTGTTGTTGTTGTTTATAAATGATATTTCTACAGTAATATAATTTTCGAAAATTTTAATGTTTTTTAGCTGAGCAGTTTTAGATCTCGACGATTAACAAACTAAAGCCAGACTATTGATAAACGTCCATGAAAAATTTGATCTTTATCTTCTGTTAGGTAAAATAAAAAAAACCTCAGAAAATGTTTGAAAACATTCAAATAATTGAACCGTGTCGCTCATCTGCTCTCCAACGTTCATTTTCTCACAATTCTTTTACCCCTACAACAAAAAGGGTCAGAAAATACTCGAAATCTTTCATATAATTGAGCCTTGCAGCTCATTCGCTCTGTTAATTGAAACTGCTCACTGTTTTCATCAGTAAAATTTAAAAAAAATGTCCATACGCTACACAACTTTGTAATTTCGGAAAGCTCCAAGTGCAATTAAAAGTGCCGGACTTACATATGTATTGGCCAACCTCATTTTTTTGCAACTTTCACCAATTTCTTCCTTCGTAAAATTATTTTAACTAATTTTGTCAAGAGTTATGAGTCAAGATTCAATACAAGATTTATAAAGTGTATTTTGAAAATTTTTGTAAAATCATTGCATCTTAGATTTGGCCCCCCCCCCCCCCCGTGCGCACGGGCCTGCCTGCTGCGTATATACAGGTCGATCAGGCGCTCCAGCGTTTTCAGAAGAAACGAGGAGAGACTGATCGGCCTGAAATCCTTGGGAGATACATGAGAGCACCTCTCCGCCATTGGAATAAAGGTAACCTTGACCATATTCCATGCAGCGGGGATGGAGCCCAACCTCAAGCAATAGGAGTAGAGGGGGCCAGCCAGCTGCAAGAAATCCCCAGCGATCTCTGTAGTTGCACAGGAATTATGCCATAAGCCCGGGTGACTTGTAGGGCTTAAAAGAATTGACGGCACATACAAGCTGGTTTTCATCCAGGGTGATGGCTGGCCGACACCCCCCCCCCCCCCCCCCCCCACAATCGAGGGTGATGAGGCATCCGGGTCCTGTGAAAGTGGGACGTCAGGGAAGTGAGCGTCCATAAGAAGCTGGAGAGATTCCTCGCTACTCATAGCCCAGCTGCCATCTACATTCCTCAAGTACCCCAAGGGAGCAGGATTTCCGGAGAGAAACTTCCGGAATGTCGTAGACTGGTTGCAACCCTCCACACTTTCGCAGAAAGCCTTCCAGGAATCCCGTTTGGCTTTCCTAATTGGAGATTTGTAAATACCCAACCCAACTTTGTAGAGCTCCTAGTCGGAAGGTAATTTGCTCTTCCTGTCCCTGTTAAACAGGCGCCAGCTGAAAACCCTAAGGTCGTCTACTTCCTTATTCCACCAAGGTGGTTTTCGCTTTCCACTTACGGTTTTCAGTGGGCAAGCGATTTTATACGCCTTGTTACAAGCATAGGTGAATTTCTCCACCAGAGCATCAATAGCGGTCTCTGATAATTCTGAGCCCGATACGGGTGCTCTCAGAAGAAATTCATCCAATTTGCTACAGTACCGGACCCAGTTAGTACGCCTAGGATTTCTAAACATAGTTTTACTGGGCCTAGATTTATTAAGAGAGAACTGAATATACCTATGATCAGAGAAGGAGTGTTCCGGAAGAACACGCCAATCGGATATAAGGGGAAACAGGTCTCGTGAAGCAAGCGTGAGGTCCAAGACCTCCTCCCTAACTGAAGTTACAAAGGTGGGGTCATTACCCCTTTTACAAAAACATAGCCCTTCATTAAGAATAAAAGCATATAGTGACTCACCACTTGCATTAGTATCCGTACTTCCCCACAGCGAGTTATGCGAGTTCGCATCCGTCCCGACAATAAGCCCCACTCCTCTTCGCTTTGCCTCAGCGGTAACATTGCATAGGGTTTCAGGAGGAGGCTCATAAGTATCATCATGGGCCATGTAGGCCGAGATTAACCACGATTCGTACTAACTGGGTCCTTATTGCCGTCCTCCAAGCACACAGCCGTTACGTCACCGTCAGTGAAATTGGGAAGAAGAAAGGCTTTAATATCTTTTCTAACCAGTACACAAGGTCTTGGCCTACCTGCCGTTCCGTGCACAAATAAACTGAAATTGTCAGTCCTCAATCCAGATATTTTGTTGCCACTGCTGCTCAGCCACGGCTCCTGGATGAGGTCAACATCCACCCTGCCTTGCTCCAGGCAGAACAGGAGGTTGGCGAAGGCCGCCTTAGAGTGCTGGAGATTTATTTGCCGGATCATCATCATCAGACAAATCCATCTCCTCCACCTCAGCAGCCTCCGCCTTGAAAAGCAGCTTAGGTAATGGCCATCGGGTTATGCAATGCTCCAGCTAATTTTGAGAAACTCATGGATCAGGTACCTAGACGACATCAGCGTGTTGGGGAAAAGTTTTAAGGAGCACCTGAATAACTTGGAGGATGTTTTCCAGAGGATAGCTGTGCTGGTCTGAGAGTAAGTCCCAAAAAGTGTTCATTGTTCAAAACGGAAGTGAGTTATTTGGGTCACAAGGTAATTACGGCGGGAATATGCACCGCCAAGGAAAAGTTCGAAGCCGTAAAGGATTGCCCAATACCGAAAAATGTGCATGAGTTACAGAGCTTCCTTGGGCTGCGCACATATTATCTCCGATTTGTACCTAATTTCGCCAGAGTAGCCAGTAGTCTTAATGAGCTTAACAGGAAAAATACACCTTCTGCATGGAAGAAGGAGCATGAAGTGGATTTCCAAACTTTGAAGGAACGACTATGGACTGCGCATATCTAATTCCAGGTTCAAAGTTCATTCTAGATACAGATGCGAGTGGTTATACTATAGAACGTGTTTTGTCCAAATTATCGATGGACATGAGAAGGTATGTAGTTGCATTTTACAACCGAACAATCGGAAAGCCTGATTGGAACTATTGCGTAGCACGGAGAGAACTATTGGCATTGGTAGCGATTCCACGTCTGGACAGACGGTGCAGCGTTAAAGTGGCTGCTGCAGTTTCGTAATCCGGAAGCTCAACTGGCTCGATGGATAGAGCGACTGCAAAGTTATGATATTTCCATAGAGCAAAAGCAGCAGCCATGGAAATGCTGATGCAATTTCACGACGACCATGTAACCTGGATTGCAAGCATTGTTCGAAAGCTGAGGCCAGGGAAGAAATTATAGATGTGCGGATGATGACTATGACATCCACGGACGGCTGGGACATGGATCAAGTAAGAAAGTGTCAACACGAAAATCCATATCTTACACGAGTGATGCAAGGAATCGAACGAAATGAGAGACCAACAAGGGAGGAGAAGTCAGCAGAAAGTCCTGTTGAAAAGTCATCGAATATGGGAGAGTGAGGTCAATGTTTTCGGGAGCTGATTATCGTCCCATGGAAGAAAATTCCTGGTGTACTCAATGAATTTCATAACGGTCCAAGCGGAGGTCATCTTCGAGTCACTAAGACCTTGGAGAACATCAAGCAGAGATTTTATTGAATTGGTTCTCGACAATCGCTTGCGGAATGGATTGCCAACTGTGAGGTGTGCATCAAATCAAAAGGCCCAAAATCCAGGAGCCATGAGCAAATGAAACTGCACAATGCAGGGGCACCGTATGAGAGGATTGCCATGGATGTAACTTGTCCATTTCCCTCTAGCAAACTCTGAAACAAATATGTATTAGTAGTTATGGACTATTTCAGCAAATGGCCAGAAGTGTACCCTATTCCAAATCAAGAGGCAGAAACTATAGCAGAAGTGTTCACCAACAATTGGGTAGCTCGATTTGGTGCACCAATAGAATTACATCCTGATCAAGGTAGGAATTTCAAATCAGGTGTATTCCAGGAAATGTGCAAAAAATAGGGCATTCAGAAAACTAGAAAAACTACACTGCATCCTCAGTCAGATGGCATGGTTGAACGATTCAATAGAACCTTGGAAGAACACCTGAGAAAAGTGGTAGATAAGTTTCAGAAGGATTGGGATAGTCACATCTCCTTGTTCCTGTTGGCTTATTGCTCGTCAGTATTTGAAACAACGTGTCAGACTCCTGCAAAGGTAATATTTGGGAATAATCTTAGGTTGCCACCTGACTTGAAGTTTGGGATAAATGCTGATGAAGGAATAAATGCCAGGAAATCCACTACCGTCTTGTGAGAGGAAATGAGAGAAATATACAACCTTGTAAGACAACGAACTAAGATTATGAGTGATAAGATGAAAGCCAGGTACGACAAAGCAATAAACTCTGAAGCCTTTATGGAAGGAGACTTGGTGCTGTTATTAATCCCCAGCGTAAGAAACGTTTGTCCCCAAAGCTGCAATCTAACTGTGAAGTCATAAAACGATTCAACGATGTTGTATATCGCATACAAACTATAGGAGGACCGTGAAATAAAATGAAGGTGGTCCATTTGTATACGTTAGCTGCATTTGGTTAGTGTAATGTGTCTGATCGGGACGAGTGGCAACACTACACAATCGAGTACCATCTGACACTAGATCCTTGAAAAATGAGGTGCCAGATAGCAAAAATCGCACCCAAACAATTTGGGAAAGTCAAACAAGTGAACATTTCGATAAACTTAAAATATCGCACATTATTTTCAAATATTTATTTTAATTTTTGTTTGAAATCATATTATTTTCTGAAGGTTTGAACTTCCATGTTCTATTTTATTACGAAATGTTCATCATTAAGGATTTTACTTTATTTTAAGATATTTTGGAAATTTTAGCTTTATATTAGAACTATTTATTATTTCATATATTTTATTTTAATTATATGGTGTCTCATTTTATATGTACGCTGTGGAAATTGAAAAATACCTAAAATTCCACTCAAAATTACCATATTTTGTTTTCACCATGATGCCATCATTGGAAAATGTTATAAAAAATTACCCCTTTTTGAGCGCTCTCATAGAGCGCGAAGTTTCATCTTTGGATACCATGGCCAGTAACGCCAACACCAGTATCAGTAAAATTGGTTGAAGCAGAAAATATTATTTTTAAGCCGGGGGCATTGGTGCGTTATCGGGTACCTTATAAAACAGCTGATTCAACCAACCTTATGAGGAACAATGTAACCGATTATTGGCGCTGATATCTGTAACGTAACCTTACCGACCAATTAATTGTTGGATTTATATTGGAACGATTTTCCGTCATCCCTTGTCAATTTTTGTTTGTTTACAAACCGGTTTCGGCGATCCGCCATCTTCAGTGTAAGTTTTCGTTCTCCGAACAAAAATTGACAAGGGATGACGGAAAATCGTTCCAATATAAATCTAGCATTCACCCTGTCGGAAAAACAGAAAATAAAAATAACTCAATTAATTGTTGGTTTTTCTCTTAAGTTAAGGATACGACTACAGCGATACGACTACCGCACCAATGCCCAGGCTTTAATCTGAATACACGCTGAAATTGGGAGATTGAAATCGTAAGTTTGATCTGTAGCGCGATCCTGTAGCTTTTAACACCTCGCCGAGTGTCAAACTTGTCGCCGAATTTTGGAGTTTGCTTTTAACGAAAGTGCGATTCTGCAACTTTCCTTAACACTAAAACACAGTCAACTGCTTTATGTATGTATATCAGTTCAAATTGCGGGGAAAACTGCACTCATATAATCTATATATTAATAGGCTAACATTTTTTCCATACAATCAATTGCCAGAGTGTATCTCATAAAAAAAATGCATAATTCCAGTTATTATATATTTTGATATGTTTTCATGGGCCAGGAGCTTTGCATAGGAATATTATATTTAACAAAAAATGCTTCATTAATTTGTAATAATTCATAAAAGTTTTCACCAAAACCCAAAACTGTTGACTACAGTATCTGACTGTTTTATTGTACATACAGCAGTGGCGCAGGTGGTGAGCTTGCTGGCTATGATGCGTGCGTTTGTAGGTTCAAGCACGTGTTCAGGGCAGGCCAATTTATATTTTTTTTACTAAATTGAATTTGCCTTAAAACATACTAAAAGTTTTTATCATATTTTTTTTTTAAATTTATTATATTTGTAACCCAATATTTCAATATTTTTCTGTTTATGACATCTATCTTGGAGTGAAAAAAACAAATTTTTTGAATAAAAGCTAAAACATTATTTCAATTTATCAATTTATTTTTTAAGAAATACATATATCATATTTAATATACAAATAGTAAAAACACAGTTTGTAGCTTCTTCAATTTTATACTTACGAAATAATTAAAAATCGCGTTAACTATTTTGTTCCTAAAAATTTTTATTTGCAAAAGAGTCGAATTTCAATATTTTTCTGTTTATGACATCTATCTTGGAGTGAAAAAATCAAATTTTTTGAAAAAAAGCTAAAAAATTATTTCAATTTATCAATATATATTTTTTAAGAAATATATCATATTTAATATACAAAAAGTAAAAACACAGTTTGTAGTTTCTTCACTTTTATACTTACGAAATAATTAGAAATCGCGTTAATTTTCCTAAAGACATCAACTACTTTGTTCCTAAAAATTTTTATTTGCAAAAGAGTCGACATATAACCTAATATTTCAATATTTTTCTGTTTATGACATCTATCTTGGAGTAAAAAATTTTTTCAATTTATCAATATATCGACAGCCACACTGCAAAACCCCGTAAGTCACTATTTTTCCAAAAATAAGGTTCTGAGCCTTTCCCATAGATTGTGATATTTTGCACATTAAAATTCAGTCAAAATCGGGTTACAACTTCCCGTTTCTTTCCAGTGGTGAAATGAAATAACCGTGTCGCTCATATACATACGTTATAATTATTACAGTTTTTTCCCTCTCCTGAAAACTTTTTGGTTTTGAACATACAGGGTTTTGCAGTGTGGCTGTCGATATATTTTTTATATTTCTTAATCATATTAATATACAAAAAGTAAAAACACAGTTTGTAGCTCCTTCAATTTTATATTCACTAAATAGTTTGAAATCGCGTTAATTTTCCTAAAGACATCAACTATTTTCTTCCTAAAAATTTTAATTTGTAAAAGAGTCGACATATAACCGGAATCCTTACATATTTAGGCTAATTGGGCCAGTTAAGATATGTGTTTTCAATATTTCCGAGTTGAATTTGACGAAAAAAACCAGAAAACCATCATATGTGTAAGTTGTAATATTCTCCCGCTATACGGATATATTCATGTGTACCAATAGCGCATGTGTAATGGTTTCGGGTGGGACGCGTGCGTTTCATGGTTCGATCCCAACTTCGAATATACAGTTTTTTCCCGCTTTTTTTCATATTGACTATTTTTCTTTGCAGGGAAATTACTAAAATCTACCTTAATACAATATGTACTTATATACATATGTCGTTTTATGATTTTTTTTTTAAGGAATTTGCTTTTTTCTAATAGATTTTCCATAATAAATATAGCTATATATCTAAGTTGAGGTCATACGATATAAATATCACGGAATATTATTGAAATGATATAAAAGTCAATATGTAATGTACTTATATATATACATATATCTAAATTGTTGAGGAAAAACCCTAAAAAATCCAAAATGGAAACCTCTAGGCATTAGGTACTGGAGAAAAAGGTGAACAGAGGATTTAATAAGTTAAACTAATTTGAGGTAATAATAATAATAATAATAAGTAATAATAATAACTAGTATATCCCGTGGTCGAAATTCGACCACCTTAAATTAGTTTAACTTATTAAATCCTCTGTTCGCATTTTTCTCCAGTACCTAATGCCTAGAGGCATAAATATTGGAGACATTTTTATTGCTGAAAATAATTATTTATAGTTGAGTTATTGAGAGTCGCTTTCATATAAGCTGGTTTACTCTAAAGACGGGTAATTAGACAACTAACCAAAAAAAATCCGTCCATTAAAGACCAGTAATCATTAATAGGAGATGGGAAAAACGGTACTTAGTAATGTTTGAAAGTCCACCATCAGACCCACCACTCCTTTCATATTCCGTCAATATTTCAATAAACAAAATTAAATTTCATGGACATATAACAACAACATAGTCAGACTTATAATATATATAATGGTCACATAGAATGATGCCATATCGAACAAAATTGGCCATATGGATTGAAACGAATGAAAGTTCATTTTGAGATTCCGTTAACTTCTTAACATTAGCCGGTTTCAAATTGTGTTTTTTTTTTTTTTGGTATACAGACAGTTTTCTCAATTTTTCTTTTAGTTGTAGATTTTTTGAAGTCCGTATAGCGGGAGAATATTACAACTTAGACATATGATGGTTTTCTGGTTTTTTTCGCCAAATTCAACTCGGAGATATTGAAAACACATAACCTAACTGGCCTTATTTAGCCTAAATATGTAAGGATTCCGGTTATATGTCGACTCTTTCACAAATGAAAATTTTTAGGAAGAAAATAGTTGATGTCTTTAGGAAAATTAACGCAATTTCAAACTATTTCGTGAATATAAAATTGAAGAACTACAAACTGCGTTTTTACTTTTTGTATATTAAATATGATATATTTCTTAAAAAATATATATTGATAAATTGAAATAATTTTTTAGCTTTTTTTTTCAAAAAAATTGGTTTTTTCAAACGAAGATGGATGTCATAAACAGAAAAATATTGAAATATTGGGTTATATGTACATATGTCGACTCTTTTACAAATAAAAATTTTTAGGAAGAAAAAAGTTGATGTCTTTAGGA
This sequence comes from Sphenella marginata, assembly GCA_951509765.1. NCBI lineage: Eukaryota > Metazoa > Arthropoda > Insecta > Diptera > Tephritidae > Sphenella > Sphenella marginata. Next base: position 122,250,096 of record OX608078.1, read on the forward strand.
AAATTAACGCGATTTCTAATTATTTCGTAAATATAAAATTCAAGAAGCTACAAACTGTGTTTTTACTTTTTCCATATTAAATATGATATATTCCTTAAAAAATATAAATTGATAAATTGGAATAATTTTTTATATTTTTTCTAAAAATTTGGGATTTTCACTCCAAGATAGATGTCATAAACATAATAAACAGAAAAATATTGGATTACAAATATAATAAATTAAAAAAAAAATATAATAAAAAGGTTTCGTATTGTTAAGGCAAATTCAATTTAGTAAAAAAAAAAAAAACTTAACCTGCCCTGAACACGTCCTTGAACCTACGAACGCACGCGTCATAGCCGGCACGCTCACCGCCTGCGCCACTGCTGTATGTACAACAAAAAAGTCAGATACTGTAGTTAACAGCTTTGGGTTTTGGTGAAAACTTTGATGAATTATTACAAATTAATGAAGCATTTGTTGTTAAATATAATATGCCTATGCAAAGCTCCTGGCCCATGAAAACATATCAAAATATATACTAATTGGAGTTATGCATTGTTTTATGAGATACACTCAGGCAATTGATTGTATGGAAAAAATGTTAGCCTATTAATATATAGATAATAACTAGTATATCCTGTGGTCGAAATTCGACCACCTTAAATTAGTTTAACTTATTAAATCCTCTGTTCGCATTTTTCTCCAGTACCTAATGCCTAGAGGCATAAATATTGGAGACATTTTTATTGCTGAAAATAATTATTTATAGTTGAGTTATTGAGAGTCGCCTTCATAAAAGCTGGTTTACTCTAAAGACGGGTAATTTGACAACTAACCAAAAACAAATCCGTCCATTAAAGACCAGTAATCATTAATAGGAGATGGCAAAAACGGTACTTAGTAATGTTTGAAAGTCCACCATCGACCCACCACTCCTTTCATATTCCGTCAATATTTCAATAAACAAAATTAAATTAGTAAAAATTATAATAAAAATTAAATAAAATTTTCAGTGCGTTTTCCACAAAACAATTTACATTTCATTGTGCATCTAAATTACCGACCGTATATAGTGAAATTTAACAAATAAGTACCAATTTCATGAAATTAAAAAAAAAATAAGTTTTAGAGTTCTATAAAAACACAACTTTTGTCCTATTTTCCAGAAAAATTTTAATTTTGAACTGTTTTTGCAATAGAACATGCAAGATATGTTAAAAGCAAATGTTTTAGGATGCATCTCAAGAGCTACCCGAAAATAGTGACCATGAATACTTTGAATCTCACTTTTATTACAGAATTTTGCAAAAATATAGAAGTTTGACTGCGTTTTTGAAAAAGAATAATAATTTTAAATTTTTTTTTAAATGAATTTGGAGTTTATTTCGAAGTTCTCATTATGAGCATTAGGCCGGTTTCCATTTTGGATTTTTTAGGGTTTTTCCTCAACAATTTAGATATATGTATATATATAAGTACATTACATATTGACTTGTATATCATTTCAATAATATTCCGTGATATTTATATCGTATGACCTCAAGTTAGATATATGTATATGTAGCTATATTTATTATGGAAAATCTATTAGAAAAAAGCAAATTCCTTAAAAAAAAAATCATAAAACGACATATGTATATAAGTACATATTGTATTAAGGTAGATTTTAGTAATTTCCCTGCAAAAAAAAATAGTCAATATGAAAAAAAGGGGGAAAAAATTGTATATTCGAAGTTGGGATCGAAACATGAAACGCACGCGTCCCACCCGAAACCATTACACATGCGCTATTGGTACACATGAATATATCCGTATAGCGGGAGAATATTACATCTTACACATATAATGGTTTTGTATTTTCGTCAAATTCAACTCGGAAATATTGAAAACACATATCTTAACTGGCCCAATTAGCCCAAATATGTAAGGATTCCGGTTATATGTCGAATCTTTTACAAATTAAAAGTTTTAGGAAGAAAATAGTTGATGTCTTTAGGAAAATTAACGCGATTTCAAACTATTTCGTGAATATAAAATTGAAGAAGCTACAAACTGTGTTTTTACTTTTTGTATATTAAATATGATATATTTCTTAAAAAATATATATTGATAAATTGAAATATTTTTTTTAGGTTTTTTTCAAAAAATTTGATTTTTTCACTCCAAGATAGATATCATAAACAGAAAAATATTGAAATTCGACTCTTTTGCGATTTCTAATTATTTCGTAAGTATAAAATTGAAGAAGCTACAAACTGTGTTTTTACTTTTAATATATTAAATATGATATATTTCTTAAAAAATATATATTGTTAAATTGAAATAATTTTTTAGCTTTTTTTCAAAAAATTTGGTTTTTTCACTACAAGATAGATGTCATAAACAGAAAAATATTGAAATATTGGGTTATATGTCGACTCTTTTGCAAATAAAAATTTTTGGGAACAAAATAGTTGATGTCTTTAGGAAAATTAACGCGATTTCTAATTATTTCGTAAGTATAAAATTGAAGAAGCTACAAACTGTGTTTTTACTTTTTGTATATTAAATATGATATATTTCTTAAAAAATATATATTGATAAATTGAAATATTTTTTTTAGGTTTTTTTCAAAAAATTTGATTTTTTCACTCCAAAATAGATGTCATAAATAGAAAAATATTGAAATATTGGGTTATATGTCGACTCTTTTGCAAATAAAAATTTTTGGGAACAAAATAGTTGATGTCTTTAGGAAAATTAACGCGATTTCTAATTATTTCGTAAGTATAAAATTGAAGAAGCTACAAACTGTGTTTTTACTTTTTGTATATTAAATATGATATATTTCTTAAAAAATATATATTGATAAATTGAAATATTTTTTTTGGCTCTTATTCAAAAAATTTGTTTTTTTCACTCCAAGATAGATGTCATAAACAAAAAAATATGGAAATATTGGGTTATATGTAGACTCTTTTGCAAATAAAAATTTTTAGGAACAAAATAGTTGATGTCTTTAGGAAAATTAGGTAGGTAGGTAGGTAAAATGGCTGCGACCTGAGAGAGGTCGCCCAAGTAGCTTTCTTAGAAGCCGTTTTGATGCCATAAAGACTCGTCGGACCTACTATCAAATGTGCGGATGTTTTCTACAACCAACCGGAGTTGTTTATAAATTCGAGAATGCTTGGAATCCCTAACTCAGATACCCTCCCTAAGTTCTCCAAAAAAGGTGTCCCAAAAGATTTTAGTCGTGTTCTGGCTAGAGCTGGGCATTCACACAGGAAGTGCTCAACGGTCTCTTTGGTAGTAGTGTCTTTACAGCTTCTGCAGTGGTCGTTATGCGGAATACCCATTTTTTCCGCATGTGTGCCAATCGGCCAGTGACCTGTGCATACTGCTACAAGTTTATAAGTATCCGCTCTGGACCTGCCTAGGAGACTCCTTGTTCTCCTCTGATTATACGCCGGCCAGGTGGCTCTAGATATTGCACACTTAGCGATGCCGCTCCACCTACGCTGTGCCTCATTTGTATAGTATTTTTGGATGCGTCCCTTTGCTACTGCTAGGGGTACACCCGTCTCAATTTTGCTTACTTCTTCATTTTCCGCTGATGAGCCCCTACGTGCCAGTTCATCAGCCTTCTCATTACCCTCGATTCCCCTGTGACCCGGGACCCAGACAATGGATATATCCAAACTATCGGCTAGCGCTGCCAAAGTTTGCTTACATGTATGTACTACACTTGAACTAGTGTGCGGCGATGCGATTGCCTTAATCGCTGCCTGGCTATCAGAGAAAATAGTAACCTTCCCTGTTATACTCATGTGCTCGAGCGATTTGCAAGCTTGGCCAATCGCAAGAACTTCTGCCTGAAAAACGCTGCAATACGACGGAAGTCTGAAAGATGCAGAAATAGCCAGACTCTCCGAGAATATTCCAGCCCCCACACCCGAGTCCATCTTGGAGCCGTCTGTGAAGATTTGTATGCCTCCATCACTAACTATCTCGCCTCTCTTCCATTCACTCCTACTTGGAAATGCTGTAGTGGCATTGCTCTCAAACTTCAGTTTGTGAGGATAATAGTCTGTTGCGTTGTCAATTACTCCCGATGGGAGATCGTTAAGGATACTACTGTGCCCCTGCTGAGTATCCTTCCAGCACCCAGACTCTCTGAGCCTCAGTGCGGATTGTGTCGATATGCATAGTATGTGTAAGTCGATTGGGAGCAGGTTCAAAATAGGATCTAGAGCCGCAGTGGGGCAGGTGCGCAAGGCCCCGGTGGTGCCAACACACGCTGTGCGCTGGACCTTCTGCAAACTAGTGAGATTATAGTTCTTCCGAAGAGCTTCCCACCATACCACCGAGCCGTAAGTCAGCACAGGTCTGACTACCGCCTCGTACATCCACAGCACCATCCTTGGCTTCAGACCCCACTTCTTACCAAACATCGATTTGCAGGCGTAGAAAGCAATACAGGCCTTCCTCACCCTCTCCTCGATGCACGCTTTCCAGTTCAACTTACAATCAATTATTAGTCCCAGATACTTAGTGCTGGGGGACAGTTTTAGTTGTTGGCCATTTAACCTAGGAAGTTCGAAAGTAGGCGGCTTGTACTTCCTCGTGAAGAGAAGAAGTTCCGTTTTATCCGGATTCAGTGGGAGGCCACTTTCCTGTGCCCACCTACTGAGTTTTGCTAACGTTCTTTCCATAATCTCGCTCATTACGGAAGGGAAGCGACCCGATACTAGGATCGCCACGTCGTCAGCGTACGCCACAATCTTTACTCCATTTGTATTAAGTTTTAGCAGGATATCATTCATGGTAAGGATACAAAGCAGAGGTGAGAGGACCCCACCCTGTGGTGTACCTCTACATACCTGTCTACTAGCTTTTGCTCCCCCTAGCTCCGCAGATATTTCACGCTTCCTGAGCAGGGACGAGATCCAGCTTCTAATTGGCTCCTCCACTCCTAACCCCACAAGTGCCGTTGAAATTGCCTCGGCTCTCACATTGTTGAAGGCGCCCTCCACATCTACAAACGCCGCTAGTGTGAATTCTTTATAATGAAGGGATTTCTCCACTGTTCGCACTACTTCATGCAGCGCGGACTCTGTGGATCTTCCCCTCAGATACGCATGCTGTGCCACTGATAAAACGGGCCCCTCCAGAAGTTCCCGTATATGTATATCCCCTCTCAAATGTTTTCAGCACGAAGGATGTGAGACTTATTGGCCGGAAGTCCTTGGCCAGCTCATGTCCTCTTCTTCCAGACTTCGGAATGAAAACCACCCTTGTTTTCCTCCATGATTCCGGAATGTGGTTATGGATGATGCAGGCAGCGAAGATCTCCCTCAGTTCCTTAACCAACGGCATCTGAGTCTTCTGCATCATTATCGGAAGTATACCATCTACTCCCGGTGACTTAAACGGTGAGAAGCTATTTATCGCCCAGGCAATTTTATCTTCTGCTAGAAGTTTATCTATTAACATACCAGGTGCTTCCTGCTGCACCACTCCCCTACTCTGCTCCGCCTCCCCGGTACCGTCGGGAAAGTGAGCCTCTATCAGGATATCAAGGGTTTCCGCCGCTAATCCGGCCCACGTGCCATCTGCGCGTTTCACTAAGGTTATGTTTGAGTGCTCCCTGGCAAGGATTCTCCCGAGTCTTGCTGAGTCCTTCGTGGACTCAATAGACTCACAGTGTTCCTGCCAGGATTTCGCCCTTGCGATCCGCACTGCTTTCTTATATTCCCTTTGGGAGATCCTGAACTGCTGAAAATCTCCCCTAGTATGACAATCGTTGAAGACCTTCCTCATTCTTGACCTTAGTTCGCTAAGTTCTTTGTTCCACCATGGGGGGAAGGTCTTCTTGCTCCTTGATGGTGGACAGGAAGCCTTGTAGGCAACCCGAAAACTACTTTCCAGAGACCTAACTCGGTCGTCCAGAGTGTCTGCTGATTGAATGGGTATCTTGTTCCTGCTGAGCCTATCATTGACTATCTTCTCAAATAGACCCCAAGAAGTCCGCCTAGGATTTCTATACGGTTTCTTTATCTCCCTCTCCCAATCTATTTCAAAGAGGATCATTCGATGATCCGACATTGAGATCTTCCTCGAAACCTCCCAGTTTCTTACCAAAAGTTCCTGAGAGTCAGATGCTATGGTGATGTCGAGGACTTCCTCCCACCCTGCGAAGTTCTCCGAACCAGGGAACACAAAGGTGGGAGAGCTTCCCCTGTTACATATACGTAGATTACTAGATAATAAGAATTCAAAAAGAGACTCACCCCTCTCGTTTATCTCACTGCTGCCCCACAGCGAATGCCTCGCGTTTGCATCACTGCCTATGATGACCTCTTCCTTGGCTGTAAGTGTCTCTGTTAGATGCTTCACCTCCTCGGGAGGTGCGGGCCGATCATGAGCCATGTAAGCCGAGGCGAACGTTATACTGCGTCCGCCCTTCGATTCGATCCTGACCACTGCGGTATCGTATGTGCTGAAATTAGGTAAGAAGAAAGCATTAATGGTATCCCTAACGAGGATGCACGCTCTCGGTTTACCTTCTCCGTGTGTGTAGAACAGGTTATAGTTTCTGGTATGGAGGCCCTTCACTTTAGACCGCCATACCCAAGGCTCCTGCACCAAGCAGATGTCTATGTCCTCCTCCCTTAGGAGGACTAGAAGGTTGTCCGAGGCTAGTTTTGCGTGCTGCAGGTTAACTTGCGCCACCCTAATCATCGGACCGGGAGGGCGCACCTGCGTCGGAGACCGACTCGGTACCAGCATCAACTGGCACCGCCAGACTAAGCTCCCCAAGAAGCTTATCGGCGTCCTCGATCTCCTCCAAGTTGTTGTCCGGTGCTACTGCCGCTGGGAAAACTTTCAGTTTGGCGCTCCTGACGCCAAACATCAGTTTGTTCCCCCTTTTCGCGAGTTCCCCCACGGACTCGTTATTTATTAGCAGTAGCACCGGTTGGCTATTGCGTTGTTGTTCCTCTACCTTCAGAATCTCCCAGTCGTCCATCGGGACGCCTACGTTCTGAGCTTTGAGGCAGTGAATGATGCTCCTGTCATTCACCTTCATTCTGGGTAACCAAATGCGCGCTCGGGGCCTTCTGGGAATCTCCGAAGCGTTGATGGTCTTTAGCGTAAGACCCTCATATGCGCCGCTGATCTTAGCGACGCATCGCTCGAGAAACTCCCGGGAGAACCCGTCCGCGCATTTGATTACTCTGCAGCCCCGGCAGATCTCCTCGCAGTCGTACACCGGCACTGGGGTTCGATTCTCCAAGAGGTGTTCGACGACCATCTCGGATAGCCGTCCCTCTATGGAGGTCCAGACCGCCAACACCCGTCTCCCATTGTTGCCTGCAGCATCCACCAGCGCCACCTGGAGGTGGTCTCTGACCACCTCACTGTAGGTATGCCTCGCCGCGACACTGGTGGAGGGACCCTCGTTTTGTTGGCCGTATCTGCCCCTCTTGCCGTCGCGCTCGTTCACTTCATGTGACCGATTGCGTTTGGCCGACTGCCGTATTTTCGGTTGTTGCTGTTGTGGTTGAGCAGCGGGTTTGGTTGCGAGGGCGACCTCGTAGTCCCTGACCACAGCCTCGTACCTCACCCTGTCCTCGGCATCTCGCTCATGGACCTCACCACTTTCGTGATTCTTCCTGATCTTGTCGAGGACATATAGGGCCCTCTGGTACCTAGCTTTCTCAATGGTACCAGAGGACTTCCTCGACTTCTTCCTTTTGGGAGCCACTGTGGCTGGTGCGCTTCCCTCTTTCTTGGTGGTTATAGGTTGGCTTGGAAGAACAGGGGTACTGTGGCTGGTACCCTTGCCCTCCTTGGTATTGACGCTCCCCTGGCTACTTGCCAGGAGATCGTCCTCTGAGAGCGTTCCCAGAACGCTCTCCTCCTCCTCCTTGTTTTTTTTTAAATTTAAACGATCCATAAAAAGTCCCACGAGTAGACTGGAAGGGGTTCGTCCGACCCGGCATAGCCAGTGTACCGGGGTAAGGCACTTATACAACCGACCTTGCCCGGGCATCGGAGGGGACCGTACGCGATCAGCTACTCAATATACACCCGCTGACCATTCAGCCCGTCGGCACGGTGCCTTCACACCTTGGGCTTAGGGTGGTGTTGGCGCGGATATCCTTCCATTTCCCGCATCAACCGCTGGTGTGTACACGTACACTCCATTAGTTGATGCGGGAAATAAAAGGTATTCCTCTTAGTTCGTCTCGCATTGGGACCCTTCCAGCGGGACTGATCCCAGTACGAAACTTAAGCCCCTTCTCCACGGCAAGGCGACCAACATTGAAGGGAAATTAACGCGATTCTAATTATTTCATAAGTATAAAATTGAAGAAGCTACAAACTGTACTTTTTCTTTTTGCATATTACATATGATATATTTCTTAAAAAATATAAATTGATAAATATTGATAAATTGGAATAATTTTTTAGATTTTTTAAGATAGATGTCATAAACAGAAAAATGTTGAAATATTGGGTTACAAATATAATAAATTAAAAAAAAATATGATAAAAACTTTTAGTGTGTTTTAAGGCAAATTCAATTTAGTAAAAAAAAAAAAATTGGCCTGCCCTAAACACGTGCTTGAACCTTCGAACTCACGCTGTATGTACAATAAAACAATCAGATAGTGTAGTTAACAGTTTTGGGTTTTGGTGAAAACTTTTATGAATTATTACAAATTAATGAAGCATTTTTTGTTATATATAATATGCCTATGCAAAGCTCCTGGCCCATGAAAACATATCAAAATATATAATAATTGGAATAATGCATTTTTTTATGAGATACACTCTGGCAATTGATTGTATGGAAAAAATGTTAGCCTATTAATATATAGATAATGGTCACATAGAATGATGCCATATCGAACAAAATTGGAAGCAAATAAAATGTTCAGTGCGTTTTCCACAAAACAATTTACATTTCATTGTAATCACTTCAGTTTTTCGGGATTTTAGGATGCATCTAAATTACCGACCGTATATAGTGAAATTTAACAAATAAGTACCAATTTCATAACGTTTAAAAAAAAATTAAGTTTTAGAGTTCTATAAAAACACAACTTTAGTCCTATTTTCCAGAAAAATTTTAATTTTGAACTATTTTTTGCAATATAACATGAAAGATATGTTAAAAACAAATGTTTTAGGATGCATCTCAAGAGCTACCAGAAGATAATGACCATGAATACTTTTGAATCTCACTTTTATTATAGAATTTTGCAAAAATATAGAAATTTGACTGCGTTTTTGAAAAAGAAAAATAACTTAAAATTTTTTTTAAAAATGAATTTGGAGTTTAATTCGAAGTTCTCATTATGAGCATTAGGCCGGTTTCCATTTTGGATTTTTTAGGGTTTTTCCTCAACAATTTAGATATATGTATATATATAAGTACATTACATATTGACTTTTATATCATTTCAATAATATTCCGTGATATTTATATCGTATGACCTCAACTTAGATATATAGCTATATTTATTATGGAAAATCTATTAGAAAAAAGCAAATTCCTTAAAATAAATTCATAAAACGACATATGTATATAAGTACATATTGTGTTAAGGTAGATTTTAGTAATTTCCCTGCAAAAAAAAATAGTCAATATGACAAAAAAGGGGAAAGAAACTGTATATTCGAAGTTGGGATCGAACCATGAAACGCACGCGTCCCACCCGAAACCATTACACATGCGCTATTGGTACACATGAATATATCCGTATAGCGGGAGAATATTACAACTTACACATATGATGGTTTTCTGGTTTTTTTCGTCAAATTCAACTCGGAAATATTGAAAACACATATTTTAACTGACCCAATTAGCCTAAATATGTAAGGATTCCGGTTATATGTCGACTCTTTTACAAATTAAAATTTTTAGGAAGAAAATAGTATGTCTTTAGGAAAATTAACGCGATTTCAAACTATTTCGTGAATATAAAATTGAAGAAGCTACCAACTGTGTTTTTACTTTTTGTATATTAAATATGATATATTTCTTAAAAAATATATATTGATAAATTGAAATAATTTTTTAGCTTTTTTTCAAAAAATTTGCTTTTTTCACTCCAAGATAGATGTCATAAACAGAAAAATATTGAAATATTGGGTTATATGTCGACTCTTGTGCAAATAAAATTTTTAAGGAACAAAATAGTTGATGTCTTTAGGAAAATTAACGCGATTTCTAATTATTTCGTAAGTATAAAATTGAAGAAGCTACAAACTGTGTTTTTACTTTTTGTATATTAAATATGATATATTTCTTAAAAAATATATACTGATAAATTGAAATAATTTTTTAGCTTTTTTACAAAAAATTTGATTTTTTCACTCCAAGATAGATATCATAAACAGAAAAATATTGAAATTCGACTCTTTTGCAAATAAAAATGTTTAGGAACAAAATAGTTAACGCGATTTCTAATTATTTCGTAAGTATAAAATTGAAGAAGCTACAAACTGTGTTTTTACTTTTAATATATTAAATATGATATATTTCTTAAAAAATATATATTGATAAATTGAAATAATTTTTTAGCTTTTATTCAAAAAATTTGTTTTTTTCACTCCAAGATAGATGTCACAAACAGAAAAATATTGAAATATTGGGTTACAAATATAATAAATTAAAAAAAAAAAATATGATAAAATCTTTTCGTATGTTTTAAGGCAAATTCAATTTAGTAAAAAAAAAAAAAAATTGACCTTCCCTGAACACGTGCTTGAATCTACGAACGCACGCATCATAGCCGGCAAGCTCACCACCTGCGCCACTGCTGTATGTACAATAAAACAGTCAGATACTGTAGTTAACAGTTTTGGGTTTTGGTGAAAACTTTTATGAATTATTACAAATTAATGAAGCATTTTTTGTTAAATATAATATTTCTATGCAAAGCTCCTGGCTCATGAAAACATATCAAAATATATAATAATTGGAATCATGCATTTTTTATGAGATACACTCTGGCAATTGATTGTATGTAAAAAATGTTAGCCTATTAATATATAGATAATTCCCAACGGATTACCCACCATATCCCGCCCGACCGGCGCGAGGGACGCATCCGCATGACGTGCGGATTGTTCTTTCGTGCCGAGTCTTTGAAAGGCTTTGGTTTGCTAATCTCTAATGTTAAGATCTAAAACTTCTCAGCTACAGAGAAAACCTCATCAGCTAAATAAGGTAGATAAAAAATAGATGACGCAATTAATAAATAATTAGTTGACAGCGAATAGTTATTGTAAAGAATAAAGATAAGAGTCAAAGGATATGAAAGCAAATTATTGCTATGTATTTAGGATAGAAAGAGTTGACTTTTTATGCTGCATAGTGAGTCTGAAATATCAAACGTACCAGAATGAGAGCTATAATCTTGACACAAACAAAGAAAAGGCTCATTTAATTTAAAATTAGTTCGGCACTGTTTCAAGATAAGTGGTTTAAAATGTCTTGATGGACGAGAAGGTACATTGAAGTTCACTTCGCTCAAAAGAAATGGGCTGGTGATTGAAAAATTCAGTAATTTAATCATGAAAACAATTCCAAGCATTTCCCTCCGACTATAAAGGCTGTGAAGATTAATTAGTTTTACGCGATTCGTATACGATGACAAATTAAACAAGGGATCCCAGTGAAGATCTCTTAAGGCAAATAGTAAATATTGTTTTTGAACTGACTAAGCTGACACGATCTACCTTATGAGAATTGCGCGTAAGCCATTTTTCACCGACTTCCTGAACCGAAAAATTTCTAGACAATAAGTTTTTACAGAACTTTGAAAGGCAAAAAACGTCGAATTTATCGCTTTTTCGAGTGATACTCTTAATTTTGAGGCATCAATGTATCGCTCTGAAATTTTACCATGGTGTAGTTTTTGAGATGGAGGTTCTAAAAATGTAAGCGAGGTTAATGTGCTCCTTCAATAAATTATGTTATCGTCAATGAAAGTAGCGATACTCTGTTTTTGGCCATTTTCAATATTTGTGATTTTGTGCTTATAACTTTTTGAGGCAACGGAGTATTAAAATCTTCGTTGTATGCAATAATAGCCTAATATACACCAAAACTTTCGGTGGTTTTGAATTTGATGAGCTCCCTTTAGTTTTCAAAGATTTCCTAATATGGCCTTAAGTGAAAAGAGTTAAGGTTCTCCTTCGTTAAATAAGATTAACCAAAAGCTGGAGAACAGAGGTCATGTAAATATAATACGACCGACTATCTCATAACTGTAATTGAGCGATTAATAAGAAGAAATTAATGCTTGCATGGCTTCCGGATTTGCCACTTTAGATTACGGTTTACAAAACTAAACGTGTTTTTTGTGGTTTCGTGTTCTGAGTATTTTATTTATAGCTCAACAGAAAGATTTTTTGATACCACTGGTTTAAAACAGAAAAAAATGGATAAAAGTTTTGTGATTTTTCCGTGAAATATGCAAACAATATTTTTTTTATTTAGAATGTTCAAGTAAATATGAGAACGAAGTTTTAAAAAAAGGGAAGAAATTTAAATTGAACATAATGTATGTATATTTTCGAATACACAACACATCGCTTTATTTTTGCACTCTAATTTTACCCATGAAATCGAAACCACCTTGCTTTGTATCTCGCTTCTACGTCTATTTGATACCCTTATTGTTTATACAAGTTTTGTGGGAACCTGGGTCCAAATATCGAAATACACTTCTGGAAAAGTAGAAATATCGATATGAGAACCATAGTACGTCAAAGCTCTCTTCAGTACTTTTTATTTGATACCCATATTACAGGTATAAAATTTGTTTACCCGATTTCATATTTTTGAGTATATCTCAAAAACCGGGTTTCGGGTATCAAAAAGAGTTTACTTAAATATACTTTACACATATTTGTAAAATTTGCAAGCTCGAGACCCAGTGAACAATAATAATTGGTTTTAATTATTATATTCGATTTTTGTGGAAAAATTGATATTTGGAGAAAAATAACAAAGCTAATCACAGCGATGGATAGGATTACATGTTTCAAAGTGTCCCCACTTATCATCATATCCCTTTTCGGACACTGGGATATGAACCCGTGTCTGCACCAACGCCGCTGTTAGAAATCTAACAACTCAGCTATGATGCCCTGTGACGTCACGATGCATTCATCCCCACTTCAATTTTTCCTTTGGTTTTGTTGTTTTAGTCTTGCCAACAGTATACACACATTGCTTAGACTATCAGTCCATATGTATCAATGCGTGTGTTGGGCTTGTTTGTTTGTACATTGTTATTGTACTTAACCCGTGCTCTGGTTTAGTTTATTTTGTTTTTGGTTTTTACGGTCTTTCTATTTACATATATTTGTAAAATTTGCAAGCTCGAGACCCAGTGAACAATAATAATTGGTTTTAATTATTATATTCGATTTTTGTGGAAAAATTGATATTTGGAGAAAAATAACAAAGCTAATCACAGCGATGGATAGGATTACATGTTTCAAAGTGTCCCCACTTATCATCAGATCCCTTTTCGGACACTGGGATATGAACCCGTGTCTGCACCAACGCCGCTGTTAGAAATCTAACAACTCAGCTATGATGCCCTGTGACGTCACGATGCATTCATCCCCACTTCAATTTTTCCTTTGGTTTTGTTGTTTTAGTCTTGCCAACAGTATACACACATTGCTTAGACTATCAGTCCATATGTATCAATGCGTGTGTTGGGCTTGTTTGTTTGTACATTGTTATTGTACTTAACCCGTGCTCTGTTTTAGTGTATTTTGTTTTTGGTTTTTACGGTCTTTCTATTTACATATATTTGTAAAATTTGCAAGCTCGAGACCCAGTGAACAATAATAATTGGTTTTAATTATTATATTAGATTTTTGTGGAAAAATTGATATTTGGAGAAAAATAACAAAGCTAATCACAGCGATGGATAGGATTACATGTTTCAAAGTGTCCCCACTTATTATCAGATCCCTTTTCGGACACTGGGATATGAACCCGTGTCTGCACCAACGCCGCTGTTAGAAATCTAACAACTCAGCTATGATGCCCTGTGACGTCACGATGCATTCATCCCCACTTCAATTTTTCCTTTGGTTTTGTTGTTTTAGTCTTGCCAACAGTATACACACATTGCTTAGACTATCAGTCCATATGTATCAATGCGTGTGTTGGGCTTGTTTGTTTGTACATTGTTATTGTACTTAACCCGTGCTCTGGTTTAGTGTATTTTGTTATTGGTTTTTACATAAATATATACATGCTGCTAAACTTTTAGCATAATCGGTAAAGAAGTGCCTGAGATAGAAAAAATATTTAACGATTTTCCGGATTTTACTTTTATCAATATAACCAAAACCGGTTATCGGATATTGAAAATTTTTTTCCAAATCATTCTCCGTTTGTATATCGGTATGGTGCTAAAATGACAAAATGATCGGACTGAAAGTGTTAATGTTATTGAGTAACCAACTTCGCTTTAAAAAATATTTGACGATTTTTCGGGTTTAAATTGTTAACGATATCTCCGAAACCGGGAGGCGGGTGTCAAAATTTGTTTGCCTATATTTACCTTCACATATCTCTACACGCTTATAAAATTTCAACAAAATCGGTGCAGTATTGTTTAAATAAATACGTATTAAACACTGCGACTTGAATTTATATATATAATCTTCGATCTATTGACTATATCTTTTTGAGGCCAATATACCAGAAAAAAGGTTATTCTTGTGCTTCGATGTTTAATTTTTTTTTTTTTTTTTTAAATGGTGTTAAGCGATGTTAACGCTAACACTTGGCGTTAAAAAGTTACAGAATCGCGCTGCTAATGTCAAAGTGTAATTTAACAAACTGGAATTTGGAGCTACAAATGATGGATTTGTTCCCTTTGATTCTGTCATTAGAGTTTGATAAGTTTTGCGGACATCAAATGATGTATCATCAAATGACGAATCATATATGTAGGCTACAAAATTGTGTAGAAAATTCTAAACTTTGATTGCATATATCTCGCAAACTACTGAAAATATTGATTAAGCGGAGTTATCTTCATGCTCCTGCGACCAAAGCGCATGTACTTATACCTGCCCCGACATTTTTGGTTGTGTATAAGCGCTCGGTAGCGCACGTAAACGATTACCATCAGCCCGATCCTAAATATCCGCACCGATTTCTTTCCTTGCGGAAATTTTTATTCGCCAGGAACTGCGGAAGAGGAATTTCGAATTTTCGAAATCAGCTGTGCTGCCATTTCACGCTTGATTTTGGTACTACTTTTTTGCAAAATATTGAAATTTTTTATTAAAATTTGTTAAATTAGATAAAGTACCAATGAAAATGCGTAGTATTGCCTTTCGAATGGTAACATAAGTATAAACGAAAGATTGGGTAGCACAGGGACCGTAACAGACGTCTAAAACAAGAAGGTTGCGTGATGATACGAGCCCACTTTAGTTGCCGGAATCATTGTAAGAGCTAACAAAACTCTTTTTAGTGAATTTTATTGATTCAATTGTTTTGCAGATGTATTTAATACTATTGCACACAAATATTTGTTGGGCATTTTAACAGCATACACACAACAAGCCTAAACACAGTTTGCGCATTTACTAAAGAAGCCCCTCTTGTGTTATAAATAAGATAGTGCTTTTTTCGATTCCACAATACATTCTGGTGGTGGCCGAATTTACCTCCTCCTCATTTTGCCAACATCCTTGAAGGAAGACGCAGAGTTTTCCAGATGCATTTGAATAAAAATAAACTAGTAAGGTAGTCTAAGTTCGGGTGTAACCGAACATTAAATACCTAGTAGTGATCTGTTTTGGTATTTACTCAGGTCTATTTTAATACATACCTGAAAATTTGTTATAAAGGCAACTGATTCTTTTCGATAAAAACATTTCTATTGTAAGTGGTAAATTAAACTATCACTAAATAACAAAATATAAATAGTTTCCCCATGTTCATGAAAGGTATGAAAATAAAAAAAATAAATAAAAAAAGGCAGTAGGGTGTTAACTACTTGTCAGTATATTTTGCGTGTTTGCTATCCGATTTGCGTAATTTTTGGCAGGAGTATACTATATACTATTGGGAAGCATCTCACTAACTTTCATTTAAATACCTTCTTGCAAGCAATTGCTTTTGAAAATAGCTGACCTTTTATGCTAAAAAGTGGGCGGCGCCACGCCTACTTCACCAAAATCCACAAAATTTTTATACAGTTCAGTTTTGCTTAAAAAGCTTGTTATGTGTGTAAAATCTTATTTATATAACTTATACAATTAAGGAAATATCGCGATTTTAATTATACGAAGAAATTTTTTACAACTGTGTTCAAAAAGTGGTCGTGTCCGTTCACCAATTTTGTTTATTTTTACAGCAAAGAGTTAGCTTTATATGTTGAACAATTTCTCTAAATATCGCTTCAATAAGTCAATTTTTACCGGAGTTATCTATGATCCTTTTCAAAATCTTTCGTATAAAATTGGGCGTGGACCTAACCCGATTTCAATAATTTTTTTTCGAAATATTGCTTGTACCTATTAATATAAATATGTGTGCTGAATTTTATTTCGCTATCTTGAGCGGTTTTTGATTTATGACTAATAATATTTCCAAATTTGACTTAATCAAAACTGGGCGGTGCCACGCCCCTTTTTAAAAATTTCTTCAAAAATTTATTTTTTGCCTTAACGCTAAAGTGCACACCAAATTTTATCCTTATAGGTGTATTATGTACTGAATTCACTCTTTTTGTATTTTCGAAAATATTATATATATAGAAAGTGGGAGTGGCTTTTAACCGATTTTGCCTATTTTCAATAGCGCTCGGAGATAAGTGAAAAGGAACCTACATACCTACATTGAGATATCTCAAGAGTTACTCAAGTTATCGTGTTTACAGACGGACGGACGGACGGACATGGCTCAATCAATTTCTCTTTTCCTCCTGAACATTTTGATATATATAAGTCAATATCTATCTCGATTCGTTTATGCCGTTACATACTACCGTTAGGCCAATGAAGTTAATATACCTTGTGTGCGAAGCACTACTAGGTATAAAAATAGGTTCGACGCAGAAATACTGGTTATCACGTAGCCGGTGTTGGAGCGGCAGAGGGTTATTTGTTTTCCGATTTCGGATTTTTGTTACAGAGGTCAAATCGCGCCTTTTGATACCTCTCCCGATGGACGTGTATTAGTCACGGTCGCCAAAAATTACTCAAGTCTCGCTTTATATAATATGGAGTGAGATTTCAGTATGATCATTTATATTTTTTTGTAAATATGATTAACTTACCAGGTGTGGGCATCTTGCGTCACTACATATATGCCAATCGTGTAAGTGTTGCCCCAATGGGTGCGTCCTCTTATCGCCTTACCCCGGGAACTGCCAAAATGTCGGTGCACCTTAGGATCAAACGGAGTGGAAATAAGGTGCCGGATCTCATAAAAAAGTTTGCGTAGATGGCTTCTTATTCTCCTGGGGGGTGGGTTTTCTTTGACCAGGTGCCTGTTCGGGTGCTGCGATTAAGTGTAGCTGCACAGGAATTGCCTGGTCAACATCTCGCTATGCTCTTTTAGCCCGAGCATTTTAGCTTCATTATGGAGATGAATGATGCTCAAGAAACACAAGAAGACGTTTAGTGGCAGTTCTAAGGGCGGTGTTCTGACAGACCTGAAGCCTCGTCAAGTGCGTCTCCGCAAGCCCCGGTGACCATATTGGCGTCGCGTAGCTCAGCACCGGCTGGCCAACTGCCTTATATGTAGCTAGTAACGTTTCTTTGTCTTTACCCTAAGTGCTGGCAGCTAGCGACTAGAGAATTTTCTTACGGCTTTTGGCTTTATTGGCAATTGCGGTTACATTTTTTACGGTACGAATCTTCCAAGTCTTTCCAATGCTTTGGCCAGGTCAACCAGTGTAAGACAGATTCCAATAGTTTCACTACTGACGAGAGGAGTGATATCGGACGATTTTGCACCCCCACGGCAGCTGGCTTGCCATGCTTTAGTAGTGGGAACACCTTTGCCAGTCTCCATCTTTGAGAAATGACAAAGGTGGACAGGGAAAGGTTGAAGATGTTTGTTAGGTATCTTACTCCTTCTACGCCGAGATGTTGCAGCATCAGCTAAGAAGTGCCATCGGGGCATATGTATTTGGTGTTTTTTGATCTCCGAATTGCCTCTTAAACCTCTGTGGTGGAGATGGCAATGGGCGCTGGAGGATGCAGTACAAATTGTCGGCAGAAGGCGCTCGCGCATCTTTTTGTCATTGGGTTTAGGCGCAGATGACAGGAGGTGTATAGATATTAATGATTTTTAGGTCGACATCGTCTGACAGACAATCGTACCTTGACGTTCTAAGGTGATGTCCCTCGGGTCGACGTCAGGCTCAAACAGACGATATTGCATTGAGTCCAGAGCATATAAGCAGGTGGTCCAGACCAAGACAGGTACTGCACTTGACTGATGCCGTAGGCGTGTATAATCTCAACCGACAAACAGTGAACATGGTAACCATATACCAGGAGCTGATGGTTATGACTTATATTCGTGATGGTGCCAGAAGATGGGCTTACTGAAGGGGTGGGAGTCGGCGGACGCTTAGCATTGCTCAGATACAATTGGGAAGTAGTACGTAGGGATTAGCTGTGCGCTGCTGTGTGAGATGTTGCCGCCAGGGGGCGTGAGCGGCCGCTGAATAGTCTACATCCTGAGGTGCATTGGTAATGCTAGTCGCGGAGGCTGAAGTGGCATAGTCAGAAATAGGTGGGGAAGCGATACTTGATCGGCGACGCCCAGTGGACGTCCTAGTACGTGAACAGCAAGGGACCACAAAAGTGCTATAAAACTAGCGGGCCTATGTGTAAAGGGATTTAGTCCGGAGCAACTAGTTTTGTCCAGCCATCTTTTTCAATTAGAGCATGGAACGTGAGCATTCACATACATTTTCTTCCAGCATATACAGCAGATCCATTTTCTTGGGCCCGGGTTGGATTCAATACCGGCCCAGAGCAAGAGATTATTGAGCAAGGAACTGCTCAGAGGATGACATTATTGTCATTCCGGTACGTAGAACCGGCTGTCGTGGGCATGTAGTTTCGTAATGGCTGCTTGCTTTTTTCTTTCTCTAACCAGCATGTCTATTATATAAATTGTTACAAAAACTAAATGTGAAACAGGCTGAATATTTATATATTATCCTTTAAATCTGGTGTTCGTTTTAGGTTTAATTATACTTAATTATCTTGAATTGAAACTTAAAAGAGATAATGCGCTACAAAAGACTTTGTCTTACTGTCGCATGCATATGGTTTCAATAAATAATTGTTTAATAATTGTGACTTATTTAAATAAACTAAAAAATTAAAAATCGCGACTTAACTTTTGGCACTTCAAGGTATTGTGACGGATTTGAAAGCTTATATTTGGTCATAGAAGTAAACAAAGCAAAGCCAGGCTAACCGAAGTAAGGAAAGCCAGCAAAGCAAGCGTGTTTTGGGCCAATACCTTCTAAGAATTCAATGTTGCTTAGCTTCTTCAGTTCCTTCTGTCCATTCCTAATGTTTTTTTGCAATTTTTCGGTTACTTCACTTCAATTTGGGGTATCTCGACATAATGGTGCTTTAAGGGCTGAAGTAAGTGAATAATCAATTTCAGAGCTTTCTTCTGAAATTTTCGCACTAGCTGGTTCTGAGCGAATGGAAGAGTGAGCATACATTTTTTTCTTCTTTGCTTTGCTGTTTACATATTTTATGTAAAGCTTGCCAGAAAGGTTCTTTCCATCGCGTGGTATAAAGTAATATTCCTGGAAGAAAATGTGAACGATAATAACTATAGTATTTAAATTCAATTCTGATGAATATTTTCATAAATTGATTGTCTTTTTCGGTCATCTTGATGTTGAAAAAATGTACGTATGAGGATTTGAAGTAAAAATACAAAAAACAATATAGTAGGAAAAACACCATGCTGCCATCATTGGAAAATGTTATAAAAAATGACCGCTTTTTGAGCGCTCTCAGAGAGCGCGAAGATTCAACTTTGGATACAATGGTCAGTAACTCCAACACCGGTATCAGCGCAATTGCGTGAAGCGGCGCAGCGTTACACACCCTTAGTTGAAGCTTAAATAATATTTTTAAGCCGGGGGATTGGTCCGTAAACCGGTAACCTTATAAAACAGCTGATTCAACCAACCTTACAATGTAACCGATTATTGGCGCTACTATCTGTAACGTAACCTTACCGACCAATTAATTCTTGGTTTTTCTCTTAAGTTAAGGATACGACTACCGCACCAATGTCCCCGGCTTTAATCTAAATACACGTTGAAATTGGGAGATTGAAATCGATTCGAAGTTCGATTCTGTAACTTTTAACACCTCGCCGAGTGCGATTCTGTAACTTACCTTAACGCGAGTTCGATTTTAGGTTTTCGGAGAACTTATTTTCAATAACTTTTAACACCGCAAAATTTTTTCGCGTTAAATAACCTCAGTAAAAGGTGTTAGCTAACACTTTTCGTGAGGTTAACAGTTACAGAATCGCGAAAAGTGTTAAAAATGGTGTTAAGCGAAGTTAACGCTAACACTTGGCGGTACAGAATCGCGCTACGGATGTCAAAATGTAATTTAGCAAACTGAAATTTGGAACTACAAATGATGGATTTGTTCCCTTTGATTGTGTTATTAGAGTTTGATAAGTTTTGCGGACATCAAATGATCTATCATCAAATGACGAATCATACATATATGTAGGCTAAGCGGGATATGTTTCCGACCGGAGCCGAGTGCTGATACGTGTCCAAAAATATCGGGAGAGGTATCAATACACGTGTTTCGGTCCCAACAATGTGAATCTTGCGCATCTGCAATTGTAGTCTTGCTGTATTTTCCTGCATTGTTTGGGAATACGCCATTGGGTAACGAGTCTTGGGCATCTAATATTAATGTTAATAGTATTTTTCATAGATATTATAATCTGTGGCGAATAAAAATTTCCGCACGTAAAGAAATCGGTGCGTTAGAATCGGGCTGATGGTAATCGTTTACGGGCGCTACCGAGCGCTTATACAGAACACAGCTCCAACACCGGCTACGCGATCCCCAGTATTTCTGCGTCGAACACATTTTTTTAAATTTTTTTTGATTACAACCACATGAAAATTATAGAAAATTGTGAACTTTGATTGCAAATATCTCGCAAACTACTAATTCTAAACCAAAAATCCGCACGTATTTTTCCGTTTTTCCCTATACCCTTATTCTGAACACAAAATCCGCTTCTCGCTCTTCGCCTATTCTAAACGATGTTCGAAAAAGCGGAAAGCGGTTTGGTGAGTAAAGTGCGTATCATAAATGAAAAGAAAGGGGGGAATACACAACTTTCGGGAAATATTTCACCAGCTATTTAATTTACGGTGAACACTGAACAAAATGTAAGAAATTTAACTTTTAATAATTAAAAACGACTTATTTATTTATTTATACACAATATGAACTATTGCTTTTGGATTAGTAGGGCGAAAGGTATAAATAATTTGCAAATAGACACTTTAGTAAGCTTTATTCAAATGCATCTGGAAAACTCTGCGTCTTTCTTCAAGGATGTTGGCAAAATGAGGAGGAGGTAAATTCGGCCACCACCAGAATGTATTGTGGAATCGAAAAAAGCACTGTCTTATTTATAACACAAGAGGGGCTTCTTTAGTAAATGCGCAAACTGTGTTTAGGCTTGTTGTGTGTATGCTGTTAAAATGCCCAACAAATATTTGTGTGCAATAGTATTAAATACATCTGCAAAACAATTGGATCAATGAAATTTACTAAAAAGAGTTTTGTTAGCTCTTACAATGATTCCGGCAACTAAAGTGGGCTCGTATCATCACGCAACCTTCTTGTTTTAGACCTCTGTTACGGTCCCTGTGTTACAGAATCTTTCGTTTATACTTATGTTACCATTCGAAAGGCAATACTACGCATTTTTATTCTTACTTTATCTAATTTAACAAATTTTAATCAAAAATTTCAATATTTTGCAAAAAAGTAGTACCAAAATCAATCGTGAAATGGCAGCACAGCTGATTTCGAAAATTCGAAATTCCTCTTCGCCAGTTCCTGGCGAATAAAAATTTCCGGAAGGAAAGAAATCGGTGCGGATATTTAGGATCGGGCTGATGGTAATCGTTTACGTGCGCTACCGAGCGCTTATACACAACCAAAAATGTCGGGGCAGGTATAAGGACACGCGCTTTGGTCCCAGGAGCTTGAATATAACTCCGCTTACCCAATATTTTCAGTAGTTTGCGAGATATTTGCAATCAAAGTTCACAATTTTCTATAATTTTTATGTGTTTGTAATCACAGATCAGGCCGTCCGAAAAAAAATGTGTTCGACGCAGAAATACTGGGGATCGCGTAGCCGGTGTTTTGTGCGGCTGAGGGTTATTTTTTTGAAGCCCCTACACATTATGGTGTTCTGCACAAAAAAAAATTTATTCCACCCGCCCTTTGGTATTTGACCTGGGTAATTTTTCGGTTTCTTGGCAATAACTTTTCACTGAAAAAAAATATATGTTTTCCGATTTCCGATTTTTGTTACAGAGGTCAAATCGCGCCTTTTGATACCTCTCCCGATGGACGTGTACTAGTCACGGTCGTCAAAAATTACTCAAGTCTCGCTTTATATAATATGGGGTGAGATTTCAGTGTGATCATTTATATTTTTTTTAAATATGATTAGCTTACCAGATCTGGGCATCTTGCGTCACTATATACATACCAATCGGGTAGGTGTTGCCCCAATGGGCGCTTGCTTTTATCGCTTTACCTCGAGAACTGCCAAAATTTGTTTGAACTCAACTAAAATGTATGAAAGCTGTCACTAGACTTTAGGCACGTTAGCATAGATTCGCGACTAACTTAATTTGGGTTTTACCAAGTTAGGGCCACTTGCAGAAAATCCAAAGTTAAATCTATAAATTCAGAGTTAACTAACCCTGGGATAAACTGTTATTTTTTTAACTAGAGCAATGTGTTGCAAACAGCTTTTTGGGGTTAGTTAACCCTGGGCTAGTGCGGGTATTTTTCGTTTGGTTGTAAACACTGACACATTTTGTGTCATTTTCTTTTGCTTCCGTATCGGTATGTCAAAAAAAATTGTTCGTTGTGAATTTTAATTTGAATTGTTTGCATAATTCTTGCACAAATTTCATCAAAGTATGTAAATATGAAAACGAATGCAATTTAAAATATTACAGCCACTAATTTAATATGTTTTGTAGATTTATCATACATAACTTATCTCTGCAGGTCCGGTTTCTATTGTAAGTATCAGAAATGAACATATTATTATTTAGTTATGGATTTTCTCATGAATAGATTTTCCAGACATATTGCAAAGCAAATCAAAGGCGCGTCTCCGAGCTCTGGACGGAGGTAGCGAACTGTTTCAATTCAAGTACTACAGGATACATTCGAACAGTGGAAAGCCTGCAAAACAAGTACAATAGTTTGAAAAAGAGCTTGAAAAAGACTTCATCAAGCGCAATAATGAACATACCAGGTATACATATGTGAATATTTGGAGCAGCTTCATAATATAAACTATTTTCTTTTATAGTTGATAAAACCACGATAATAGAGCTTGAAGAGGAGCATGGTACGTCTGCTGATGGATGGTTTAAGGTGTCAGAAAATACTGGCATTCCTGCTAATACGTGCCATGATTTATTTTCATCGATGGTAGATGAGTCAGGTGCTCAAGAAAGGGAGGAGAGGAGAAGCCACATGCGAACAGGTGAGCATTGCATTTTTTTTTGTGTTTGATAACAAAAATGGCTATACGAAATGTATTTTATTTTTCCAAAGGAGGCGGGCCTTCAAAAACCAGCCACAACGATCCTCTTGTGGGCAAAGTAAGAAAACTAGTTGCGCCTAGTATTGAGGCCAGCTATACCATATATGATGGTGATAGCAGTCTCATTACTGCACATTAGGGCATAGTTCCCATTGAGGCTGACCTACACTTTTCAGGTAACTTTACATATGTATATCAAACATCATATTTTGTATTTCGCTATGGAAAATTTATATATGCATGTAGTTTTATATATTATTTCAAATAAATTGTTTCAGATGAAGCTCAAACGAAGGAGGTTGTCGAAAAGGAAGCCAGTTTCTTTTCAAATGAGAGGGGGAATTTAAAAAAAGTCCACATCCACTGTTAACGCGTGAGTATCACCTTTTAGGTTTATATTAATTTATATGCAAGAAAACTTCTGCTTTATTTTAGGAAAAAGAAAACTGTCATCAGCCAAGGAACCAGTGGCTGAAAAGTTTAGAGCGCTAGCCGCTGATAAGATGGCATTAGTTTCAGAGCAAAAGGGAGCTAATTCAAGTCCAGCTCACAGAGGAAAAGGAAAAGTTGGAACATAACCGCCTCTTCCGAAAAATGGAGCTGGAAGACGCAGAGAAGCGGTATGCTTATAACAAAGTAATAAGAAAGCTTCAATTGGAAAATTTAATGAAGAATTCAAACAAAGTAATACAAACTTTTAATCACCTTAATGTGCATACATTTCTGCACATGTTAATATACATATATATACATTCCTTTTTATATCAATGAAAGTATCTAATATTCGTTAAGTATTTGAATTGAATTGAACTTTTCCTTTAATAATTTCACTAATAGTTTAATAAAATCTTTTAACAACTTCGTTTCTACATACAGTGGCTCACACCTTATTTGATACACTAAAATTTTTTTAAATATTGTTCAACGGAAAAAATATGTAGTGTCTTCGATAATTTTCATTTAAAGTATAACTAAATCTGGAATAGGGGCTACATAAACAATTTAATCAAATTTTGCAAAACGGTCAACAAAATTTTCAACTTTTTTGAAAGAATTTCTAGAAAAATTTTGAGTACGCAGTTTTGTAAGCTCTTAAATTTTAATAGTATGAAAGTTAGAACTACCAGAATTTTTTTTGTCTGGGGTGTTAAGAAATTTCTTCCATACAACGCATGGAAAAAATTATGTTTTGTATGGAAGAAAATGTTGAACAGCCTTTATATTATATTTAACGTACAGACATAGGTGTTTGGTAATATTTACGCAGCAAAGGGGAAGTATATAAACAAAGGTACATAAGTATTTTAATTAGAGGTAAGTATATAAACAAAGGTAAGTAAATTATATAAACAAGGGGAAGGATATAAACAAAGGTAAGTATTTGTAATTTGTAATTTATTATCTTCATAAGTACAGTAAAACATTAAGTTTTTAAGCGTACAAATATAACAATTAAGTGACATGATCAAACTTAAACTAAAATAGTTACAATAAAATTATGTTTATGCTATAAACGTATATATGTAGGTAGAAAGTCAACATGACTGAGTTTTGAAAGTTACTCTAAACAAGTTATATAGAATGCAGAGATAACCATAGAAGAAATGGTTTATTATAGCCATAACAGATTTGCAACTGACGTTTTAAAGCATATGTTTTTGAAGATCTTAATGAAACAGGTAATGAATTACATACGCTTATCACACTAACAAAGAATAATCTTGAGGCTACCAAAGTTTCATGCTTAGGTGTAATGATATTATTGGTACGAGCTGACTGAGCAAATTTCAGTTGCCTATACAGATATTCTGGCTTGCGACTTTTGATCAATTTAAATAAAAATACAACATTTCGAAATTTAAGGTAATTTTCCGAGTTCCCACCTAGAATATTATTTGTAAAAGATGAAATGTGATCAAATTTCTTCTTACAATAAATGAATCTCGCTGCATTGTTTAAAGCTCCCGTAATTTTGTTCTTTGATTTAACATCAAGGTTGCCAGAGACTATTTCAAAATAAGAAATGTGAGGAACAATAAGCGATTGCACAAGTCTCAGTTTTGTGTGTTTTGGCAAACAATAACATGTATGCCACAGATTTCTTAATGTATAGTAAATTTTGGATATGCAATTGTTGATATGACCAGTGCAGGTTAATCGCGAGTTCATTCTAAAGCCGAGGTTGGTAACAACAGAACTAAACTTCAGTTCAGTCCCACCCAACATAATCGGCGATAGACAGTCAAGGTCAAAATATTGTGCGGAGATGGGTAGAACCTGTGTTTTAGAGGCATTTAGGCACAGGCTATTTGCTCTTGCCCAGATTTCGATCCTCTCGAGGTCTTCATTCAGTCTAGCCACAAGGTCTTCCCCCAGTCCGATTTGTCGCGAGTAGTAAATCTGCGCATCATCTGCATAAAGGTGAATATTCGTATTTTTGCAGCAGTACACAATGTCGTTCACAAATAGACTGAAGAGTATGGGGTCATGGATCGAACCTTGCGGCACACCAGAAGTAATTTTGCTTCGGCATGAAGTGGTATCTGCACATTGCACTTGTTGGTATCTGTTCGATAAATATGCATCCATAAATTTAAGCGATGAGTAGCTAAATCCATAATAATGTTTAAGTTTTGCTAGAAGAATATCATGCTTTACAGTATCAAAAGCTTTTGAGAAATCTAATAAGACAAGAATAGTTAGTAGTTTACTATCATAAGCAGGTCGGATGTCTTCGATAACTTTTACTACGGCCGTAGAGCAACTGTGATTTGATCGCAAACCAGACTGAAATTCACTCAACAAATTATGGCTATTCAACAGGAGTCGCCTTTAGCGACAGGAATTATATTTGCAACCTTCCAAAGGTTTGGGAAATAAGAAGACGTTATGGAAAAATTAAAGATATGAGTAAGAGCTGAAAGAATATGAGGAATAATTAGCTTAATGAAACGTAAACTGATTCCATCTACACCAATAGTATTGGATTTTATCGCAAAAATACATTTTGCAACCTCATCTTCAGTAGCTGGGTCAAAAGAAAATTCGCGAGTGGTTTGGTAAACTAACGAATCAGTTAAACTGAAGGAGTGAGAATTTTCGATTTTACCAGCAGCAATGAAGTAATTGTTAAGCTCATAAGCATCAATCTTTCATGGTGTGGAATTACCAGCACCTACGCCTAGTGACTTCAAATTTTTCCCCAACGTTCTTGAGGGCAGCTTCGCACTAAATTTATTTTCTAAATAAACTCGTTTGCTGCGCCTTATCTCATTTGTAACTCTGTTTCTCAGCACTTTATACGAGTTCCAGCAATCATCAGTTGGGTTCCTTTTCCAGCATTTATACGCTTTGTTACGATCTCGAATTAGATTTTGAATTATTTTTGTAAACCATGGTTTTTCATAGCAATTCACTTTAATAGTACGAACAAATTTATCGTATAGGTATTTTACGTGCCTATTGAACTCATCTAATTTGTCGTCAACATTTGAATAGAACCAGCACGAGCTCCAGTCGAGCGAAACACATTCATAGTTTAGTTCAGCCATGTCTACGTTCTTGTATTCTCTAAACGTGAGGTTGCCATTTGTTTTAGCCTTGTTAAAATCCAGATTATATGAAAGGAATATAATCTCGTGGTCAGAAACTCCATCTAAGGGGGATTGGTCTATATGCTTGACTTTGTTCATATCACTTACACCGAAGATATCTAACATGCTTGTCTTACAGTGCGGAGCGAAACGTGTCTCAAATTCGTTTACAATATTGCAGCCGCAACTGTTTACTTTATCGATTAACTCCTTGCACTTCACATTATTCAGTAGTACATCGATATTGAAGTCACCACATATGAGAACATATACATAGCTCAAAGCGAATTCAGATATTTTGGTAAAGACTGACCTGAGTAGCGCGATTCACTAACTTTTTTAACGTAATTTGTCAACGATAAATTAGCTTAACAATAATTTTTCAATTTTGCGATTCACTAACTGTTTTAACAAAATTTGTCAACGATAAGTTAACGTAACAATAATTTGAACAATCTATGCTATTCACTAACTTTTTGTCAATTCTAAATTCGATAACTTATCGTTGTCAATCTGAAAATTGACATTTTATCAGAGATTCTTTTTACGCTGTTAAAGTTTTGTTTACTTTTTGTGATTTGTGTTGATATATTCATATTTAAGTGAAAAACATACATAAATATAATGGCTTTTGAGTTCGTAGCCTATAATATGACGCGAAGTGCAGCTGTAAGGAGCGTAAGAGTGGATCGAAGGTTACTTAGGGACATATATGATCCCTTTGACCTTGATCCATCGGAATTCAGGAAGCTGAATAGGGTGGGTCCTGAAATTGCGGCAGGCGTTGCGGAGAGGCTGCAGGACCGGTTGCAAGGACGGAGGATCACTGCAATATCGGCAGAGAAGCAGGTAACTTATATTAACTATAATTAAAATTATGAATTTTATTGAACATACTCCTTTGCAGGTGTTGTGTGCATTACGTTTTTATGCTACAGGATGCTACCAACGGCCTGTTGAAGTTTTCACCATTTGGCGCTCATTGGCTTTGATATTTTTTGCCATTATCAACGATTTGATTTTTGCTTATTATGTCATAATGGTTTTTCTCTGGAGTATTGCCTTAGTTGTTTGCTTCTATGGTTGGTGTGTGGTATACTCCTTATTCCTGGAGCTTACGAACTTAACAAAACTGGAAGATTTAGCATATTTACGCGTAAGTAAAGTTATTATGAGTAGGATTTCGAAATTTCTTTTTAAAACTTATTTGCATTTTAGATGAGCACAATGGCTTCCTTGCATGCATCAGCTGCTAATTCGTTGGCTGGTTCCCGTCCAACAACACCACACAGCACAGTGTCCACGATGCCTGTAGGCTAAATATATAGCTATTGCGCTGCTTTCAAACAACGATACTATATTTTTACTTTTCATTAATTTTTGACAATTTTATAAGCTATCTTAACACAAATCAAACCGTCCAAAATCATTTAATACATATACATATAAAAAACATTCCAAAATGACGTGAATCTCAATATTGAGTTCATCTTCTAATATTAAAAGGTATAGGCAATGAGCCTTTAGCTTGGAATGCTTATGAAAACAATACAAAACAGTGCCTTTAATCTTTTAAAGCCAAGAACTACAATTTGTGTTCTATCCAGTTAATTAGATTGTAAGTTGCATACAAATAAATAATAAGGTTAATATGTATGTGATTAATACATTAATTTAATGTTTGCACCAGTTTTTAATAATCTAAAAGATAGTAACCATCATATAGATATAAAATTTAATTTGTGTATAATGACTTAATGCGATCCGTCCAGATTCTGTTAAATTTAAGGTTTAAATCATATATTATACAAAAAATCAGCGTACTTTTATATTCAAATTTCATTAACAAATATATCCAAATAAATGTGCACACATACGTTACTTGATTTTAAAATTGATATTCAGTTAATTTTAACAAAAAAAAGTTCCCGTCAGTTTGCTCCAACGATTTGATATGACTACCTCGAACCTTCTAGGTCATAAAAGACGCAACCACACTTTGAAAAGTGGTGTGTCCCAGGTATCAATCCACTAAGCCTCGCTCACTTTTTTAATTTTGATCAGCGAGGGTTGGATTTGTAAACTAACACCGAGCCTGTTGTTTAACGAGCGTTTTTCCTATTAAAATAACAACAACATTCAATTCAGTTAACTATGATTTATTCTTATTAAAAATTAAATTAAACAAATGTTTATCAAATTTAGCATATTGTTTACAAAACTAATATAAAACAAGTAAGGAAAGGGCTGTCTTCGGCTGTGCCGAAGGCTTTATACCTTTCATGAATACGCACAACTTTTCTAAGTGTCCGATCCTTACTTACAATTACTTACAAACTCTGCAAAACTGTTAATTTAAAAATACATAGCCAAACCACATTTATCGGAGCAATCGGTAATATGGGAGCTATATGTTATGTAAGTCCGATCTGTATGATTTTCACTACACACATCACATATATAATAAGTACCAAACGTGCAAAATTTTACGTTTCTAGCTTTCTATTTGCAACATTTATAGCCCAAAACCCATTTATCGAAACTATCGATTATATGGGAGCTATATGTTATGTTGATCCGATCTAGGGGATTTTCACTACACACATTACGCATATAATATGTACTAAACCTGCGAAATTTCGCTCTAATAGCTTTTTAATTGCAAGAGTTATAGGCCAAAATCCGTTTATCGAAACAATCGATTGTATGGGAGCTATGCCTTGTATCGGTCCGATCTTGCTGGTTCCGACAAATGATTAATCCTATGAAAAATGGCGCCTGCTTGCAAAATTTCATCGAGATATCTCTAAAACTGAGGGACTAGGTTGCGTTCAAACAGACGGACGGACAGACGGACATGGCTAAATCAACTCAGCTCGTCGCGCTGATCATTTCGGTATACTTAATGGTGGGTCTATCTCTTCTTCTTCGCACACTTACAAACATCGGACCAAAGTTATAATACCATTTCATGTTCATGAAAGGTATAAAAACAATCTTACATTAAACGTGAAGGTTAGCGACGACAGCTATGAAGCCGAGCTATTATTTTCGGTTGTATTCACTTTCGCCAAATCCTCAACCAACGTGTCGAGTAGAGATCTAAGCTCTGGCTGTGCGAACTCTTGAGGCAATGGCAAACGCTCTAATGCAATTTTTATAATTAAACATGGATTCAGCACTGGACAAACGAGTAATACACCGCGTACTAGACATGCCAAATTTTGTGCAATTTCACTTTGACATAAACGATGTTTCGCCGTGGAACACGGTAATAGATTGATGCGTGAACACAAGTCAGCTAATTGTGGTTTTAGATTCTCCCAACGTGCCTCAATATCTGCTTCTGTTTTCAGCGTCTTTAGACTCTTGGACTGTAATCAGAAAACGGTTTAAATACGTAAAAATATTATTACATTCTCTCTTAAATTACCTTATCATTGATGTCAATGAAATCTAAAAATATTTGGCCCTGGTTTGACCAATTTGGTACTTTAATGGTTTTATTCGCCTCAGCACCTTCAAACTGACTCAACAAGTTATGTAAATAATCCAGATTATCTGTAGTGAAAATAAGAAAGTAACTTTATTGGGGAAATTCCACCGTCACTTACGTTACATCGCAAGTAAAATTGTATGATTCAAACTCAAATTGCATTACCATTTGCACATTTTAGCACACGAAAAATGGTTTATTACTTGGAGTTTCGCTACTCAAAGCTGTTATGCCTAAACTTTTTATTTAAATTCTAAAAACATACTAAATACGGACTAAAATTCCGTCGTCACTGACGTTACAATTTTAGGACTGGGGGTTTTGGGCACCGGTGATTTATTCAAATCTGCGAAACCCATTGACAGAATTAAATTCCAATGTTTGGGAGATTATTAGAAATAGAATGAAGTCTTTATAAAAATCATTGTTATTAGGACTTTTATAAAGATGTAGCATGCATAGTTAATTATGTACCGTCACTGACGTTACGTAAAATTCGTCACTGACGTTACCTCCGAAGTAACAGAAAAAAAGCCGACTAGGTTTTCTTTTATGGACGTGATAACAAACAGGTCAATTGATTTATTGCAGAAAATCGTGAAAGTGCTTATCTTCAGGTGTCCTTTGCTCAGTTTAGACTTTTTGAGCTGGTTTTGCTCATACGCCAAGTACTAATTGTATTACAAGAAACGTGTTGCATTAACCACCAAATATTGTTCGAGTCTATTGTGTGGAATATTTATACATAGACATTCGATATATATACAGAGGATCTTTACGTTTTAATAAAAAAAAAAATAGAAGCAAAAATAAAAGTTTGTTTGAAAAGGTGGGTAAGAACGTAAGCGTTCGTCACTGACGTTACAAAAGCGCAACGGTTTTTTTTAGATTGTATACTATTTTAAAAACAAATTTACTTTACATAGTTTATTTAGTTACCTTGTAGATGGAGAATCGAAGATTTTAAATTGATTGGCAGAAAACTATATATTTTATGCAATAAAATGCTTATTTTCGTCACTTACGTTACAAAAAAAGGCGCACAACAATTTTTTTTTCTACACCCAAAAATGTTTGTGCAAATTTTTCATACTTTTCAAAATTTCACTAAGAATTAAAATAAAAGTAACATGTAATGCCTGGTTACTGAGATTCACACAGCATAACAAATATAAAGTAGTTTCTTAACAAGGTATTTAAGAACAAAAAAAATTTTTTTTGGTTGTCCTAAATAGTTTAAGAATATTTAAGTTAGGCTTATGCGAATGTCATTCTGGCATTTATTCGTCATGATTTAATATATTTACAACAACTTAGCCATATTACCAACTTAAAAATAAAATGTTGGTTTTTTCGCTTTCATCAATCTCTGCCATGGAAATTCCCATTGTCTTTTCAATAGCTTTTCTACTAAAGCGCTCACCATTTATAATAGCATCTGGTGCAATGTGCTGGAATATAACATCATGCGCTAGTGCCCATTGTTTTGCTTTTAGCAAATATTTTGCTTGCATGTGATAATATCCAAGTGCTCCAGCTTTTACTGCTTTTGCGTAATCAATCCATTTTTCGGGCACTCCCAAATTGTTTATAACAAATTTTTCCTTTTATGAAAGTGCATTATCCTTTGAAACACTAACGTAGCGATAAAGAACATTTTGTACAGCCAATTCTCGTTGATTGCGATTTTTTATATGCATTAAAACGAATACAGCCCATTCCCAAAGATCATTATTTTCTAGTTGACTTGCGAAGCCGACATGAAGCTGACTTTCACTTAACTCTGAGCAGTGCCTATAACCAATCGCCTCCAAAGTTTGCAAAAGTAGCCAACTGTAAAAGAAAAGCAGAAACAAAAACTAAGTTGCTTAAATAAACAAAACAGTAAACTTTAAGATAACTTCAAGCCATAGTCCATAGGGTCTGAGGTGTGTGTTGCTGGATTCAGTAAACACTCCATAGGTTGACTGCGTTTAGAGAATAATTGCATCAAATGGTGCACCTCCGTATTAATTTCTTGTGGAATGCTCATTACAGAAGCAGCAGACGACGGTGGCAAGGATAATGGTTGCATGACAAAATCTACTTGACTTGATACCTCCGAAAGAGTACCACCATAACCCGGCTCCTTTAAGAGTGTTTGCGTTGAGTCAGCATTAATACTTTGTAAGTTTCTTTTATATAAACCTACACGGCGATTTTGATTGCGGTTGTAATCATAACTATTTTCAGTTTCGGAGGCCCCAGCGCAAACTACATTGTTGTCTAAATCTGAAATATCTGCTAACAAATTGCGCGAACAATTGTTTTTCTTCTATTCCTCTTTGAACTTTTCGTAAATTTTGACATTTCAGTACCAGTGATGCCCCATTTTCTCAAATTTAAAACATAGATAACAAGTGTTGTTAAATCCGAGTTAGTGAATCGCACAATTGTTAAAGTAAGCAATGTACGACAATGTTAAATATCTCTATTGCGGGATTGTTAAAAGTTAGTGAATCGCGCTACAGGTCATTGGATTTATGGGGATTGTAGACACATATAACTAGACATTTTTGAACACCATCACTGAATTCTACAAAACATATTTTCAATAGCATCTTGAGATACTGATTTGTGCAGAACTTTACTTTGAAGGCTAGATTTAAAATATATAGCTATACCACCCCCTCTGTGGCCGGTAGACCTGTCATTTCTTAGAAGCGTGAAGTCACAAAGAGCATACGACATATTGCTTATAGAAGGCTTGAACCATGTCTCTGTTACACAGACCACATCAACATTTACATCTCTGAAAATATAATTTAAATATTCCAGTTTTTCAACAGATAAACTCCGCGCATTATAGTGACAAATATTAAAGCCAATATTATATTCACACACAAGCTTCATACCCAGACTAAGAAGTATGTGTATGTATATAATAAAGCGTATGGTATGTGTATAATAAGTTTTTGTGTATATGTAAACAATTGATTTAGTCCGGCCATTGCCGTAGTGGGTTGAATTTTTCCTAAAAAAAAAATTTATTAGAAATAATTTCAAAGTTGTATATTAGTCCAGGCGACAGAGATTTAATACGGAAGTGACGCGGACCATAGGTTTTTTTGGTTTATCTAACTCTCCTACTAGTGGACATTAAAGGGTAAAAAAATAATGCCAAAATATGCAGAGCATACTTTTCTGTATGCATTTAACGTGCAATTTTTTTTGGAATTTTTAATTATTTCGGTCATGGTAACATCTTTAAAAAAATTTTCTTCTGCAGTTTGTTGCCGAGGTGATTCCCCATCAAAAGTTTCTTTACAGTTTTTTTCTAAATGCTACAGTTTTCCCGCTATAACCACTTTTTCCCAGTGCATTTTTACAAAAAACATGAAAACAAGTAGTTTTTTGTGTTGCATTTTGTATGGGGCAAAAAAATATTGTTTAGCAAAATTGAATTTTTTTTGCGGATTCCGGTAGAATGTTAAATTGCTATGAATATTTGTTTTCGAAAAATATGTTTAACACCTAGAAAAAGGGCGGGACAGACACCCTACCTACGTTCAAAATTGAATATTTTATTAAGTTTCGAGGTGTTAAACATCTTTTTCGACAAATCGCTAAAACAAACATTCATAGCAATTTGACATTCTACCGGAATCCGCAAAAAAATTCAATTTGGCAAAAAAAAATTTTTTTGCCCCATACAAAATGCAACACAAAAAACTACTTGTTTTCATGTTTTTTGTAAAAATGCACTGGGAAAAAGTGGTTACAGCTGGAAAACTGTAGCATTTAGAAAAAAACTTTAAAGAAAATTTTTTGACAGATGTTACCATGATCGAAATAATTAAAAATACCAAAAAACAATTGCACTTTTAATGCATGCAGAAAAGTATGCTCTGCATATTTTGGGATTATTATTTCACCCTTTCATGTCCACTAGTAGGAGAGTTAGATAAACCAAAAAAACTTATGGTCCGCGTCACTTCCGTATTCAGTCTATTTTCGGTATTATTCGACTTGACTATATTCTTTTCCATACTTATTGAAGAGAAGTCTTCCTGGTAGATCAAAGACCGCTTTCCTGGCGAAAGTTTGGTAGGGTTTTCAACGATTTGATTTTCATTTCCTTCATTTATACTATCCGATATCGGCGGGTAGTCGTCATCAATAACTGGATCAGGATCATTCTGCAGTCTAGCCACGTTATGCAGAACAGAAGTGGCTACTTGATGCCTGGTACTCTGCCCAAATGTACTTGTATTCCTCTAGACAAGATGGGAAATCTTCTTTACCAAATATCAAACGTACGTTCAATCCTATTTCTTGTTCTGATCTGGGACTCATTATATAGGGATTCAGCTGCAGAGGTCACAGTTCCCAAGGGTGTCATCATGAACGTGGTCTGAGCATAACCACTGTCGCCAAGAAGACAGTAATTTTTATATGCTCCTTGTAAGAAATACAGACGCTGATTGCAGTTGGCCCAAATGTGCGAGTCGTGTGCAGATCCATGCCACCTTGCAACAACATCCCTAAAAATCAAGTCGGCAGAGCATATGGCCTGAGAATTTATTGAGAAGTATCCCTTCCTATTCCGATATATTTCGGCATGTTTCCCTCCTGAAAAGAATATAGACAAATATTATTATTTTACAAAAGATATTGTTAAAGTTTTTAATCAAAATTCAACAAGACTGTGGTCTGTATCAAAGAAAAAAAGTAATGCATTACCCACTTTTCCACTCGGTGTTCATAGCTTGAAACGTATCTTTCTAAAGACCGACCCAGTCCTTACATGTTAGTTAACACTTGCAAGTGTAAGTATGTATGTATATAGTGTGAGTTGCATGAAAAACTAACACAATTCTCTTTCTTTTAATTACGCTTTCCATGCAAGGAAATTAACTGGGTGCAATCGATTGCTCCAATTACTCGCGAAAATCTGGCTATGTCATAAAATTGAACTGCAGCATTTGTATATATTGCGAGTATAAGCGAGCTATAGCATCACTTACTTTGTGCTGAATTCTGCACGCTGTTGACTCATGCACACCCACAAAGTCTCCACTTGTAATTAGTTGGCTTCCTGTTGCATAAAAACGCAACGCGCACAATAATTGTATCATAGGAGACAACACTCCGCTGGCAAAGGAAGAAAACAAACACGTTGATTCTGATACTCCAATATGAAATAAGGAAATAGTTCTCTTGTGGTGGTCCTAAGGGGGTCAATGCTTTTATTTTCAAGGGAGATCTCTCCGATATTCTATTTATACACAAATTTGTCAAAGAAAGTGATTTGCTAGACTCCTCCTCTTTCTCGAATTCTATGAAGCTGAATTCAACTTCAGCTTGGCAATTACTTGCATTAGCCAATAGAAGCGCTTAGCGTCAGACCAAGCAGAACTCTAGAATGAATGCTGGCTCAGCTAAAGTATTGACATACTTTAAGCAACGCTATTGGTCAAAGGTGTCAAATGCATTTTTCAAATGCGGCTATACAAACAGACATGCATGCAGGTCGTGGCTGTTGCACGCTATGTACATATGTTTGTATGAGTACACTACACTCTTCAGCACACAACTGCTAAATAATAATCTAAAATTATGAAACACATTTTGGTCACTGGAATACGAATCTGGAAGTGCTTTTTCAGTTTTTTGTTTCAGTGAAGTTATTGGCACAAACCCAGAAATTGATCAATGGTATTGATGTGCAGAACACCTTTCTAAGTTTCAATCCAATGAAAAAATTTGAAATGAAAATTTAAAAAGCGCTTCTGGATTCGTATTCCAGTGACCAAAACGTGTCTTTAGCACCACTTATAATATTAGCTAATTAATCTAGAATGAATGCTGGCTCAGCTAAAGTATTGACATACTTTAAGCAACGCTATTGGTCAAAGGTGTCAAATGCATTTTTCAAATGCGGCTATACAAACAGACATGCATGTAGGTCGTGGCTGTTGCACGCTATGTACATATGTTTGTATGAGTACACTACACTCTTCAGCACACAACTGCTAAATAATAATCTACACGTTTTGGTCACTGGAATACGAATCTGGAAGTGCTTTTTCAGTTTTTTTGTTTCAGTGAAGTTATTGGCACAAACCCAGAAATTGATCAATGGTATTGATGTGCAGAACACCTTTCTAAGTTTCAATCCAATGAAAAAATTTGAAATGAAAATTTAAAAAGCGCTTCTGGATTCGTATTCCAGTGACCAAAACGTGTCTTTAGCACCACTCATAATTTTAGCTAATTTTTTTGC
Organism: Sphenella marginata; assembly: GCA_951509765.1. Taxonomy (NCBI): domain Eukaryota; kingdom Metazoa; phylum Arthropoda; class Insecta; order Diptera; family Tephritidae; genus Sphenella; species Sphenella marginata. The sequence goes on from OX608078.1 coordinate 122,287,319, forward strand.
AGTTGTGTGCTAAAAAAAACCATTACCTTAAATAACCAAGTACTCACCACTTTGAACTATCCAAACCAAGTACTCACCACTTTGAACTATCCAAACGTGCGCTTATATTGCCTAATAAGGAGAACACGGTCTCCTTCTGTAGCCGAAACCTCCTATGAAACGATTTGTCCCTTAAATTTTTATAGTGGTCGCACCGCTCAGCAACATGCCTATTAAACAAATCCGTAGTTATATAATCCACGATTTCCTCATCATCGTCGGAATAAAATAATTCGTTCACTATTTCACTCATTTAAAATAAATTTTCTTCACATCGAATTTTTTACACAACTTTATTACTTTCACAAAAATTACTTTGTTTACATTTTTTCTGTCAGCTGAGCAAATAGTTAGCGAACTGAACTCCAATATTGGCGAGTTAAAAATATAACGAATTAACCTTACGTTAACGACTAACTCGATGCTGTGCAGGACAATTTATTAATTTAACCCTCTCATGTCAAGTTAGCCCGTAGTTAAATCTATAAATAGTCGTTCTGCAAGTGGGCCTTAGCAACTTAAACAGTTTTGACCACAACAACCCGGTCAGCTGTTTTGAGAAATGGAAATGTATAGCCATGCACCAAGGAATATATAGATCTCAGACCATCATAACGCTTCGATTCTGTGTGGATGAGGGTAAGGGCCTGTCGGTGCCCCTTCGGATCAAACGGATTGGAAATAAGGTGCCTGATCTCATCAAAATGTTTGCGTAGATGGCTTCTTATTCTCCTCGGGGTGGGTTTTCGTTGACCAGTTGCCTGTTCAGGTGTGTGCTGCGATTTAGTGTAGTTGCACAGGAATTGCCTGGTCAACATCTCGCTATGCTGTTTTAGCCCGAGCATTTTAGCTTCATTATGGAGATGAATGGTGCTTAGTAAACACAATAAGACGTGCAGTGGCTGTTCTAAGGGCGGTGTTCTGACTGATCTGAAGCCTCGTCCAGTGCGTCTCCGCAAGCCCCGTTGACAGGCCCGTGCGCACGGGGGGGGTTTTGGGGGTTAAAACCCCCCCCATGGCCAAATCTAAGTTGCAATGATTTTACAAATATTTTCAAAATACAGTTTATAAATTTTGTATTGAATCTTGACTAATAATTTTTGACAAAATTAGTTAAAATAATTTTACGGAAGAAGAAATTGGTGAAAGTTGCAAAGAATAAGGTTGGCCAATACATAAGTCCGGCACTTTGAATTGCACTTGGAGCTTTCCGAAATTACAAAGTTGTGTAGCGTATGGGCATTTTTTGTTCTTAAATTTTACCGATGAAAACAGTGAACAGTTTCAATTAACAGAGCGAATGAACTGCAAGGCTCAATTATATGAAATATTTCGAGTGTTTTCTGAACCTTTTTGTTGTAGGCGTAAAGAGAACTGTGAGAAAATGAACGTTGGAGAGCAGATGAGCGACAACGTGTAATTATTTGAATGTTTTCAAACATTTTCTGAGGTTTTTTTTATTTTACCTAACAGAAGATAAAGATCGCATTTTTCATGGACGTTTATCAATAGTCTGTGAAAAATAAACATAGCATATTTCATATTTTCCGAATAGTGTCAATAAAACTTCATAAACCTTATTTTTTATTATTTATAATAATAATAATAATAATAATAATAATTCCCAACGGATTATCCATTATATCCCGCCCGACCAACGCGAGGGGCGCATCCGCAATACGCGCGGATTGTTCTTTCGTGCCGAGTCTTTGAAAGGCTTTGGTTTGCTAATCGTCGAGATCTAAAACTGCTCAGCTACAGAGAAAACCATATCAGCTAAGTAAGGTAGATAAAAAATAGATTACACAATTAATAAACAATTAGTTGACAGCTGATAGTTATTGTAAAGAATAAAAATAAGAATCAAAGGATATGAAAGCAAATTGTTGCTATGTATTTAGGATAGAAAGAATTGACATTTTTATTCTGCATAGTGAGTCTGAAATATCAAACGTACCAGAATGAGGGTTATAATCTTGACACAAACAACGAAAAGGCTGATTTAATTCAAAATTAGTTCGGCACTGTTTCAAGATAAGTGGTTTAAAATGTCTTGATGGACGAGAAGGTACATTGAAGTTCACTTCGCTTGTGATTCAACCATTTAGTAATTTAATCATGAAAACAATTCCAAGCATTTCCCTCCGACTAGAAAGGTTGGAAGATTAATTAGTTTTAAGCGACTCGCAAATTATACAAGGGATCCCAGTGAAGATCTCTTAAGGGAAATAGTAAAAATTCTAAGCGATCCACGTGGACCTGGTAACGTGGGTTCCAAATTATAGAACCGTATTCAAGTATCGGTCTGACTAATGTAGTAAAGAGTTTTAGTTACACAAGGGTTGCTAAATTCTTTAGACCATCGTTTAACAAATGCTAGAGCGCCTCTAGCTTTATTGACTGTTACCTTAATGTGGTAGTTGATACTGAGTTTGTAATCCATAGTAACCCCAAGGTCAAAAAAATAATACACTTTCTCAAGACTATAATTGTTAATTGTATAGGAAGCTGGCTGAGAAATTCCTCTCGAAAAACGCATGTATTTACATTTCTTTAGATTAAGCAGCATATAATTTAAATCGCACCAATTAACTAGTGTATTGAAATCTGATTGGCTTATTTCTATCTTCGAATGAAGCGAATGACGTGTAAAGCTTTACATCGTCGGCATACATTAACATTTTCTATTACTGTAGAAATATTATTTATAAACAATAAGAACAGAATCGGGCCCAGATGGCTTCCTTGAGGAACTCCTGAGGAAACATAAACAACCTCGGTTTCACAATTTTTAAACACTACTTTTTGTGCTCTGTCGCTAAGGCAAGAAGAGATCTAGCGATTGAGACCCGGCTGGAATCCCAGTTTATGAATAAGTAACGAGTGACACACTTTATCGAAAGCTTTGCTGAAATCAAAGTAAATTCAAGTAAGTTTGTAACGGTGGACTTTCCCTTACAGAACCCGTGTTGACAGTCGGAAATCAAGGTAGAGATAGGATTCGTAAGCTGATTGGTAACAATAGCTTCACACACTCTTTGGATGGCAGAAAGCTTTCCTATGCCATGATAGTTCTCTACAGAAGCCTTGCTTCCGCTTTTATGAAGCGGTAGAAGAAACGACTCTTTCCATGCTTTTGGAAAAACACCACACTTTAGTGACAGATTGAACAAATTGGTAAGGGGTTGGTAAATATTGTTAGCACACTTCTTCAAGAAGCATGTAGGAATCTTATCAGGTCCGCATTTAAAAGGTTCCTCCAAGGTTTTCAGATAAATAAGAACATCATTGGCGCATATAGTCGGACAATTAATTAAATTGTTCCCATGTAGCCCATAGGGATAATTTTGAAAGTCAGATTTGGTGACGGCAGAATAGTTAGGAGTGAAAAATTGCGCAAAGAAATTATGATCCAAAAGAAATAAAAAACGACCCCAAATAAGCTTTAGAAAAACACCAATAAAAGGCTCCGAAAATTGTCCAAAAACCCTCTGAATGGATGAATGAAAGAAAAACACCAATTAAAGGGCTCCGAAAGGCGTCTGAGAAGGCTCCAGAAACCCTCAGAATGGAGGAATAAAAGGCTCCGAAAAAGGTTCAGAAAAGCACCAAATAAACGCCGAAGTTCCTTTAAAAAGAGTCATAAAACGCTTCAAATTCATCGAAATCGGACTCGTTTCGGATTTTTTTTTATGACTCCGTTGGAGTGCCCGTGTAGAGTGATTTTTCGATCCATTTGGGCTCCGAAAGAAGCTCATTTTGGAGAGTAAAGTTCTGAGATATGAGCGTTTTATGGCTCCGAAAGGAGTCTTGTTTTGCACTTTTTGTTAGCTGGGATATGCCATCATATCACCAATTCTCTATCAAATACAGAAAAATGTGTACAACCAAAAAAATAGTAGTTTTAGGCATCAGAGTATGCAGTTTCAGGAAAGTTAAAGAACATTTAAATTTGTGATATATGGGTCTAGGTATCTGTTTCAGCAAATATGTTTAACTTAGTGAAAAATGTATGCGAATGCAAATCTAAATTAAAACCCCCCCCAAGGCCAATTCCTGCGCACGGCCCTGCCCGTTGACCATATTGGCGTCGCGTGGCTCAGCACCGGCTGACCAATTGCCTTATATGTAGCTAGTAACGTTTCTTTGCCTTTACCCCAAGTGCTAGCAGCTATTATATTTTTTATGGTACGAATCTACCAAGTCTTTCAATAGTTGCGCATGTTTGACCGTGTCGAATGCTTTGGCCAGGTCAAGCGATACCAGTGTAAGACAGATTCCAGCACTTTCACTACTGACGAGAGGAGTGATATCGGACGATATTGCACCCCCACGGCAACTGGCTTGCCAGGCTTTGGTAGTGGGACCACCTTTGCCAGTCTCCATCTTTCAGGAATGACAAAGGTGGACAGGAAAAGGTTGAAGATGTATGTATGTTAGGTATCTTACTCCTTCGTCACCGAGATGTTTCAGCATCAGCTAGGAAATGCCATCGGGGCATATGTATTTGATGTTTTTTGATCTCCGAATTGTCTCTTAAACCTCTTCGCTATTTTTACGTTTGTACGCTTCCCTGGTGGTTCGGCGATTTTCCTTGTCCAACGGAGGATGCTGTGTGAGCGCATGCTAACTTACCAAAGTTGCCTTGAGGGCCATCCACCAACAACATGCATCACGGAGCGGGGGATAGAGTTATCATCGAAGATAAATGCACCTAAAATGGCATGTGTGTGGGTATATACATTCTTTACATAAGCAGAAGTTCATTTTGCACAGCTAGCGAAGATGATTTGAGGAACAAAAAAGGCAGTTGTCATTCTACCGTAGGCAAATAAATACGTTTGTACCAAGTGCAATTAAAATAAACCAACCATCGAAATTTCAAACAATATAGTTGTTGTTTTTATTTTCTATGCGAGTTAGAGTACAAATATATTTGGTATTTTATTTACATTGCGAATCAGCGCACAAACGTTTTGGTGCCCCGGGTGAGGCTACCTACAAACATATCTTCATTCTTTTGACTTTCGTGAAGGGGATTGAATCCATAATCCATTCCATTACAACAAGGTTGGAAGTTTTTACCTGGAAACAACAATAGTGACACATCTAGAACAATCGGCGCCTCTTATGTGCTAAACTTGCTAACTTTCAAGTGACCGCTGTTATTGCTTACACATTCGTCGCTATTAGTTGTTGGTCGAAGACGAAGGTACGGGAAAGTGAGGTAAGTGTGTGCTTATTGTTGTTTTGAGCGGTTTGGGTTTTTTCTTTTTTCTTAGTAATAATACTAGCTGCCCGTGTGGGACGTTTTTCGCAATACCATTGTGTTTTGTTTATATATTAACACGCTATACATATTAAGTTGAATAAACCCAGAATTTACCAACTCAAATAATTGTTTACTTACACTAAATGCACGTTTTTAAAAATCAAAAACACATTTTTATAATTCAAGTAAAGTATATTTCCAATCAGGGTCAGATACACTTATACATACATATAAATGTGTAAAATGAAGAAAGGAGTGCATCACTTATATAATGTATCGTTGCGAGGTATGAATGTCACCTCTCCAGCCGCAGAACCTGTAAACATTGTTGTCTCTAGGATGTTATTATGAATTTGTTTCGCTTGCAATCCGGTTCCTTTACATAGATTCGGTGGCTTAAGGTTGCGCAGTAATATAATTAGAATATTTTGTTTTAATTTTATTTTATAAGGTGGTAAGCCCGAGGGATTTAGGGAATTAAAGAACTGAATTCGCCGTGTACTTTATCAAGGATAAAGTTATTAATATCGTGATCTGTTTTGTTTCTTGGTGCAACAATAGCCCGTTGACATAGCCATGTATACGGCTTACTTGATAGTTCTTCTATATTCGGGTAAACTTTTGATATTAATTCGTCGACGTTATACACCATATTCCCAATATTTGAATCTATTAATAACTCAAAGGCAGAATAGTAAACCTACCTGTTCATTTACAAAAGTTTTTTACTGAAATTGATGAATTTTTGTTTTTTATTTAAGAAATTACTTCCATTAACAATTTTTTTGTAAATGAGCAGACGTAATGTCAGATTAAAAAAATAAAAAAGGAGAGCTATTTTACATTTATTGGGTCTATCAGCGATTCCATTTAATTTGACGTCGGCTAGCTTATGCTAAGACGATAGGGAACATCTGTCGATATAATCGGAGTTCGAGAGATAATTGAAATTCCCTCATGATCACGAAATAAGCAGGCCAATTCTAAATATCTGGGGAAATTTTCCCAGACATTGAGCAGTTGTATATCTGCTATTCACATTTATTTGAAGCACCCATTAATAACTTTCAATTGATACCAATATTGCCACAATTCCTTCAAGGATAACCCCAGTCCAAATTTTTACCAATATCCCGAAAACCGGGAAAATTTTTAATCTTTTTTAGCCTATGTCCGCCTCGTGCACACACCCGGGTGGGCCGTTCTCAAAAAAACAGCTTTCAAAATATATATTAGTATAGATTATGTATGGGTAACCCATACTGGGTTCACCCTCTTCACTATTCTTAAAACCCTCATTAACACCTTTAATTTGATACCCATATCGTATAAACACCTCCTGGGGTCACCCTGGTCCACATTTAGGTCGATATCTCAGAAAACGGGTCGCATAGGGTATTGAAAATCGCCAACACCTTTCATTTGATACCCATATTGTATGAACATGTTATAAGGTTTTACTGGTCCAGATTTTGCGGGATATCTAATAAACCTTCCCCGATTCGAATATTTTTTGTGGTTTATAACCATGTCGGGCTCCAGCAAAAACTACGTGCAAAATTTCATTTAATTCGGTTCAGCTGTTTTTGAGCTTTGCGGTCCAGAAGAAAACCGCATTCGAATATTTTTATACCTAGTAGTGCGTCGCACACAAGGTATATTAACTTCATTCGCCTAACGGTAGTATGTAACGGCATAAACGAATCGAGATAGATATTGACTTATATATATCAAAATGTTCAGGAGGAAAAGAGAAATTGATTGAGCCATGTCCGTCCGTCCGTCCGTCTGTGAACACGATAACTTGAGTAAATCTTGAGTTATCTCAATGAAATATGGTATGCAGGTTTATTTTCCCTTATCTCGGAGCGCCATTGAAAATAGGCAAAATCGGCTAAAAGCCACGCCCACTTTCTATATATATAATATTTTCGAAAATACAAAAAGAGTGAATATTCTGTACATAATACACATAAATACATAATACATACAATAAGGATAAAATTTGGTGTGTACGTTAGCGTTAAGGCAAAAATAATTTTTGAATTTTAGTCAAATTCGGAAATATTATTAATCATAAATCAGAAACCGCTCAAGATAGCGAAATAAAATTCAGCACACATATTTATATTAATACAGGCAATATTTCGAAAAAAAATTATCGAAATCGGGTTAGGTCCACGCCCAATTTTATACGAAGGATTTTGAAAAGGATCATAGATATATTGAATATGCAATAACTTTTCTTAACCCTGATGTATATCATTTCTATTTTACCTCTAAAGTGTTCGTGGGCAAAGAAAGTCGAATGCACAAAATTTTTGGAAAATGGGCGTGGCCCCGCCCCTTTATGGTGGATTATTCCACAAAACTTCCCATGCCATAACTCCTGTAAAAATTGATTTATTGAAACGATATTTGGAGAAAGTGTTCAACATATAAAGCTAACTCTTTGCTGTAGAAATAAACAAAATTGGTTAACGGGCACGCCCAGATTTTGAACACAGTTCTGAAAATTTTCTTTGTAAAATTAAAATTCCATATTTGTATAAGGTATATAAATAAGATTTTGCACACATAATAAGCTTTTTAAGCAAAACTAAACTGTAAAAAAATGTTGGGGATTTTGGTGAAGTAGGCGTGGTGCTGCCCACTTTTCAGCAAAAGCGATTGGTTGCAATTCCAAGAAGTTATATCAATGAAAGTTACTGTGATGCCAAAAATTACGCAAATCGAATAACAAACAAACAAGATTTACGGGCAAGTAGTTAACATCATATTGCCTTTTTTTTATACCTTTCAGGGACATGGGGAAAGCTATTTATATTTTGTTATTTAGTGATAATTTAATTTTATGTTTTTAATCGAATAAATCAGTTGCCTTTATAACAACTTTTCCGGTATTAAAATATACCTGAGTAAATTGGGATACCAAAACAGATCACTACTAGGTATTTAATGTTCGGTTACACCTGAACTTAGACTTCCTTACTAGTTGTTAATAGATTTTTAAAACGATATTCGCTGTTTTCTTTGCTTGTACCTATGAGCGTGCATTTATGTAGCGTATGTTTTGCATGTATGTGTGTATGTTTGAGTGTACAAATGTGTGCCCAAGCAGTAGCAATATTTCTTTCATTATTCGAATAGTGGTAACGAATAGTTGTATTTATTTGGTTGGTAGGTAGGTAGGTAGGTAAAATGGCTGCGACCTGGAAAAGGTCGCCCAAGTAGCTTTCTTAGAAGCCGTTTTGATGCCATAAGGACTCGTCGAACCTACTAACAATAATGCGGATATTTCTCTACAACCAACCAGAGTTGTTTATAAATTCCAGAATGCTAGGAATCCCTATTTCAGATACCCTCCCTAGGTTTTCCAAAAAGGGGGTCCCGAAAGATTTTAATCGTGTTCTAGCTAGAGCCGGACATTTACACAGGAAGTGCTCAACGGTCTCTTTGGTAGTGGTGTCATTACAACTTCTGCAGTGGTCGTTATGCGGAATACCCATTTTTTCCGCATGCGTGCCAATCGGCCAGTGACCTGTGCAGACCGCTATAAGTTTGTACGTATCCGCCCTGGACCTGCCTAGAAGACTCCTTGTTCTCCTCTGGTCATACTCCGGCCAGGTGGCTCTTGATATTGCACATGGGTATCTTGTTCCTGCTGAGCCTATCATTGACTATCTTCTCAAATAGACCCCAAGAAGTCCGTCTAGGATTTCTATATGGTTTCTTTATCTCCCTCTCCCAATCTATTTCAAAGAGGATCATTCGATGATCCGACATTGAGATCTTTTTCGAAACCTCCCAGTTTCTTACCAAAAGTTCCTGAGAGTCAGATGCTATGGTGATGTCGAGGACTTCCTCCCACCCTGCGAAGTTCTCCGAACCAGGGAACACAAAGGTGGGAGAGCTTCCCCTGTTACATATACGTAGATTATTTGATAACAAGAATTCAAAAAGAGACTCACCCCGCTCGTTTATCTCACTGCTGCCCCACAGCGAATGCCTCGCGTATGCATCACTGCCTATGATGACCTCTTCCTTGGCTGCAAGTATCTTTGTTAGCTGCGTCACCTCCTCGGGAGGTGCGGGCCGGTCATGGGCCATGTAAGCCGAGGCGAACGTTATACTGCGTCCGCTCTTCGATTCCATCCTGACCACTGCCGTGTCGTATGTGCTGAAATTAGGCAAGAAGAAAGCATTAATGGTATCCCTAACGAGGATGCACGCTCTCGGTTTACCTTCTCCGTGGGTGTAGAACAGGTTATAGTTTCTGGTATGGAGGCCCTTAACCTTAGACCGCCATACCCAAGGCTCCTGCACCAAGCAGATGTCTATGTCCTCCTCCCTTAGGAGGACTAGAAGGTTGTCCGAGGCTATTTTTGCGTGCTGCAGGTTTATTTGCGCCACCCTAATCATCGGATTGGGCCTGCGCACCTGCGTTGGAGACCGACTCGGAACCAGCACCGGCTGGCACCGCCAGGCTAAGCTCCCCCAGGAGCTTATCGGCGTCGTCTATCTCCTCCAAATTGTTGTCCGGCGCTACTGCCGCTGGGAAAATTTTCAGTTTGGCGGTCCTGACGCCAAACGTTAGTTTATTTCCCCGTTTTACGAGTTCCCCCAGGGACTCGTTGTTTATCAGCAGTAGCACCGGCTGGCTATTTTTCTGCTGGTCCTCTATTTTTAAAATTTCCCAGTCGTCCATCGGGACGCCCATGTTCTGCACCTTAAGGCGGTGGATGATGCTCCCTTCATCCAACTTCATTTTGGGTAACCAAATGCGAGCCCGGGGCCTTCTGGGAATTTCCGAAGCGTTGATGATCTTAAGCGTAAGGCCATCATATGCGCCGCTGATCTTAGCAACGCACCGCTCTAGAAACTCCCGGGAGAACCCGTCCGCGCACTTGACTACCCTGCAGCCTCGGCAGATCTCGTCGCAATCGTATATCGGTACTGGGGTTCGATTCTCCATGAGGTGCTCGACGACCATCTCAGATAGTCGTCCCTCAATGGAGGTCCAGACCGCCAACACTCGCCTCCCATTATTGTTTGCAGCATCTACCAACGCTACCTGGAGGTGGTCCCTGACCACCTCACTGTAGGTGTGCCTCGCTGCAGCACTAGTGGAGGGGCCCTCACTTTGCTGGCCGTATCTGCCCCTTTTGCCATCACGCTCGTTCACTTCATGTGACCGATTTCGCTTGGCCGACTGTCGTACTTTCGGTTGTTGCTCTTGTGGTTGAGCAGCGGGCTTGGTTGCGAGGGCGGCCTCGTAGTCCTTGACCACAGCCTCATACCTCACCCTGTCCTCGGCATCTCGCGCATGGACCTCACCGCTCTCCTCATTCCTGCGGATCTTGTTGAGGATATAGAGGGCCCTCTGGTACCTACCTTTCTCGATGGTGCCAGAGGACTTCCTCGACCTCTTCTTTTTGGGAGCCACTGTGGCTGGTGCGCTTCCCTCTTTTCTGATTGTCATTTGGCTTGGAAGAACAGGGGTACTGTGGCTGGTACCCTTGTCCTCCTTGGTTTTGACGCTCCCCTGGCTACTTGCCAGGAGATCGTCCTCCGAAAGCGTTCCCAGAACGCTCTCCTCCTCATCCTTTCTGTCTTTTGTTTTATGTAAGTTTAAGTCCATGTAAGTCCCACGAGTAGTATGGAAGGGGTTCGTCCGCCCCGGCAGAGCCAATGTACCGGGGTAAGGCGCTTATACAACCGACCTTGCCCGGGCATCGGAGGGGACCGTACGCGGTCAGCTATTCAATAAACACCCGCTGACCATTCAGCCCGTCGGCACGGTGCCTTCACACCTTGGGCTTAGGGTGGCGTTGGCGCGGATATCCTAGCATTCCCTGCATCAACCGTTGGTGCGTACACGTACACGCCGCCTGTTGCTGTAGGGAATAAAAGGTATTCCTCTTAGTTCGTCTCGCATTAGGACCCATCCACCAGGACCGATCCCAATACGATACTTAAGCCCCTTCTCCACGACAAGGCGACCAACACTGAAGGGGATTTGGTTGGTTAATGGTGGTTGAATAGTTTTTGGCTTATTATCTTAATAGTTAATTATATATCTATTTGTACAGTGTTGTGAGAATAATTAAATACAATTACATATTGGTAATAATTGAAGCTGTAAATAGACATTTATTATAAAGTTACTTTATATAAATATGTATTTGTACATTTATATGTTTATTGCAGTTACATTTGCTTGGTAGGTTTTGTGCTAGAGCTTCAAGCAAGAGATGCCAGGGCCTAAATTCATTATGTACATATACTGTTTATCGTGGTAAGAAAAGAACGGGTTTCTGCTGATATTTCATGTTCACATGAGTAAATTGTTAAATTTGCGTAAAGCAACATACACAAAATAATACTACCTTCTTCCTATTTTTGTTAAATACTCGGGACATTTTTATATATTTTACATTGTTTGTTTGAATATTGTTTTAAAACTTTTTGAAATGTAAGGTTCACCTTGAGGCGGTCAATGCTTTTACATAGTAACATCTTTACACATAGTATGCGGAAACCAAACTTTTTTCAAACGGATTTAATGTACCTAATCATTGTTTAAAATATATAAAAGGTTTTCAAGGGAAGAACAGAATAAAATAGCTACCTGCTACTGCCGGGTGAATTCGCAATCCCTCATGCAATTAGGTCCTTTGTGTTCATTTAGTTAATGAGTTTAGACATCCAAATTTAAAACAAATAGTTGCGCATTATGCAATTCTTCAGCTGATGAAACACAATAAAAAATCTACCTACTAATAATCATTCTTAACCACCCCATTGAATACAAAGAGTTCGCAATTTCCATGACCATACCTACATACTCACACACATATGTATGTAACAGGCCCGTGCGCACGGGGGGTTTTGGGGGTTAAAACCCCCCCCCCATGGCCAAATCTAAGTTGCAATGATTTTGCAAAAGTTTTCAAAATACAGTTTGTAAATCTTATATTGAATCTTGAATAATAATTTTTGACAAAATTAGTTAAAATAATTTTACGGAAGAAGAAATTGGTGAAAGTTGCAAAGAATAAGGTTGGCCAATACATAAGTCCGGCACTTTGAATTGCACTTGGAGTTTCCGATATTAGAAAGTTGTGTAGCGTATGGACATTTTTTTTTTAATTTTACTGATGAAAACAGTGAGCAGTTTCAATTAACAGAGCGAATGAACTGCAAGGCTCAATTATATGAAAGATTTCGAGTGTTTTCTGACCCTTTTTGTTGTAGGCGTAAAGAGAATTGTGTGAAAATGAACGTTGGAGAGCAGATGAGCGACACCGTTCAAATATTTGAATGTTTTCAAACATTTTCTGAGGATTGTTTTTATTTCACCTAACAGAAGGTAAAGATCGCATTTTTATCAATAGTCTGGCTTTGGTTTGTTAATCGTCGAGATCTAAAACTGCTCAGCTACAGAGAAAACCTCATCAGCTAAGTAAGGTAGATAAAAAATAGATGACACAATTAATAAATAATTAGTTGACAGCGAATAGTTATTGTAAAGAATAAAGATAAGAATCAAAGGATATGAAATCAAATTGTTGATATGTATTTAGGATAGAAAGAATTGACTTTTTTATGCTGCATAGTGAGTCTGAAATATCAAACGTACCAGAATGAGAGTTAAAATCTTGACACAAACAACGAAAAGGCTCATTTAATTCAAAATTAGTTCGACACTGTTTCAAGATAAGTGGTTTAAAATGTCTTGATGGACGAGAAGGTACATTGAAGTTCACTTCGCTCAAAAGAAACGGGCTTACGATTGAACCATTTAGTAATTTAGTCATGAAAACAGTTCCAAGCAGTTCCCTCCGACTAGAAAGGCTGTGAAGATAAATTAGTTTTAAGCGACTCGTATACGATGGCAAATTATACAAGGGATCCCAGTGAAGACCTCTTAAGGCAAATATTAAAAATTGTTTTTGAACTGATTCTTAGCGATCCACGAGGACCTGGTAACGTGGGTTCCTAATTATACAACCGTATTCAAGTATCAGTCTGACTAATGTAGTAAAGAGTTTTAGTTACATAAATTCTTTAGACCATCGTTTAACAAATGCTAGAACGCCTCTAGCTTTATTGACTGTTAAGTTAATATGGCAGTTAAAACCGAGTTTTTAGTCCATAGTAACCCCAAGTTCAACAAAATCATACATTTGCTCAAGACTATAACTGTTAATTGTATAGGAAGCTGGCTGTGATATTCCTCTCGAAAAACCCATGTACTTACATTTCTTTAGATTAAGCGGCATATAATTTAAATCGCACCAAGTAACTAGTGTATTTAGATCTGATTGAAGCTTCTTCGAATGACAAAGCTTTACATCGTCGGCATACATTAAAATTTTCGAAAATTATATTACTGTAGAAATATCATTTATAAACAACAAGAACAGAATCGGGCCAAGATGGCTTCCTTGAGGAACTCCTGAGGAGACATACACCCCTATCATGGATTTCAATTACGTTCCCGTTCTACGCTCCGCCGAAATCGAAAATTGGTATCATGCGTTTAAATTGGATTGAAAGAAGAAGAGGAAGAGCTATAAATCTATCGAAATCAGCTGTTTGCCTTGAAATGTGTGGAATTGGAACATAACGAAGCATTATTACACAAATTAGTGCTTTTGAATTAAAAGTACCTACAATTGTATTATTTATTAACTTAATTCCATAAATTAACTAATTACATATGTATTGAGGATTATGTAATAAATTTAGTGAAATTTTATACATAGATCAATTGATTGATTATAGCAGACGTCGGAGGACCAACAAAAAGCAAGAGGACACTGTTGGTGGATGTTACCATGTCGTCAGTAGGAGGTAGCTGGCATTTGCAATAGAGTACCACACATGGTACGTTTCGCTGGATGAAGACATTCGCGGACCCGGAACTGACAAAGTAGTTTACCGAGTATGTGTTGGCGGTGTGGAGTGGCTGCCGGTGCACATTTGGTTAGTTTTAATGGTGTTACTAAAATTGTTAGATTGGTGTTTTGAATGTTAGTCCAATTTTTGGTAATTGTTTACAACCGGTGCCGATTGCTAATGCGCGTCCAAAAATATTGAAAATATTAGATCTCCGGAGTCAGATTCACATTCCGGGCATCGAAACGCAAGCTTTTGATACCCCTTCCCACAATTTGGACAAATATTAGCACTCGGCACCGGTCGCAAACAATTACCCTGCAAACATATCAAAAAACCTCAATAGAGCACAAAAACAAAATATAGCGACCGTTTTACAACAAGTTTTACTTATATTTTAAGAGTTTTAACAAAAAATCGCGGAAATTAATCTAATATTGTTTGCAAAATAAAAAACAAGCAGCTATCCGTCAACAAAATTGCAACTGAGAAAAACGGAGCTACGCTCGATGTCCATGATAGGCAGAATTGTAAGTTTCGAAGTTGAACTGAACGGAAACGGAACGCATGATACCAAAGTTGCCAAGCGGAGAAAATTTCGATCCAAGTCGAAATGCATGATAGGGGTGATAAATAACATCGGATTCACAATTTTTAAATACTACTTTTTGTGCTCTGTCGCTAAGGCAAGAAGAGATCTAGCGATTGAGACCCGGCTGGAAACCCAACTGATCCAGTTTATGAATAAGTAAAGAGTGACACACTTTACCGAAAGCTTTACTGAAATCAAAGTAAATTCAAGTAAGTTTGTAACGGTGGACTTTCCCTTACAGAACCCGTGTTGACAGTAGGAAATCAAGGTAGAGATAGGATTCGTAAGCTGATTGGTAACATTAGCTTCACACACTTTTGGGATGGCAGAAAGCTTTACTATGCCACGATAGTTCTCTATAGAAACCTTGCTTCCGCTTTTATGAAGCGGTAGAAGAAACGACTCTTTCCATGGTTTTGGAAAAACACCACACTTTAGTGACAGATTGAACAAATTGGTAAGGGGTTGGTAAATATTGTTAGCACACTTCTTCAAGAAGCATGTAGGAATCCTATCAGGACCGCATTTAAAAATTCATTTAAAGTTTTCAGATAAATAAGAACATCATTGGCGCATATAGTTGGCCAATTAATTAAATTGTTCCCATGTAGCTCATAGGGATAATTTAGAAAGTCAGAATTGGTGACGGCAGAATAGTTAGAAGGGAAAAATTGCGGAAAGAAATTATGACCCGTAAGAAATAAAAAACGACCCCAAATAAGCTCCAGAAAAACACCAATAAAAGGCTCCGAAAAAGGTTCAGAAAAGCACCAATAAAAGGCTCCGCAGTTCATTTAAAAATAGTCAAAAAACGATTCAAATTCATCGAAATCGGACTCATTTCGTACTCTTTTTTATGACTCCGTTGGAGTTCCCGCGTAGAGCAATTTTTCGCTCCATTTGGGCTCCGAAAGAAACTCATTTTGGAGAGTAAAGCTCTGAGAAATGAGCGTTTTATGGTCCGAAAGGAGTCTTTTTTTGCACTTTCAGTTAGCTGGGATATGCCATCATATCACCAATTCTCTATCAAATACAGAAAAATGTGTACCATCAAAAAAATGTTCTTGGGTATAGTTTTAGGTATCAGAGTATGCAGTTTCAGAAAAGTTAAAGAACATTTAAATTTATGATGTATGGGTCTAGGTATCTGTTTCAGCAAATATGTTTATCTTAGTGGAACATGTATGCGAATTCAAATCTAAATTAAAACCCCCCCCAAGGCCAATTCCTGGGCACGGCCCTGGTATGTAAGTACATTTATATGAGTATTTAACAAGAAATAGGAATCAGGTAGTATTATTTTGTGTAAGTTGCTTTACGCAAATTAAATTATTTACACATGTGAACATGAAAAATCAGCACAAACCCGTCCTTTTCTTACCATAATAAACAGTATAAATTTCGTCCCTGACATCTCGTGCTTGAAGCCCTAGCACAAAACCTACCAAGCAAATGTTCCTGCAATAAACATATAAATGTACAAATACATATTTAAGTAAAGTAACTTTATAGTAAATGTCTATTTACAGCTTCAACTATTAACAATAATTGAATTTTATTATTCTCACAACACTGTACAAATAGCAATTTAATTATTAAAATAATAAGCCAAAATCTATTCAACCACCATTAACCGAATAAAGACAACTATTCGTTACCACTATTCGAATAATGAAAGTAATATTGCTACTGCTTGGCCACACATTTGTACACGCAAACATACAGACATACACACTTACATACAAAACATAAATGCACGCTCATATGTACAAGCAAAGAAAACAGCGAATATCGTTTAATCTATTAACAAAAATATTCGAATAGTACTATTCGCATAAACGAATAATACTATTCGAATAAACGAATAAAAAAAATCGATTGAATACTATTCGAATTTTTTGCAACGAATATTTGTATTCGTTTATTCGAATATTATTCGAAAAAAATTCCACTTCTAATTTGTATACGCAAACATACATACATACAAAACATAAATTCACGCTCATACGTACAAGCAAAGAAAACATTGAATATCGTTTTAAGCATCTACTAATAAAAATATTCGGATGAACGAATAATACTATTCGAATAAACGAATAAAAAGTTAGAATAAATACTATTCGAATTTTTTGTACCCGCCGAATAAAAGTTTTATTTATTCGAATTTAATTCAATACAAATTTTGCAGAAGCACGTGTAATAATTTGCAGCAGAGAACGAATCAGCTGATTGATTTAAAATGTTGACATAAGTAAACCTATGTTGGATTAGTTTTGATACAGGGATGGGCAAAACGGGTCGTACAAGTATTTTGCACTTACTGGACGTTCAAGTGCAGGTATGTGGGGCGAAGAACGCAGGAAGAGAATAATATATGTACAAACACATATACGGTTGATAAAGAGAGTATTTGGCCAACAACAACAACGCTGCCAAACAGCTCTGAAAAAAGTTTCGTCTTCCTACGATTGTACGAGAAATTTGCATTAGCACGTTTTTCTACTACTAATTCCTCTAATGCTACTACTTTAAAAATACTTGTTTAAATATTTGTAGGCATATATTGCAAAATGAATCTTTTTGCATATCATTAAATGTATGTGAAGGCCAAATGGATTTCAATAATGCTCTGCTTAACATAAAGTCGACTTCAGCCTATGGTTATTCCACTTTTCGTATTTCTTGCCAAAAAATGTATGTTTTTGTTTTCCTACTAATGCAACACCTTTTGAGAATTGGTTGTCGAGGTTGAGAGAGAATGTTTTTTGTTCAGTTGTTTAGTGTTTCCCCAACCTTCTTGCGATGAATATCATTTGAGGCGGAGCGTAGGATTTTTGCAAAGCATTTTTTTACCTCCCCAACACCGCAAAAAAAAGCAAACGTCTTACCAAACACCCGCTGCACTCAAACTTATTTACGAGCCGAAAATATGCCCATCCCTGACTGAAAACATAAGAGCGACGCTAGCCTCTAAATACCTACACTACTTTGCCCTAACTTTAGTTACTGCACGTTATTAGCCTCGTGACTTATTAGTTGCTTGCACTAGCAACTGTTAACACAATTCCGCTTGTTGACTTGTTGTCACGAGCAAGGCTAAAAGTGTTCGATCAGCATAATGGTCGGATGAATTATTATGGCGGGATTGAGTTCTTATTTAGAGTTAACGGGCACAGCTGCAGACGCGCCGGCAGTGAATTCTGTTGAAGCGATATTTTGGCTATGTTACCTCATATTAGCTTTTTTAGCGAACCCCAAAATTTTTACTGAGAAAGTGTTCGCTTACAGAAAAAACTTGCAGGGAGAAAGCGCATTTTGACATTTCTTTGACATAGAGAGCTACAAGTTTTTACTGTGGGAATTCCACTCCGTAAAAAATGTAAGTGAAAAACAGCTGATCATGATAAGGAAACCAGCAACAAAAATTTAAACCTTTAACCAATTAAAATAGCAACAGCTGCTTCTGCTGAAACTTTTTACTTGTTGCGTTTTTTACGTCATTCTCTCTTTACTTAAACTTTTTGCAACCTTGTACGCGGAAAAAGGTATTGATTTAAAAATCGTCCTTTTTGATTTATTGGATTGCAATTTTAACGTCATTGCTCAATGTTATTTTAATATTTAATGTTGTGCAATATAGATTTCAAAATGTTTCAACTTAGCGTTAAAACCAATATCAATATTCTTAAAATAATATGATGCAACATTAAAATAAAGTTGGTTTAATACATAACATTCTCGAAATTATTAATAAATACAATAAAATCAAAGTTGGAAATTGTTAAGTTAATGTTCTTTGGCTCAGTGTATGTATTCATATATTTATACATATTTAAACAGATGTCTGGGCGAAAGTATTACAAATTTTGAAACATACATTGAAAACTAAAACAGTTATTTCTTTAGATATAAAACGGCAGAATTTACATAAATTGTTAGCCTTGCTTCCAAAAAATTTCCGTTTTTTTTTTCTAATCCAATATTTGTTTAAAGAAAGCTAAAAAATACTTCAAATTTCACAAACAGGTCTGGTTTTCGAATCGAAGAGCAAAATGGAGACGTGAAGAAAAGCTTCGGAATCAGCGACGATCAGTTGACCTTGTAAGCAGTAATGGAGGGCGCTCTAGTACCGAAAACACATCTGGATTAGTGGTGGTTAGCAGTTCATCTGGCACTAACAGTGCGGTTTGTGTGAGCGGTGGTACTTCCTCCGACATCAATGTAGTTGGAAGTAACACCACTTCCACCGAGGACTCGAATATTGGAGGAACGACAGCGGCAGCTGTAATTCCGTCTTCCGAAGATGGCAGGAGCGCACCTATTCAAACTCCTTGCGAATCAGTTGCCGTAGCTGCGGCAGCAGTTGTTAATGTTGTTGGATACAGCAATGCCGGAAGTCCGTCCTTACAAGCTATTGCCCCCCGCCTTTCCCTAAACTCTGGTTTTAACACGATGTATTCATCGATACCACAACCTATTGCATCAATGGCGGAAAATTACAAGTAAGATACCAACCTGATAAGTAATCTAAACTAATTTCTTTAAAATAATAATTGTTCTGTTTAGCTCCACGTGTCTACAACAACGGGATAGCTACCCGTACATGTTTCATGATCCACTCTCTCTAGGACCTATGTCATATTCGTCACACGCCCGTTCATCTTGCAACCCTGCAGCGGCCCACCAACAGCCACCCTCACAACACTCGTCGATGTACGGGGCCAGTTCAGTCGCTGGTTTAAGTCCTGCAGGTACCAGTACATAACTTTTCTTTAAATTTTCATACAACATTGGATCCTTTAATATTGCAGACAACCACACCATTGCAGGAGTTATTTCAGCAGGCGTATCAGTACCTGTGCAAATATCCACACAAAATGTCAGTGATTTATCTAGTAGCAATTATTGGCCCCGTATTCAGTGATCTTCACTGCTTTTGGCCAAATCGTCAAGCTTACCGTCTTCCAATGCGGGATCACGTACATCTTCAACAGTTAGCTCGCTTCTGAGTTCTGATATTAGATCTGAAGCTGTTTCTGTGGTTGCTAAAGCAGCTGCAACATCAGTAGCCGCAGTAGCTGCTGTAGCTGCTGTTGCTTCCGCCGCAATAGGTGCAAATGCAAATATGGTAAGCGGGAAATTCGGCTATGTCAACATAAGCATGCGTTCACCAGCTAGTAGAAGTAGTTATAGCGCAATAAGTTACAGTGGTATCGCACAAGGTGAATCAACTATAAAGCCACCGATCTCGAATAATGTGATAAGTGATATAAATATTTTCGTTCCAACGACAAAATCAATAAAGGGATGTATGGATGTTAAGGTAACATCCCCATTGGATACTGTTCATGATATGTATGTCAAGGGCAACTCATCAGCAGTCGCACCACTCTTACGCCTGCAACTAGAGCGGCTACAATTACCAGCATGAATCGCAGCAGTCAATACAAAGCCTACTGCAACATTTCCAAAACTCTCACCTCTCCCCACATTCAAATAAAATATATCAGCATTAAAATCAACAACACCTAAATGTTCATCCCCAGTGCTATATTTTTGTCGAGAAACATTAACGGTAGCACGAACAGGACTACCAGTTTTATTATCCAAACACAAGTACTATTCTATACACCCATACCTCGCTATACGGCCTAAATACGAAAGTTGGCCGTAAAGCGAAAAGCCGTATAACGAGTCAATTATTCTAATACAAATTCATACAAATTCAATGGGATCGGTTCCAAATTTGTAAAACTGCATGGTTAAAAATGAATTTTATATTTTTATTTGTTATTTAAATTAAAAAATCATACATAACAAGCACATACATTTGAACATAAAATACTAAAAGACTCCAAAAATCAAAATGAATATACAAACAAAAACAACTCCATAAAATATTTTTTAAATGGCTTTAGTCTGAAGAAGACTGAATGACGATCGTAAACAAGTGTAAATAGAAAATAGGGTGCATCGAAATTGCGCTTGCGCAAAATTGGCAGCATGTAAATATGTATGTGTATCGAAATCGGAAAAACGGTTTTTTGGCCGTTATAGCCATATATATATTATATATATGGTTATAGCGAAACATTTTAGGCCGTATATCGAAAATTAGCATGAATTGAAGAAGGCCGTTTTAACGAAAGTCCGTATAAAGAGCGGCCGTATAACGAGGTATGGGTGTATTATATATACTCGTAAAATTAAGACAAACCCCCATTTCCACTACCTTAACATTTGCAACACAAATAAATGGGAATGTTATTTTGGACACCTATTAAACTCATAAAGATGAAATTTGTTTTAATCTTTACGAAAAGTGTCGGAAACCTTTGAAAAACGACTATTGTATGAGATTCTGTCCAAATCCCACACACGCAGAAACAAAAACGAGTATATTCACTAAGTTTGTGATTAAACAATCTTTATTTATTGATATAAACTTGGGAGGAAACAATGATGATGAAAAACTTATAAGCAGATAATATATTTCAGGTTGCTAAAAATCCAAAGCACACAAAAGTGATGTCGATATGTTTATTTCGATACTTTACAAAAGTATGTAGGGTGACCAGGTTCAAGAAAAGTCTTAAACATCCTGCCCGGCTGAACGGGTACGTTCAGATTGATCCAATAGTTTGCAAACCTTTTGAATTGGTCGAATACATTCTCCATTTGCATGTTTGATGGTAACCACCCTCACCAAAACATCCTTGCCCGGATGTAACCTGGTGACTCGACCCAACCGCCAGTGCGTAGCTGGTAAATTTTCATGACGAATGATGACGATATCACCTTCTTGCACGTTGTTATTACCTTCATGCCATTTCGAACGTGGTTGCAAAGCGGAAAGATACTCATCATGCCATTGCTTCCAGAAGTGTTGCTGCATTTGCCGCAGCTGTCGCCAATAGGAGCAGCGATTAGCAGGTACTTCGCCAATTGGTTTCTCGGGCACTGCCACAATGGATCTGCCTATCAAAAAGTCGGCTGGTGAAAGTGCCATCTTGTCTTCTAGAGTGTCATGTAATGTGACAAGAGGCCGCGAGTTAAGGCAAGCTTTGACATGCACCAGAAGGGTGTGTAGTTAGTTAGTTATTCTGAGGTGTTTCTTAGCCGATTTAACGGCAGCTTCCCAGAGTACGCCATGATGTGGAGCACCAGGAGGTATCAAATGCCAATGAGAGCCCTTGTTCGCCAAATTCTGTTGGACGTACTCGCTATGCCATGCTTGTAGCTCTTCTGCCATAATGCGATTTGCGCCTACGAAAGCCGTGCCGTTATCGCTATATAACTCTCTACATGGGCCGCGCCTATTCACGAAACGTGAGTAAATGTTGATAAAAGCCTCTGCTGAAAGATCTTCTGCCAATTCAATATGAACCGCCTTAGTTGCCATACAAACAAAGATTGCAGCATAAGTTTTCTTTATCGTTCGTACCGATTTCGCTCCAATCCGAACGTTAAATGGGTCACAATAGTCGCCCCCAGATATGGAAAAGGGTGGTGCTGGTGTGACGAGCGCCTTTGGCAATGACGCCATTCGCTGACGCATCATGTTGTGGTTGTGACGTCATGAACACATTGTTTAACCAAAATTCGCCCGCCTAGGATCCAATATTTTATACGAATAGTGTGAAGCATAAGTTGGACACCACCATGCAACGTGTCTTTATGAATTCGACGTATGATAAGTTTCGTTAGGGAACTCTCTCTTGGAAGTATGATAGGATGGCGTTTCCCGGCTTCGGTGGTTGCATTTTCTAATCGGCCAGCGACACGAAGAATGTTAAACGTTGACGCATCGATAAACGGAGCCAATGTGAGAAGCTTACTTTGTGACGAAATTTCTCTTCCTCCTTTGAGTGATGGGATCTCTGGTTGAAATAACCTGTGTTGTTCTGAGTATATGTGCCAATAAAGTGCGGCGTCCATCTCGGATGCTGATACGTGGGAAGTCGACCGATAACTCCAATGATCCTTTTTCATTCTCCTAATGTATGCAGTGGTACGTAGTGATTTACCCAGATGACTAAATCGGTCCAGCAAATCTATCGCAATAATCTCGTCACCCTTGATATAGTGAGGTTGTAACGTAAAACACATGGTTGTACGCACCATTTTTGATTTGGGGGGTTTGAATTCAGCTTCCATTTAGACGATGTCCTCCGGTGCCAGTGATTGTATTTTATCGATTGGATAGCTGTCCGATGTTGGACCCTGCCACCAGAGTTGATGATTCACTAGTGCTGAAGCATTAATGCCTCGGCTGGCCACATCAGCTGGATTCAAGTTCGAAGGTATGTGATGCCAATTTTCATTTCTTGTTTTTTGCTGTATAATACCAACCCGATTTGCCACATATTGACGCAATTGTGTTGGATTTTTCCGCAGCCAATGTAAAACAATATTTCAATCTGACCATAACGTATAGGGTATATGCGACAACCGCAAGCTTGCCTTGTATCACTAAGTAGGGTGACCAATAAGTGTGCAGCGCAGAGTTCTAATCGTGGGATAGTTACACGATGTAGGGGTGCCACGCGTGTATGTGCGGCAATGATCCGGTTAACGATCTTGCCATCTGTACATCTGGTGCATAGATAGACGAGCGCAGCATATGCCTTTACACTGGAATCACAGAAGCCATACAAACATGATGATTCCTCGGGCTGCATGCCAAGCCATCGGGGTATTCTTAAATTTTCAAATGATTCCTGAAGTTGAGCCATTCATGGAGAAGTTCCATTGGAAGCGGTGAGTCCCACTAGAACTTCGCCTGCCATAATTTTTGTATGAAGAGTTTTGCGACAGTGAGTACGGGAGACAACATTCCCGTAGGATCGTATAATTTTGTGGCCTCACTTACCGCCTGCCGTTTTGTAATTGTTGTGGCATCGCTTAAGTCCATATGATAAAACAACTCATCCGCTGAGGGATTCCACTGTAGGCCAAGAATAGTTGTATCTGCCAATTGTAAGTCCAGTTGAATTGCATCTAGGTTGCCAACGAGTTTATTCAAAACTTCGGTACAATTTGTTTTCTATTAACATAAGTGAAAATGGCCCTCCGCTAAAACCGTGGTAACATCAGTAGCCAATTGAATTGCTTCTTCCGGGGTGGTGACGCTGATAAGGTAATCATCTATATAGAAACTATGAATAATGCTATCAAGATCTGCTGGGGCTCTTTCAGCAGGCAAAATTTTAGTGCTGTTGGCGCTTCCACATTGCTGCATAGCGCGAAGTGCTAAGTATGGGCCACTCCGTGTAGCATATGTCACGGTACTCAGTTGGTACGTTCGAAGAGGATGTGCTGGCGTCTCACGCCAAAGATTCTGCTGCCATTGTCGATGTCGCTCGTAAATACGGACTTGACGGAACATCTTTTCCACATCAGCGGCTATTGCGATGCGCTATAACCTAAACCGATGAACTAAGTCGGTGAGGGAGTCTTGTATGGGAGGGCCAGTCAGTTTAGCCACACACCATTTGAAGTTTTGGCGGAAGCGTTAAACACAACTCTAAATTTTGACAACACCGCATGATGTGGAATGTAATAAGCCTGTAACGTATCAGCTAATAGACCTATAATTGGGTACATGTGACCCAGCTCTTCATATTCACGTATGAATGCCACGTATTTTAACTTCAATTCCGGATTTGCGGACAGCTTCCGTCCGAGTTGATGAAATTGTAGCATGCTCAGCCTATGTGAATTGCCAAGTGTTGGTGCGTCATACCGAAAAGGTAATTGTAAAGTATATCGGTCATCAGGGGAGCGCCGACAGGTGTTATTGAATATTTCTTCACATCGATCCTCGCAAGCCAATTGTTCGCCATTACTTTCGTTCTCAACATCAGTTTCAAATAATGAACGCAATAGTGTGTCGAGACTAGTATCTTCCGCAGTGGTGCGAAGAGACATAGCTTGGATAGGGGTACTGCAAGTAGTTGCACCCTCCGCTGGTCCAAAAACGGCCCAACCTAATTGTGTATGTTGCGCTACGGGATCGTTTAAGCCACCATGACAAATGCCATCAACCAGTAGTTGGCCCCATATGTAGGAGCCCAATAATGCATCAACGCGGGCAGTAGAGCCAAATTGCGGATCAGCCAAAGCCAAATGACGTAAATGCTGCCAGCAATGATCAGTAATTGGAGCCACAGGAGTAGGTGCTGTGATAGTGTCGATAATATAAAAATTAACCCGTATCGCAAACGCAGGATTCGTTCGAGAAGCAATGTAGATTACTGTCCGGCCTTTTATCTGTGAGTATATTGTGCCACCTATACTTTCGAATTGCAAGGCGCACCTCTGCCTTGAAAGACAAAAACTATTAAAAAGACGTGATGTTATAAAACTGACCTGTGACCCAGGATCGCAGAGTACTCGACAAGAATGCATGTCGCCAAAGCCATCTATAAGGTGTACATTTGCAGTTGCCAGGAGTATCACTCGATTGCTGAGAAGGGTGAATGTCCTGACTTTCTCATCTAGTCATTGATGCACTTGAGGCGGTGTAGGTGTAGCAAAATTAGTTACAGGTTCGGTACCAGCCAACTTAGTGGAGGTAGATGCCGTGGAATTGCGACACAGTAACGTGTGATGTCGTCCGGTGCATGTCCGACAATTGGTGGAACTGCATGCCTTGGTGGCATGACCTGGCCTTAAGCAGTTAAAGCACAGATTGGATCCCTTTAATTTTTGGAACCTCTCCTGAACTGGTAAAGCCAATAGTTGTGGACAGCGCCCAATTGCAATATTCGCAGTTTCCGTGAGTGGTTGCAGCCAGATTCGATTTCACTAAACGTGTTGCGCGTGGTGATTGTTCAACATGTGAATTTCTAGAATTATTGGACTTCGATCCAATTATTTCGTGGGCCACTGCAATACATCAGCTGTTAAACTATGCGCTCGTTTCTCTATAAACTTCAGTAACTCATCCAAACGAGGTATATCCTGAGTTGTACGGCTCATACCCCAAGCCTGCTGCGTGAGATTCGGCAGCTTCGAAACTACTATGGGAACCGCCAAGGCATCCCACTGATCTACTGGAACCTTTATGACCGTGAGTTCCCGGAGCGGTTCACGAACAGTATCGACCACAGATAACAATGCTGATGTAGATTCTGTTGGAATTGGTTCCAATCCAATGAACTGTGCGACGTGAATATCTGCCATACATCTTCATACCCGCCACTGTACATGCTGCCAACCAATGCCACAGCATCCCCTTGTACTGCTTCTCGTAATTTCCCAAGCTTAATTGCGCAGGGTGCCATCAAATTTTAGTACTGATAACTGCTCTATATATTCATTGGAGAACCAGTTGATACATGGCTGCTTGCCTGCATGCGATGAGCCTTAGCCATCGCTTTGTTGCAAATATTTTCAATTTGATCCCATAAAGCTAAATGGGCATCGAGCTCCTCCTTTTTTGCAGTAGAAATTAGTTCATCATGGGCAAGAATAAACCTTTCGCAATGAGATTGCAATACTGTTTCGTCTTGCGTAATTTCAAATACATCGCCCGTATAGGATTCGGCCAGTATACCATTGGCTATGCGATTATTTGCTGTAACCGCAGCCGTACGCTTATTTAATGAACCCATTTCATCAAAACCACAAAAAAAAGTTAAATTGCAATTTATTGTAAACACTCTAGCACTAATGTTGCATTTTTCACTGCACTGCACTCACCTCGCGATTTCCAAATAAAGCACGCTAAAACATTAATATTGAAATTACAAACTTAATTTAAATTCAAAACAGTAGTTATGGCGCATAAATAGGCGGGTAGTTCGCACGAAAATTCTATCTGAACTGTGTTTTGTTTGTTTATAAGTGTATTCGTGTGTTTGACAATTGGTGCATGTAATTGTGTATGTGTTGATGTAAGGTGTGTGGTGAAATTGGTGCTGGCGGTAGGGTTGCTACCGCCAGTGATGTGGCTGGTCAGGCTCTCGTAGCCATCCCGGCCCCCCTAGGCGAATCAGCCTAGAAGCCGTTGCAGCTGCTCGGTGCTGGAGGGCGATATCGGGCCCCAGGGTGAGTCCAATGATGTTGTTGCTGGTTCGCCCGCCAGGTTGGGTGTCAAGGTTGCGAGCCGCTAATTGGTCGCGCTCGAGGTCGCACGTAGGTGCGAGGAGGTGGTGCCGCCGGGGCGCTACTTCGAGACGTCCGATTCAGGAGGGTGTGGTGTAATGTAGCTGGCTGTTGGGGCAAGGCAAAGGTGGCAAGTGGCATGGTGGCAATCCCGCTAGCTCGTCGGATGGGGTAGGTTTTTTTTTGCTCACCTGCCTTTACCTTCAGCTACATAAACAAAAAGGAGGTTCATGCCTGGTGAAATCTACATCGGAGGGAAAGAGAGAAAAGAAAAAGAGAAAGGCCTGTCCATGTCAGGTGGAGTCATCCCGCCCCTCTCGTTCACCGAGTGTGAACGACCTTGGACTCCACTTTGACTCCGCTCACCGAGTGGAGTCCCCTTAAGCCTACCACATGTCAGTCCGTCAGTTATCGTCCCATGTTCCTAACAGTCCTGTCTGTCCCAGTCACCTCACATTCACGTCCCCTCTAATGCACAAGTGCAACACCCACACCAATCAGCTGCTCCTTTAGCCAGACATGGGATTTAACTTTCAGCCCGTATAAAATAAATAATCAACAAACAAATCAAAATTTTTCTCAAATCTAACAACCAAGCTTAATTTATTAATACAGATAAGAAAGAAAAAAAAATGGTAAGCTTAATTAAACTATTTTAAAAACTAAAGTAAGAAAAAAAAAAAAAACCTCTAACCTCAATCCAAAATTCAGAAAAAAAAAATTAACAACAATTATGAATTAATTTACAACTACTAAAAAAAAAATGTGTAATAATAAAATATCAATGAAAACTTATAACTATCGATACTATTCAAATAAAGGCGCTTAAGATTAATATGATAGAATTAAAGAAAGAAAAAAAGAAAAAGGGAAAATGAAGTTAAAAGCTAACGAAACGCGTTTAGTTCAATCAAAGGAAAAATAAGAAAAAAAAAGAAATATCTTACGACAATAAAGGAAAATTCAAATAAAAAAAAAATCAAACAATAAGAAAAAAATTGTAGCTCAATGAAGCGAAATGAAATTCAAAATTAACTTTAACATAAGGAGAATTCAAACCAGGAATAATCAAAAAAACTAACACTAAGGCTTATCGGACGACCACTGTGCGCCGGTAGCTTGTCCTACTCCCCTAGCTTCCAATATGGTAAAGATTTATATATAGGTATGTGGGCAATATTTTTAAATGTCTTACTCGCTAGCACTTACCGATCATCCCGTTGACAGAGGCGCCTGCGTCGCGGAGAGAGGATTGCTGCAAAAAAAAAATAAACCTAACACACACATACATACATAAGTTTGCCTCTACTGGAAGTTTTTTTTTTCCAATGCCCACTAGCAGGTATGGGAGGTGACACTTTTGTTGTTACAAGTTATTCGGACGTGTGACGGCCGTCCGAATCAATGCCAAAATTGCGCTAATGATTAAATTTAATAAAAAAACTAAAAAAATGCTTTGCAGGCAAACAAAAATTGGAAATTGATTCAGAAAATGAATTTAACTTAAACTGCAACTGAATAATGAAAGTGAAAACAAAAAAATGGAATGGTAAATAAAAAAACTATCTAAAACAAACTTAAGTGGAAACTTTTGCACGAAAGCAAAAAAAAGGTTATGGGAAGGGGTGTGAAGCAGGAATGTGTTCAAGAACCAAGAACCAAAAGGAAATAAAAGCAGAAAAACAAAAGGTGGTGAGAAAGGGGGTAAGGGGTTTTAGGGGATATCGGGGTTGAGAAAGGGAAGTGAGGAAAATTGGGATGCAAAAGCTTCGATAAGTAAAAAAAATAAAAAAAAATAAAGCAAAATTAAAAATATACGTCGTAAAATCAAACCAGTTATTAGAAAATAAGGGATAAAGAAAAATCTATAAAGAAAAATTAGCCAACCGAGAAACTAAGAAAAATAACAAAAAATTATTGGAGGAACTTCATGAAAGGGGAAACGTAAACAAAAAAAAAACAAAATGCTCAAATCAGGTTTACAAAAATCATAAAAATGAGGCTTTTGAACTTAAGCAAAAGAAAGAGAGAAAGTTAACTTAGCAGAAATACGATTAGAATTAGGAATACTATTAGGGTAGGTCAGAATCCAGACAAAAAAATAAAAAAAGTTATCGTATCTAGATAAACTACGAAATATAATGTTGATTACTGCAAAAAAAATTTAAGCTAAATTACTCTAAATTTAATAAAATCGTATAAAACAATATAATATTAAGGCGGCAAAAAAACATTATATGATGAAACAGCTGGAACTAATATTGGAATTTAACTTAAGCAAAGTAAATTTTTAGGAATAAAACAATGAACTAAATGAATGAATGACTATTGAAACCGAAATAAAAATTATTTTAATACAAGATATGTAAAAAAAACAAGATTTGACGCAGCAGCGGAAGTTCCCCTCCTTTCCTCTCCTCGATCTCTTCTCAAAAATGGTCTTTCTTCAGCAATGTATGTTGATGTGGTGGTGGTTGCTGTGGCATGAGCGCTCGGAGGCACTTGGTTGCTTTAGCGTGGAGCCCGGTGCAACACTTATGCTCCCCCTTTACCTTCCAAATTCTTATCTATAGTGGGATCCAATAAAACTGTTGTATATGATGTGTTGGCGGTGGTGTAGACAGGCAAAAATTTTTCTAAAAGGATAGCAAGGAAAACTTCCCTTAGAACCTCGCGATAACATTAACATTCTTCTATCTAAAAGTCAAGTGTCAGAACACTTAGGTTCTTAGATAGAATTTCGAATCGGCGATTTCAATTTGATTTTGCACATAACCACTGTTAGATTTATAACATTTCCTCACTTAAATTTTGGGAACCCATTCACCATGCACCCTACGTTAAATTATGGGGCCTAGAACACTCTCCTAAAAAGCAGCCGATCTGGATACAGTAATCCTCACGGACCGTTATTGCAATCCACAAAAAAATTATCCGCTATATAAAAAAACTGTTTAAGAAACTTTCTCACAACCGGGTAAAGGTGTCCGCACTCACTTGGCTCAACTTTTGATTTGCTTCATTGCCTCGCTTAGCTTCGCGATCGTACCTCTTAGACAAAAAGTTCGCTTTCACTCAATCACGAAGGACACCCATACATCAAACGGATTTGGCGGGACACGACAGATATCCACTTTCACGACATAAATTTCACCCATACTAACAGATACACATTCAGACACCTAAATACGTGTATTTAACTTTCGTAACATTACTAATACATACAAGGAAACTCCGTTGCTGTTAACACACAGATACAGCAGTGTTCGGACTTTTACAATGTTGCATTAACCCACAGGCTGCCGCTACAGGCTCGGATGCCGCCGATGTTGCATGCAACATGGAGCGTGTCCGTAAAAAGGTTCAAAGCGCAGCCTGTCTTATTTTGGTTTTGGTGTGCCCAACGTGTGGCTTCGACCCACGACCTAAAGCCGGGCTATCCCCTTACATATTCATTTAGTTAAGGTAACGCGTTTTTATTTTAGGGGTAGCACTCAGAATTATTTCTACTAGTAATTTGCATCAAAATTTACCTTATATCTAGAAGACCAGAATGGCATGCACGTTAACTTAAAGCTATATCACAGGTAAGTATCTAATCCTAAATCACAGGTGAGTATCTATATCTATATCACAGTTTAGCAGGTTAGTAAAACGGGTGCCAATATGAAAAAAGGTAGATTAGTCAATACATGGGCAAATAAATAAATAAATAATTACAAAATAATTACAAACAAGTAAGGAAAGGGCTGTCTTCGGCTGTGCCGAAGGCTTTATACCTTTCATGAATGCCAAACCACACTTATCGGAACAATCGATTGTATGGGAGCTACCCGTTATGTTGGCCCAATCTGGCTGATTTTGCCTACATATGTTACATATATAATATGTAGCAAACGTGCAAAGTTTAACGTTCCTAGCTCTTTAACTGCAAAATTGATAGCCCAAAACCCATTTATCGAAACTATCGATTATATGGGAGCTATATGTTATGTTGGTCCGATCTAGGTGATTTTCACTACACACATTACTTATATAGCATGTACTAAACCTGCGAAATTTCGCTCTAATAGCTTTTTAATTGCAAGAGTTAGAGGCCAAAACCCGTTTATCGGAACAATCGATTGTATGGGAGCTATGCGTTGTATCAGTCCGATCTTGCTGGTTCCGACAAATGATTAATCCTATGCAAAATGGCGCCTGCTTGCAAAATTTCATCGAGATATCGCTAAAACTGAGGGACTAGTTTGCGTTCAAACAGACGGACGGACAGACGGACAGACGGACAGACGGACGGACGGACGGACGGACGGACGGACGGACAGACGGACATGGCTAAATCAACTCAGCTCGTCGCCCTGATCATTTCGGTATACTTAATGGTGGCTCTATCTCTTCTTCTTCTCATACTTACAAACATCGGACCAAAGTTATAATACCATTTCATGCTCATGAAAGGTATAAAAATAAATAAATAATTAAATACTAAAACTAAATAATGAATAAATACGAATATAATTACCGATATATAAATAACTGTCAACATGGTTATGTTCCGTCAACTCAGGACTTTACTAACAAACATGCAACCATTATACGTTAACTACATGCAACATACAACCAAACAACATGCAACCCAGAAATATCTTTAGCGTGGTATACGCCAATTTTCTTTCCACTGGTATCGCCCAGTTCGTACATCGAATTTCCAATCGCTTTTAAAACTACACATTTAACATGCCTTGGGGCAAGTTTAGCGTTGTAGTTTTCAATCTTCGAACTCTGCTTGAAATTTCGGCGGTATACCACTTGTCCAGTTTGGAATTTCACATCTCTGCTTCGCGTATTATAAACCTTCTTGCTCCGCTCATGTGCTAACTTAAGCTCCTTCATTATAGAATCCCTAATGCTCTGTAGCTTATCGGCTCTAGCATCTATTTCTACATCTGCATCTTTAACTGCCCCCAACTTGCGGCATATTGCATATGATGCCCCATGTTGCATCATGGGCATGCCAAACGTGGCATAGTATGGGGAGCAGTTTATTGATGAGTGTATAGCACTGCGCAGGGAAAAAGCTGCATCGCTTATACACTTATCCCAGTTCTTTTGGTTATCTTTAATGAAAGACCTCACTATCTGCAGAACAGAGCGATTAACCCTCTCCGCTGCATTTCCCTGAGGGGAGTAAAAAGCGGTTCTTATATGGTTAACTCCATACCTATCTAAAAATTTACTAAACATGTCGGAGACAAATTGTTTACCATTGTCCGAATGAACGTATTCAGGAACCCCAAAGATGTGAAAAACCTCTTTTTCTAAAAATTTACAAACATCTACAGACGTGGCTTTACGCATAGGTTTTAAAAACACAAACTTGGAAAAATGGTCAAGACACACAAACACATAAACATTACCATCACTAGTACGTGGGTATGGACCCATAAAGTCGATAAACAGACGTTGGAAAGGTCTTTCGGTTACGTGTTGCTTTCCCATGGGCGGTTTATTAAATACATTTTGGGTTTTGTTTCCCTTGCAGACTTCGCATTCTTTCAGGAAGTTTTGTACGTCGGCTACCATACCAGGCCAATAGTATTTTTCGCGTATTCGGGCTAAGGTTTTATGGATGCCCCCGTGTCCGGCCGAAGGTGAGCTGTGGGAGGATTCCACCAACCCCGCGCGCAACTCGGACGGCACCCAGAGTTTCCAGGCTTGGTCCTGCTGACGCCCGTCCCCCCGGGCTCGTCCCCCCGGTCAAACTGAGTCCGTTTATAAACGTAACCGTCCGACACGCACAGTTCTGGAAGTTTATCTTGGTTGTCGGTCACTGTTTTCCGAAGTACGTCATACTCCTCAGTTTTAAAGTAGTCCGAGTCTAAGTCAACGTCCATTAGTCTGTCTGATAGCTGCATTTCCTCCATGTGCGCTCGCGACAGCGTATCGGGTACAACATTGAGTGCAACTCGGACGGCACCCAGAGTTTCCAGGCTTGGTCCTGCTGACGCCCGTCCCCCCGGGCTCGTCCCCCCGGTCAAACTGAGTCCGTTTATAAACGTAACCGTCCGACACGCACAGTTCTGGAAGTTTATCTTGGTTGTCGGTCACTGTTTTCCGAAGTACGTCATACTCCTCAGTTTTAAAGTAGTCCGAGTCTAAGTCAACGTCCATTAGTCTGTCTGATAGCTGCATTTCCTCCATGTGCGCTCGCGACAGCGTATCGGGTACAACATTGAGTGCTCCTTTTTTTTCCTCGATTTGAAAGTCATACGCCTGAAGTTTCAAACTCCACCGCGCGAGTCTTCCAGAGAGGTCTTTTTGGTTCATCAACCATTTGAGACTCGCGTGGTCAGTTATGATGGTGAAGGGTAAACCTTCGACGTACGGCCTAAATCTTTTCACACTTATCACCGCAGGGTAGCACTCCAGCTCGGTGATACTATAATTACGCTGCGCTTTATTCAACTTGGCGGAAATGTAAGCTATTGGTCTTTCGTTGTTCTCGTCGTCTAACTGGAAGAGTACCCCGCCCACTCCGTCGGTTGAAGCATCGCACTGGATGTAAAAGTGCCTGTCAAAGTCAGGGTGTACCAGTACGGGAGCGGAAATCAAACTCTCCTTTAGTCGTTCAAATGAACTCCTTGCTTCGTCTGTCATAGTAAATTTCTTTATTTTTTCTTTAGTGAGACAGTCGTGCGGCGGTGCTGCAATGGTTGCGTAGTCTTGGATAAAACGTCGGTACCATCCTGACATCCCTAGGAACCGTCGGAGCTGTTTTGGCGTTTTTGGTTCGGTGAAATCCCTCACAGCCGCAACCTTGTTCGCATCGGTTCGGATGGACCCATCGCCCACTACGTAACCTAGGTACCTAACTTCCTTGAAACAAAACTTGCTTTTCTCGACATTAATCGTAAGGTTAGCTTCACGTAAACACTTAGCGACCTTTTCCAACAACACTAAATGAGACGGGAAATCTACGGAACACACTAACAAATCATCTAAATAAACAAAAACACTATCACGTAAAGAAGCGGGTATATTCTTGTCCATTAATCTACACATTCTTTGTCCCGCATTACACAGTCGAAACGGCATGATAAAGGGGACGCCCTGGCACTGTAAACGCTGTTTTCTCTCGGGATTTCTTTTCGAGTGGTATTTGCCAGAAGGCATCTTTTAGGTCGATGGCTGAAACGAACCTCGTGTTTTGGAGTCGGCTGAGAATCCCATCGATGTTCGGAAGCGGATAAGCGTCCTTAATAGTTCGCTCATTCACTTTCCTCGCATCGAGACAGAGACGCTTCTTTTCACCCTTTATCACCAGCGACACGGGAGAGCTCCAACTGCTATTGCTCTCCTCAATCACCCCTAGACCCAACATGCGGTCTAGCCAGCAAAAACCTGTTTTTGGATCGCTGGTGATATTGGATAGTGTCTCTGTTTCACTGGGAGATTCTCATCCGAAACCTCAATCACGTGTTCCTCCACATTAGTTTTCCCCAACCCCAAGACAGCAAAAGATGGGTACTGCGCCTTGACCCCCTCTAAGGCAACACTTTGCTCTTTCGTGAGGACATGTTGCACTGCATCAAACGACAAGTCGCCTTCGGCAGGTACCAATTCTGCAACGGCAGAGTGAGCCAAACGCACCATCGTTCCTCGACTTACAACATCCAGGTCGAAAGCCCGCCAAAAGTCTACCCCTAGATACACTTCCTGCTGGAGGCCTGGCACGATTAAAAACTCTAGTTCTTTGACTTCTTCTTCCCACAAGACTGGCAGAGTGATAGCACCTACTACTGGCGTTTCACCGCCGTTTGCCGTACGAATATTTTGATTAGAAACCTTAATGATGCTATCCTCTCTGCCCTCTACCAGTTTTTCATAATTCTTACCTAGACAATTCGCGCCAGCCCCCGAATCTAACAAAGCTAGAACATCCTTTCCTCCTATTTTAGTCCTAGCGAAGAACCGGTTATCTCCCTTAAGGGTAACAATAGTGGAGACTATCTTATGGTGGATTCTCTTCATGATTCTCCTCTTCTCCCGCATCTTCTTTATTTTATTAAAACTTCTCTTTTTTGTCACAATTTCTTCATTAAATATTCGATGTCTAGCTTCGTCGTATTCTCTTTTTCTCTGATGTAGACTTTTTGGCTCGACTTTCTTCCTTTCCACTGCACCGTCCCTATCCCTAGCACCGCTTTTTCTATGTATTGTCCCGGTAGTATTCTTTAAAATTTGGACCCTGGGTTGGATTCCGGGTGGGCTATCTCCTGGCGAGAGCTCCCGGCTATATCCGCCAGTCGGGAGTTTCCCTGTCCCGGTTTAAAAACACAAAAAGACGTATCTTTACCACACGCAAAACAGATCATATTATGGAACGGGGACTTACAATGATTCTCTTTCTTTAACTCAGACGGATTTTTCACAAAATAATCGACAGGCATTCCACACGCAAAACACAACATTAAATGATAAGGTGACGCACAGAACGAATTGATGGTAGGATTGGGGTCAAACGACGGCTTCGGCTGGGCCGAAGTTCCCTGCGTCGCGGGATTTTGCTGCTGGAACGGCCCCTTCCGCTGGAAATTGTTTGAGATCGCGTCTACGGGAGTCTGGTTTGTTTCCTCATCCGCAGGTGTCGCCTCGGGGTACCCTAACTCACTCACTGCTTTGGCCCTACTCTTATTCTCCTTTATGAGACGCTCCGCTCGCCTACATTCGGACTTCAGCTCAGCCAGCGTGTCTATTTTCGATGCAAACGTTAAATTTGCTAAGTAGGGCTTCAGCATCCCCCAAATTATCCCAACCAGCTCCTTCTCTGGGATACTTTTCCGGAGACGGAAAGTCAAATTATGGACCTCACCGTAAAAGTCGTCGAACCCTTCCAGTGGCTGTTGTTTGCGCTCCATTATCTCGCGGATTATCTCGTAATCGGACTCCGCGGTCTTGAAGTGGGCTAGCAGCTCCGCCCTTAGCTCGGGGTACCCAAAATCGGGTTCGTCCGAGTGGTCCTCTAAGACCTGCCAGTACCACTTCAAGGCGGAGACCGTCACGAGACAATGGAATTCGGTGAAGAGCTGAAAGTGTGATATGTTGTGTTGCTGTCGCAACTTCTCGATCCTGAACAGAAAGCTCTCCACCGTGATTCCTTTGTTCGTGCCGTCAAACTTCACGTGCCACTTGTCCAGATCCATCTTCTTCCATTTCGGTGGGTCCTGGGTGTTTCCCGATGAGCCTGAACCCCCATGCAACGTAGCATTTGAAACGACACGCTGGCTGGTTGTTTCGGTTGTATTACCCCTATCCGGAGTCGAAGACTGGGCAGGCCGGTTCCCTAACCCATGTCCCGAGGTTTCCATCCCAGCGACTCGGTTGCTGAGGTTTGAAACATTCTCGCGAATATTGCGGACCTCGTCCATGTACTGCGCCATCAACTCATTTTGTTCCGCCATCATCACCATCATCTGGTTCAGCTGAGTCATGGAGATGGCCGTTGGAGTTGGTCCGCCTTGCCACTGTTTCGCACCCTCAGCACCCTGGTCCTTGGATGGCTCCCTGGGCTTGGGAATGGCACCTGTGCCTGCTCCGCCAACTGCTCCACCTACTGCTCCCTCCTGCTCCGAATCGGACATGTTAAAAAGTTCGTCTATTTTTCGCGAAAAACTACTCTCCCCCCCGGAAAATGAAAATGTTTCGGTTATTCTAAGACTAGCCGGACGGACTGATTGGACAATATGTTCCCCCGATGATCGAAACACCCGCGAAGCGCACCTGCTCACCAGGTCTGTTGGTAGGCAATCGGGATGAGGTATGCCCGTATCGATCTGCGTGAAGCCCGATCCGATGACTTCGTCCCGCAACGCCCTGGCTCTGCTCCGTGTCACGATCCGGTTTAGCTCCAATTCACCAACAATCTCGTCCTGAGCGTCCTCCTTCTCTATACAACGATCACTTTCTTCCGCCAATAAGAGGCCCGGGTCGCCAACCGTCGCAGATATCGGGAAGGGGTAGAGGGGTTAAGGGCCACAAAAGAAAGAGAAAACCGCAAGGCGAAGGTTGTTTCAAAAATAACTGTAGGGCTCAGAAACAAATTCAAAGAAATATGTGGAAAAAAAACAATGTTGCAAACAGGAAAAAAATTTTACAAAAAATGAATAAAATGGATGAGAAAAAATGTATATATCTAAAAGGAGGAGACCACGAAAATTCAACTAAAACAACTATTCAAAAAGTGGGTTTGGAAGAAAAACCAGAATTTCGAGGGCAAAACAAAAAAAAACCCAGGAAATAAATGCTAAGAAAAATTTTAATGATGAGTAATTTTAATTAAGATTCAAAATTTAAAATTCAAAATTCCTATGCTTATGGGAACTCAAAACTAAAGAAAAAATAAAAAAAAATAAACCTAGAAAATACTACGTAGCTGTTTCAATGGTAGGGGAATTCAATATCAAAAAAAAATTTTTTTTTATATATACGTGTATGTAATAGTGTACAAAAAAAATTCAAGTTAAAATATACGTGGTAATTAAGGTATTTAAGAGTGTCTTACGTATTATTTTGGTTTTAAATTAAGTTTGTTGGATGCTTTAGCTTGTTGTTGTTGGATGTTTGTTTATTTGTGAAAGATTTAACTTGGTGTAATATTGGTGTGTGTTGGTGTTGCACCTCGGCGAGGTCATAGTGTATGTGAGTGAGTGGTCCGTATGTAACTAGTCTAGGTCCTAGTCAGCTAATGTCTCCCAAATTCGTCCGTTTATGCAGTGTTGCACAACAAGCCTATAAGCTCTGGCCTCAAGCTTGGTTGTCACACTGCCAACAACTCCTCCGTGTAGGCTGGCTGTAAACCTCACGTGCACGCGGTGCTGGACTACGTGCACGTTAGCTTAAACAGTCACATACACGCTACAACATCTACTTGTCAATATACTAGTCTTACCGCAGAATACCACTTATGCAAGCGTTGTAGCTCTCATAGGGAACTTCTACGGCAAGACGAGTATCCCCCCTTATTTTTGTTGTAGCGGCACATATCGCGTCGGACTGATCCAAGCGATGTTGCCCCTACAACTGTCATCAGTCCAGTCAGAGAAGGAAATCGAAAATAGAAATAAAGGAAAAAAAAAAAAAAGAAAGTGTAAACCGAAATTATAAAAAGGAACGTTATTGAAAAACGAAAATACAAAGTTATGTAAAAGCAAAGAGGTCTTTTAAAAACAGGAAAGTAGAAAGAAAGAAAATTTATTATAGGAAAAGAAAAAAATTATTCAATGAATGAAGACTAAAACAAAATAGAAATGAAACGGAAATCGAGATAACAATTCCAAACATATTTAAAATTAAAAATTGAAAATAAAAAAAATCGAAAATTGGGCTATTCGTTGGGCGCCATTGTAATGTAGCTGGCTGTTGGGGCAAGGCAAAGGTGGCAAGTGGCATGGTGGCAATCCCGCTAGCTCGTCGGATGGGGAAGGTTTTTTTTTGCTCACCTGCCTTTACCTTCAGCTACATAAACAAAAAGGAGGGTCATGCCTGGTGAAATCTACATCGGAGGGAAAGAGAGAAAAGAAAAAGAGAAAGGCCTGTCCATGTCAGGTGGAGTCATCCCGCCCCTCTCGTTCACCGAGTGTGAACGACCTTGGACTCCACTTTGACTCCGCTCACCGAGTGGAGTCCCCTTAAGCCTACCACATGTCAGTCCGTCAGTTATCGTCCCATGTTCCTAACAGTCCTGTCTGTCCCAGTCACCTCACATTCACGTCCCCTCTAATGCACAAGTGCAACACCCACACCAATCAGCTGCTCCTTTAGCCAGACATGGGATTTATCTTTCAGCCCATATAAAATAAATAATCAACAAACAAATCAAAATTTTTCTCAAATCTAACAACCAAGCTTAATTTATTAATACAGATAAGAAAGAAAAAAAAATGGTAAGCTTAATTAAACTATTTTAAAAACTAAAGTAAGAAAAAAAAAAATAAACCTCTAACCTCAATCCAAAATTCAGAAAAAAAAAATTAACAACAATTATGAATTAATTTACAACTACTAAAAAAAAAATGTGTAATAATAAAATATCAATGAAAACTTATAACTATCGATACAATTCAAATAAAGGCGCTTAAGATTAATATGATAGAATTAAAGAAAGAAAAAAAGAAAAAGGGAAAATGAAGTTAAAAGCTAACGAAACGCGTTTAGTTCAATCAAAGGAAAAATAAGAAAAAAAAAAGAAATATCTTACGACAATAAAGGAAAATTCAAATAAAAAAAAAATCAAACAATAAGAAAAAAATTGTAGCTCAATGAAGCGAAATGAAATTCAAAATTAACTTTAACATAAGGAGAATTCAAACCAGGAATAATCAAAAAAACTAACACTAAGGCTTATCGGACGACCACTGTGCGCCGGTAGCTTGTCCTACTCCCCTAGCTTCCAATATGGTAAAGATTTATATATAGGTATGTGGGCAATATTTTTAAATGTCTTACTCGCTAGCACTTACCGATCATCCCGTTGACAGAGGCGCCTGCGTCGCGGAGAGAGGATTGCTGCAAAAAAAAATAAACCTAACACACATACATACATAAGTTTGCCTCTACTGGAAGTTTTTTTTTCCAATGCCCACTAGCAGGTATGGGAGGTGACACTTTTGTTGTTACAAGTTATTCGGACGTGTGGCGGCCGTCCGAATCAATGCCAAAATTGCGCTAATGATTAAATTTAATAAAAAAACTAAAAAAATGCTTTGCAGGCAAACAAAAATTGGAAACTGATTCAGAAAATGAATTTAACTTAAACTGCAACTGAATAATGAAAGTGAAAACAAAAAAATGGAATGGTAAATAAAAAAACTATCTAAAACAAACTTAAGTGGAAACTTTTGCACGAAAGCAAAAAAAAGGTTATGGGAAGGGGTGTGAAGCAGGAATGTGTTCAAGAACCAAGAACCAAAAGGAAATAAAAGCAGAAAAACAAAAGGTGGTGAGAAAGGGGGTAAGGGGTTTTAGGGGATATCGGGGTTGAGAAAGGGAAGTGAGGAATATTAAATAAGGGATAAAGAAAAATCTATAAAGAAAAATTAGCCAACCGAGAAACTACGAAAAATAACAAAAAATTATTGGAGGAACTTCATGAAAGGGGAAACGTAAAAAAAAAAAACAAAATGCTCAAATCAGGTTTACAAAAATCATAAAAATGGGGCTTTTGAACTTAAGCAAAAGAAAGAGAGAAAGTTAACTTAGCAGAAATACGATTAGAATTAGGAATACTATTAGGGTAGGTCAGAATCCAGACAAAAAAATAAAAAAAGTTATCGTATCTAGATAAACTAAGAATTTTGGGAAAATTCTAACAAACGAAATATAATGTTGATTACTGCAAAAAAAATTTAAGCTAAATTACTCTAAATTTAATAAAATCGTATAAAACAATATAATATTAAGGCGGCAAAAAAACATTATATGATGAAACAGCTGGAACTAATATTGGAATTTAACTTAAGCAAAGTAAATTTTTAGGAAATAAAACAATGAACTGAATGAATGAATGACTATTGAAACCGAAATAAAAATTATTTTAATACAAGATATGTAAAAAAAAACAAGATTTGACGCAGCAGCGGCGGTTCCCCTCCTTTCCTCTCCTCGATCTCTTCTCAAAAATGGTCTTTCTTCAGCAATGTATGTTGATGTGGTGGTGGTTGCTGTGGCATGAGCGCTCGGAGGCACTTGGTTGCTTTAGCGTGGAACCCGGTGCAACACTTATGCTCCCCCTTTACCTTCCAAATTCTTATCTATAGTGTGATCCAATAAAACTGTTGTATATGATGTGTTGGCGGTGGTGTAGACAGGCAAAAATTTTTCTAAAAGGATAGCAAGGAAAACTTCCCTTAGAACCTCGCGATAACATTAGGGCGACAGAAACTTGGGTGCAGGTGAATGGACTTTAACCAATTTGGTCAATCGCAATTTATAGCTGTATTCTGTAAGTCTGTCTCATCTCAAGTCACTAAATTTGAGATTTTTCATTAGAGACAATTTTTGTGACTTTCGATGATTTCGGTATTCTGTAAGAGAAAATCACAAAAATTTCACCATTGATATGTGGTGGAAACAGATATGCATAAATCTTAAGTACAGCATTTGGCAGCGGCCATATAAATATTGAAATAGCGCAGGAAGTAAGTGTCTCGGGGTATAATGTGTGGGACGCAGGTTCGAACCCGGGATCGAGGATAGTTTATTTATTATTTTTTTCTTCTTTTTTTGTTAATTAATTATTATTTTTTAAAACATTTATAAATGATTTCATACTCAAATTTTTTTTTTTAATTTATTTAATTTTTATCCCTATATTTTCTTGTTTGTGACCTGCCTAAAACCAGCTGACAAATTAGTGACTACTTTTTTGAGACCTGAGATGTGAGACAGCTTACTGAATACCGAATTGTCTCAAAACTGAAATTGACCACAAAATGTCTCTATTAGTGACTAGAGACAGCTTACAGAATTCGCCTATTAATCTCTTCTATCTAAAAGTCAAGTGTTAGAACACTTAGGTTCTTAGATAGAATTTCGAATCGGCGATTTCAATTTGATTTTGCACATAACCACTGTTAGATCTATAACATTTCCTCACTTAAATTTTGGGAACCCATTCACCATGCACCCTACGTTAAATTATGGGGCCTAGAACACTCTCCTAAAAAGCAGCCGATCTGGATACAGTAATCCTCACGGACCGTTATTGCAATCCACAAAAAAATTATCCGCTATATAAAAAAACTGTTTAAGAAACTTTCTCACA
The DNA here is from genome assembly GCA_951509765.1 of Sphenella marginata. Taxonomy (NCBI): domain Eukaryota; kingdom Metazoa; phylum Arthropoda; class Insecta; order Diptera; family Tephritidae; genus Sphenella; species Sphenella marginata. The sequence goes on from OX608078.1 coordinate 122,329,058, forward strand.
ACCGGGTAAAGGTGTCCGCACTCACTTGGCTCAACTTTTGATTTGCTTCATTGCCTCGCTTAGCTTGGCGATCGTACCTCTTAGACAAAAAGTTCGCTTTCACTCAATCACGAAGGACACCCATACATCAAACAGATTTGGCGGGACACGACAGATATCCACTTTCACGACATAAATTTCACCCATACTAACAGATACACATTCAGACACCTAAATACGTGTATTTAACTTTCGTAACATTACTAATACATACAAGGAAACTCCGTTGCTGTTAACACACAGATACAGCAGTGTTCGGACTTTTACAATGTTGCATTAACCCACAGGCTGCCGCTACAGTGGTGAGGTCGGCCACAAACCTGGCACAGAATACTGGACGTGCACGCGTCGGTGGCTTGCCACAGTGCCAAGCAGTTCAGGCAGTAGCCATGCGCCTGTGCCACTTGCTGCCTTTCGAGCGGTTGCATGGCTTTGAAGATTCCACACAAGCGTAGGGCGTGTGGACGGCGACAAAGTGGGCATCGAACGCTATGTGCCGGTACTGTATCCCTTGCAGGCGGTTCGTCGGTGGCTGCTGCATCCGACCTTCGCGTTGCCGTACGAGGCGTTGGCGTTGTTTATGCCCGTTGATTGGCAGAGCGAGGTGTTGCCATAGGTAATGGCCTAGCTCGGGGGAACCGTGACCGCCGAGCGGATGGCTGGAGTCGGGGTGACTGCGTCAACTTCCATATTCATTGTTATCTATATGGAAAAGAGAATTGACTATAGTGCCTCATAATGTTATAGGGGTGCTTGATTTTAGCACTTGATCAACATATGGTTTTGAATGTGATAAGATTATTGTATCTGTTATACGGGTTTTTATTTGCGGTATAGTTTAACCTTTAGTTCGAGGAAACGAAAGTCCTTCGAGCTACCTCTTTATTAGTGAGGTATTTGTTTCGGATAGCAACATCGCTTCGTTGGATGAATTGCTCCGTATTTGATTTTTATATTGATTATAAGTTATTTACGTTATTTATTTATTAGACTCGGTTGGTAGAAAACAAAGTTTTACGAGCGCTCGAGTTAGTTTGCCGTTTTGCGTACGTAGGTCAACTACTCGGATGTGACCGTCGGAACCGTAATGTACCTTTCGGATGCTGGCTAGCCGCCATTCGGTAGGAGGTAGACACATTCGTCATGAATTAAGACGCATGCTCCAATTTTAGGTGCTTCTTGAGTATTTTTCCACCGATATCGTTTGTGAAGGTCTTTAAGATATTCTTCCTTCCATCGGCGACTAAACTCAGATGGAGGATTTTGATCCGTTCCCATCGGTTTATTAGGGATAGTGAGTGCACGTTTTGTATGGCCAGAAGTGGCGCTCCTCTAAGAAAATGCCCAGGGGTGAGGGCTGTACAGTCGGAGGGATCTTGCGAGAGTAATGATAGTGATCGTGAGTTTAAAACGGCTTCAACTCGAATGAGTAACGTAGTGAACTCTTCAAATGTAAATTTATTATTGCCAGCAGTTTTTTTGAAATGCGATTTAAAGCTTTTAACCGTTGATTCCCATAGTCCCCCCATATGTGAGGCACTTGGAGGGATAAATTGCTAATTAATGCCTTGAGGTGCGTATTTTTCAATGAAGTGCGGCGAGACTTCTTTGGCGAACTGTGTGAACTCCTTTTCGGTAGCTCGTTGGGCGCCGATAAAGGTTTTGCCATTGTCGCTAATGATTTTCGAGGGAAACCCTCGCCGTCCGACAAAGCGTGCAGATGCCGCGAGAAAAGCTGCCGTTGTCAGATCTGAACATAATTCTAAATGTACGGCTTTTGTCGTGAAGCATACAAAAACAGCCACGTAACCTTTCATTCTGGTAGAAGACCTTAACATCGAGGCCTTTAGCTGGAAAGGTCCGGCAAAATCTACACCAGTAATGGTGAAAGGCATAGAAAAATTGCATCGTTCGGGTGGTAGAGCTGCCATGATCTGCGTGCGCATCTTTTGCTTGTGTAGCGTACAGACTTTACACATAAAGATGGATTTTTGGATCAGAGGCTTTAATCGAGGAATATAAAAGTCTTGTCGGATCATTTGTTGCAGTAGCCTGTGCTCGGCGTGTAGCATTAAGAGGTGAAGATAATTTATAAAGATTGTTTCAAATGCGGATTTTTCCGGTATTATTATTGGATGCCACTCATTGTAGCTCAGACTCGAGTTCGCAAGCCTGCCATTGGCACGAAGCAGACCCTTAGAGTCTACAAAGCGGTTAAGTACTAAGAGTGTGCTCTTTTTGTCGATGGGCTTCGATGACCTTAAAAGGGTTTGTTCACTAATGTAATAGCGAGTCTGTGTGGACTCGATTAGGGCTATTTTTGCCCGTTGCATGTCTTGATGTGTGTGCGCATAGCTTGCGGTATTGGGTATCCCTTTCACTTTATTCTTTAAGCGATTTACAAATTGAAACATATACGCTATTACTCTTAAGGCTCTAGGATGTCTGTCTCCTCCAACGTTGTATGGAAGCCTTCTATTATTCTACTTTCTGGGGATATTATATTGCGCGCAGGCGACTTTGTCCATGCGTCAGGTGATTCGACCAGTTGGGGCAATTCCACCATAGTGTGGTGGTTGTAAGGTGTAGGGGTTTGCAGCCTCTTGTTTCAAGATCCGCAGGGTTATCAGCACTGGCTACATGTCGCCAAGTTGCTGGTCCAACCAAGCCAATGATTTGAGCTGTGCGGTTAGAAACGTATGTTTTACACGTATGTGGTGGCTTTTATAGCCATGCTAGCACGATTTTTGAATCGGAAGGTAGATACAATTTCCGATCGCTCAGGTTTAAATGTGCTTGCACGGTCGAGGCTAATTTTGCGAGCAGGAGTGCGCCGCTTAGCTCGAGCCGTGGGAGGCTTACGGTCTTAAGAGGTGCGACCTTGGCCTTTGCCACTAATAAGTGACTTGTTGTTTCGCCATCGTGCTGAGTTAGCACATAAATAGCAGCGCAGTATGCTTTCTCAGAAGCATCGCAAAAGCCGTGGATGTCGACTTCATGATCGGGTGAGAAATTCCCATCGAGGTATTTGTATCTCGGAGATAGTGTGCAAGTTACTTGCAAATTGGGACTATTTTATTAAGCGGAGTGGTTTCACCACTTCGTCCCAATCGGTTCCATCTAGCCATAATTCTTGAATGAGGATTTTCACTTGTATCATGATTAGTGCAAGCCATCCTGCGGGATCAAAAAGTTTTGCCACAGATGACAAAATTTGTCTTTTAGTTTTTGCGGATTTTGCAGATACCGACTCAAGAGTGTAAGAAAATTGGTCTGATATTGCATTCCATTGTATGCCCGGAGTTTAAGTGGTACTCTCTTTCTCAAACTTTGGAAAATTGGTAGCTAGCAAGTTTCCTTTATTTATTTTTGCCAGTATTTCTGGATGGTTGGATGTTATCTTTTTTAATGGGAACCCTGCTTAGTCGAGGGCTTGGATAACTTGCGATAAGGATTCGCACGCTAGAGGAAGGCTGTGGCTTCCAGACAGTATATCGTCTACGTACGTTTGAGACCTTAGCACCGGGGCGGCTAGTGGTAGTTTTTCTTTCGTATCTTTTGCCAGTTCAGCTAGGAAAGGGGCGCAGTTTACGCCAAATGTCACCGTTTTTAGCTTGTAGTCGTGGATTGGACTGCTAGGTGAATTGCGGAATATAATGCGCTGGTAGTCTTGGTCGTCGTCATGTACTAGGATTTGTCTGTACATTTTTTCGACGTCACCATTGAATACGTATTTATACATCCGCCACTGTAAGATAAGTAGCATTAAGTCGGGTTGTAATAGTGGACCCGTGTATAAAACGTCATTTAATGAATTGCTTGAGCTTGTGCATTTAGATGCATTAAACACCACTCTTACTTTTGTTGTAAGATTTTCTGGTTTGATAACCGCGTGGTGTGGTAGATAAAAGGGGGCGTGTTTGCCTTTTGTTATTTTTTCATAGGATTTTACTGATTCCATATGATCTAATTTTATTTATTCCTCAAGGACGTTGTCGTATGAGCTTTTTAGCTAGCTTTTTTAAGTAGGTTTCTTTCCATACTAAAAACTGCTGTAGCGCAGAGGTTCGTGAGTGACCTAAGGCGAGTGTGTCGGGAAATTCCTGTTTTAATGGTAGTCGTACGACGTACCGCCCGTTTTCTGATCTCGTAGTTGTTGGAGATTTTCTCAACACCTTGAAGTATTATTTGGGGGATTAGATCGCTTCCCAATAATATGTCGATTTGATTGGGTGTATGGCAATTGGGATCGGCTAGTTGCAGATGTGAGAACTTTTGCTAGTGTTCGCTATTTTTGTTATAGCTTGGGAGTGTGTTTGTAAATCGCGGCAGAACAATAGCTTGTGCGTTTATTCTTTTGTCCGCATTTTGAGAAATCAAGGTAATGAAACAGAGTTTCAGAGTTTTGAACTACTCTTCCGCCCATTCCTGAGATTTCAAAATTGGCTGGTTTGGTTGGCAGATTTAAACTTTTTTGGACCTTAGATGCTATAAATGATCGCTGTGATCCTTGATCTATTAAGGCCCTTAGCCCCTTCAACGTTGGTCGCCTTGCCGTGGCGAAGGGGCTTAAGTATTGCATTGGAACTTCTCCTGGAGTGGGAGGTCCCAATGTGAGACGAACTAAGAGGAAAGCCTCATATTTGCTGCAGTCTCGGGAAGGGTGAGTACATCTGGGTACGAACCACTCTCGGCTGCAGGGGATGTGAGGATCGCCGTACCAACACCACCCTAAGCCAAGGTGTAAAGGTATACGTGCCGAGGGCTGAATGGTCAGCGGGCGGTTATCGAATAGCTGGCCGTGAACGGTCCCCTCCGATACCCGGGCAAGGTCGGAGGTATAAGTGCCTTCTCTACGCATGCCGGCTCTGCGGACGAGTGACCAACCCTTTCCGTGCATACTCGTGGGACCAAAAAATGAATAACAAAAAAGAAATAAAAACAACCAACAAAACGAAGGAAGAGACAGACGGACAAGGAGGTCAGGAGGACTCCGGAAACCGGACTGTAGGGAGCGTGGACAGGACGACAGGGACAACAACACGGACAGGGACAATAACAAGGACAGAAACAGTTACAACAGGACAGGCGACAGACCCTGGACAAACAGACGGACATCGGCATAGGGAAAAGGAAAATTCCTCGGACGAGGATTTCCTTTTCTCTAGCCAAGAGACGGTGGAGACGGGCGGTACAGCTACGGTGGGTAGCAGGACTCCGCCAAAGAATCAACAACGTTCGAAGGCCGCTAGGAAGCGGCCTGATAGTAAGAATGCACGGTCCAATGCATTCCAAGGGAGAAGGCGATACCAGCTTGCCCTGTCTATCTTGGATAAGATAGAAAGGAACAGGGTAAATGGTACCGTTCATCCCAAGGATGCGGAGGACCGGAAGGTTTACCAAGCTGTGGTGGATGAGTACCGGGCGTACTTGAACACCACATCATCAGCTTCCACCGGTAAGAGGAATAGGCCTCTGGAAGAAGCCCCTAGCACCTCGAAGAGGAACAGGTCTATGGAAGAGGCCTCGAGTTCCTCTAAGAGGAGCAAGGTTACCGGTGATGATACCTCCACCTCAGGCGGAGCGCGGGTGGGGGCAAAATCTTTTGCCGATGCGGTTAGGAGCAACCTGGAGGTTGCTCTTGTCGATGCGACCACCAACAGCGGCAGGTCCGTCTTGGAGAAGTGGGGAGAAATCGAGGCGAGGCTATCCGAAATGGTTATCCAGTTCGTGATGGCCAACCCAGATGGTAGTCTCCCTTCCTTCGACTCGGCGGAAGTTGTCCGCGGTCACAGGGTAGTCAAATGCGAGGACCAGCAGTCAAAGGACTTCCTGGAGAAGTGCCTGCTGGACCTAGGCGACATTGGGGGAGGCTTGAAGGTAAAGCTCATCCAAGCCGCCGACATTCCAAAAAGACCGAGAGCGAGGATATGGATCCCGCGTATGAAGATAGACAGCGGGACGCTGATTAAGTATCTTCAGGCTCACAACCGCGAGGTGCCGATGGATGACTGGGTGGTCATAAAGGCAGAGGCATCTCAGCGGAACAGCCTGTCATTTGTCCTCCTCATTAATGAGGAGAGTATCGGGCCGCTGGAAAAAGCGGATTACGCCTTGCGATTCGGCATACGTCGGGCCAAGGTAAAAATTTTGCGGAATCCTCAGGACGATGAGGGACCGGATGCTGTCGACGACACAAACAGGCGCCTGGAGGACCTGCAGCTCGTCGACCAAGAGCCAGGACCCCAATAATAATAATGGGTCTTAGGGTTGTCCAGATAAACCTACAGCACTCGCGGCTGGCATCGGACAACCTTTCCGTTTTCCTGCTGGAGGAGAACGTGGACATCGCCCTTATTCAGGAACCCTGGGTGTGGAACACCATTATTAAGGGGCTCTCCATTAAGGGATATAATATTTTCTACAAGCGCGAGGATGGTAAGCCTAGGACATGCGTTCTTGTAAAATCTATATACAATGTTTTTCTTGTTTCTTCCCACAGCTGTGCAGATTTGACCACCATTTCGCTGGAGGCGGCTGACGGAGTCAGCATGGTGATTGCCTCATCATATATGCCGCATGATGAGGAGGCTCCACCGGAGGAGATCCGCAGGCTAATGCAAGAAAACAAAGAAAGCAACATAATTGTTGGATGCGACGCCAACTCCAGACACTCCCTATGGGGGAGTACGGAGATCAATACCAGGGGTGAGTCACTTTTCGATTTTATTTTGAGTAATAACTTAGTAGTTTGTAACCGGGGTAGTACCTCTACCTTCATCTTCCCAAGCACTGATACTTTTAGTGGGTGGGAGGAGGTGCTGGACATTACGCTACTAAGCGGTAACAGCAATATTCGTATAGAAAATTGGAGGGTATCAGACAGGCAGTCCTTTTCTGACCACAGGATGATCCTTTTCGATATCATTTTAAAATTAGAAAATCCTATCCCTCACCTAAATCCAAGGAGGACAAACTGGCGAAGGTTCGTCAGGGTGGTGAGCAATAAGCTAGGTAGTCAACCTTTGCAGGAATTACTGTCAGTGGAGGAACTTGATGCAAAAAGTAGTAAGCTAGAGAAGGCCATGGGGTCAGCTCTACGGGTAGCTTGTCCGACTAGTTTTAGCAAAAAGGCATATCCTCCCTGGTGGAATTCAGACCTTTTCGAACTCAGGAGAGAGTCTAGGAGACTATTCAACATGAGCCGTTCTACTGGTAACTGGTTGCCATACAAGAATAGTCTAAGATGCTATAAAAAAGCGATTCGGAAGGCAAAAGAAGGATCCTGGAAGGACTTTTGCTCGTCTATTGAATCAACAAAGGAATCTTCGAGACTTGGAAAAATTCTCTCAAAAGAAAAAGCTTGCCCGTCGTTTTTACGGAAGGACGACGGCTCATGGACATGCAGCTCGGCGGAAACCGTGGATCTCCTTGTAGGAACACATTTCCCAGGCTGTGGGCCTAGTCAAATGGAAGGTAAAGAGTACACTGGTGTACTACCCTCTGTTCGGCTAATAAATGAGCTTATAACAGCTAAAAAGATTGAATGGGCAATCAACAGTTTCTCACCGTACAAATCCGCGGGGCCGGATGGTATTTTCCCAGCCATGTTACAAAAAACCAGCTTACTGGTAATACCCTGGCTGGCGTGTATCTTCAGGGCATGCATTCGGCTAAATCATGTGCCTGTAAACTGGAGAAGGACGAGGGTAGTTTTCATCCCAAAGGTGGGCAAGAGAGGCCATGAAAACCCCAAGGACTTCAGACCAATCAGTCTTTCGTCGTTTGTTTTGAAAACCTTCGAGCGGCTTTTGGACGTCCATATTAGAAAGACATTAGATAATTCAGGGCTGTCTACAGCTCAGCATGCGTATCTCAAGGGACGCTCAACGGAGACTGCCCTGCACGAGGTGGTGCACAAGGTAGAAGTGTCCCTCGAGAGTAAACAGTTCACCCTGGCCGCATTCCTTGATATTGAAGGCGCCTTCAACAACGTAAGGCTGGAAGCGATAGAGGTTTCGCTATCGGGCCTTGGTATCGAGGACCCTATTGTAAACTGGATAGGGATGGCACTGCGGTCTAGAGTCATAAGCGCTAAGGTCGGAGCAAGTGAAGTAACGGCACACTTGTCGAGAGGAACTCCTCAGGGTGGAGTGCTGTCTCCACTGCTTTGGCTTTGTGTTATAGACGGCATACTTCGTCAACTTAACATGAACGGAGTAAAAGTGGTTGCCTACGCGGACGACGTAGTAATACTAGTATCGGGTCTGTGCCCTAACGTGATTAGCGATATCATGCAGGTAGCACTAAGGAAGCTGAGTGGATGGGCAGAGGCTGCGGGGCTTAATGTCAATCCCTCAAAGACCGAGCTATTGTTATTCACAAATAGGAAAAAAATACCAAGTTTCAATCTACCTTCTCTTTGTGGTCAAGAGTTGCAACTTTCTGATAGGGCGAAATACCTAGACGTCCTCTTGACACCTAAGTTAAACTGGAAACTTAACATAGAAAACAGGGTCAAACGGGCATATGGAGCTATGTACGCCTGTAAACGTATGTTAGGCAGACAGTGGGGCCTGAGTCCGGAAATCACAGCATGGATGTACAAAGCAGTTATTCGACCGATCTTAGCCTACGGAGCAATAGTGTGGTGGAGGGCAGCCGAGGTGGGCTACATTATGAACATGCTAAGCAAAGTTCAGCGGGCTGCCTGTGGCGCAATCACAGGGGCGATTAGATCATGCCCCACAGAGGCTCTGAATGTGATATGCAATATACCACCGATCGATCTCTTTATCAAGGAAACAGCATCTAATAGTGCACTCAGGCTTCGGGAGTTGGGACTCTGGAAAGAGCGTGGATACGGTCACAGCCGTATTCTGTTAAATATAACCGACCCCTATATTAAAACCAAAACGGACTACATTTGTCCCAGGACAGTTTTCGACACAAACTTTGAGGTTATTTTCCCATCCAGAAAGGACTGGAGAAAAGGGGAACTACCACAGAAGTTCGACATCTCAATTTTCACAGATGGATCTAAAATGGAGTGTGGAGTGGGAGCGGGGGTTTTCGCAATTATCCCAGACGTGTCCTTGTCAATGCGTCTTCCAGATTCTGCGAGTGTATTTCAGTCAGAAATTTACGCTATCTAGGAGGCATGCAGGGCATTACTGGATACAAACATCACAGGTAATCGGATAGCAATCTTCTCGGACAGCCAGGCGGCTCTTCGGGCTCTCGGATCAGCGACGATCACTTCGAGCCTTGTGGGTCAGTGCAGGGAGTGGACCATGAACCTGGCAAGTCGACATGCCGTTTCTTTAATATGGGTGCCGGGGCATCGCAACATACAGGGAAACGAGACTGCCGATGAGTTGGCACGGCGTGGGTCGGCCCTTGACGTCTCAGAAGCGAAGGAGGTCCTTGCACCGCTGGGACTGCTCAAGGGTCGGGTCTCTCAGCACTGGCTTGGGGAGGCTACGGATAGATGGACGCGTCTGCAGTCCTGCAGAGTGTCAAAGAGTTTATGGCCTTCGTACAATGAAGCACGATCTTCGACCCTTCTCAGGAATAACAGAAGGGACATTTTCAGATTAGTTTCGGCCCTCACTGGGCATTGGACTATCGGGGCGCACGCCGCACGGATGGGCATGGAGCACAATACCACGTGCCGCAGTTGCAACCTTCCGGGAACGGAAGAGACTGTGGAGCACCTGCTGTGCGGCTGTCCGGCGCACTGCAGGAGCAGAACAAAATTTCTGGGAAAACCCTTGTTTGGGAGTCTCTCCGAGCTAAGCGAGATGAAGATTGGGGAACTTCTAAAATTCTTGGACTCAACGGCATGGATATAGATAGGATCTATAGTGGTGTAAGAGTCCCACCACGCTAACTTTCTGTAATAATCTTCATTGGTTAGTTCACGAGCTGTGGTATCAAAACGGCGCGCTAGCGCTAATTGGAGTCACTGGGACTCGCCACTCCAACCAACCAACCAACCAAGGCCCTTAGCTTAAATAGTTCTCCTCTGTTTTGCTTTCATTTTCTGAAGGAAGCGTTTGTACTCTGGCTGCATTTGAGCAGCATGGTTGTTCTTGACAACTTTCGGGATTCTCCGATCTAGCAGTTGCAGCTAGTCCCGTGGTTCTTTTTCATTTTAACTATTTTGGGCATTGTTATAATTATTATTATGGAGCATCGAATGATGTCTCCTACGGCAATATGAGCAAGTGTATTTACTCGCACATGTCTGTGCAGTATGAGTAGGCGATAGGCAATTGTTGCAAAGTTGCTTAGTTCTGACTAAGTTATTTCTTTCGTTTATTGATAAATTTCTAAATTTCTCGCAAGATCTTAGTCAGTTCGCATGACATATTTCTATATTGTTCAAATGTGAACTATTGAGATTTATTGAAACTCTTGTTATTTGAATTATATTTATTGGCTTGGGGTTTAGAGAAGCTTCTATTATGGTCTTCCTTTATGTTTTTCGGCTTTGATACTTTATTATCTACCCGTTCTGTGATTTGTTACTGGGTGGTGAGGAAATCTTTCATTTGTTGCCACGTTGGGCATTTTTTGCGGGATGAGAGCGATTGCTCCCATAAAATTAGTGATTTTTCTGGTAATGTGGCAGCACAGATATTGACCCGAGTGGTGTCCCAGTTTTAAGTGGGTACGTTTTGGGTTGCTTGAACCGACAAACAGTTTGTAACTGTCGACTGTAATTTTAGAAATTCCTCGCTGGTTTCTTTTTGAATTTTAGGTAAATTCATTAAGGTCGTTATTTGTTTATCGACCAAGACTCTTTCACTTTCAAATCTAACTTTTAACGCTTCCCAAGGCAGATTAAAATTGTCATCATTAAGTGCGAACTGTTTAACTATAGCCGCTGCTTGACCTTTTGTTTTAATTCGCAGGTGATATAATTTTTGCGCCTGTGATAGCTTTGGGTGGTTTATGTACACGGCTGAGAACATATCCCGGAAGGACGGTCATTGTTCATAACAACCATAAAATACTTCAGTATCACAGGCTGGCACTTTAAGATATAGGCCTGGACTTGCTTCTTGTTTTTGGGGCAGCTCTACTCGCTGGGGTGGAGTAGGTGCAGTTACAGGCTTAAGAAGTATGAGTTCATCGGAGATCAAAGCCTTAGTTTCTTCATACTGGTCTAAGCAGTTTTCATATTTGGAATACGCCGAGTTTTTAAAGTTTTCGGGCAATTCTGAATCATCTGTTTCAATGATTGCGTCATATACCGATTGGAGCCGTGTCCAAAATCTATCAAGTGATTTTTCTTTCACTTCAAGAACCGATTCTGTATTTTCCTCTATAGCAATTGAGGAAAACCTTGTGCAGTATCTTATGATACTGTCACTTTCTGCAATGAATTTTGAAGCAGAGCTCCAGAATAAACACTGGCTCAGCTAAAGTATTGACATACTTTAAGCAACGCTATTGGTCAAAGGTGTCAAATGCATTTTTCAAATGCGGCTGTACAAACAGACATGCATGCAGGTCGTGGCTGTTGCACGCTATGTGCATGTTTGTATGAGTACACTACAAAGATAGGACAATCAATGATGCCATTAATAACATTGAATGAAAAGGAAAGCGATAGAACTGTCCTACGTTTTTCCAGTGAGTCCAAATTAATTAGCATACGTCGGGAATCGTAAGGTGGAGCAGGCTCCTCAAACTGAACTTAGTACTAATTTTTGAACACGCTCAATTCTACTAATTGAGAGCTGATCATATGGCCTCCAAATGAAAACAGCATACTCTAGGTGTGATCGAACAAGAGAGGTAAAAAGTTATTTGACAAGTATTCCTTTTAAAGCATACGCATTGGAATTCTGTTTACGACTAAATTCTTTATTTCAATTTAGAGTGCTTACAACTTCCTTATACATTTTGGTATACCTATATGCATACATTGTCACAGAGGTAGAGTGGGAGAGTACCTCTACTAAGAATTTGATATGTTACATAAGGTGTGTTCGTCTAAAAGTTAACTAAGAATTATCCAGTAAAGAAGTTTTTCTCTCTTCTCTCAGATTCTCTCTCAATGAGAGATGATTGCTAATTTTTACGCGAACGCGAAAGTTGCAAAAAATTTGCAAGTTTAGCTGTCAGCTGATCCACGGTTGCATGTCATACAAAATCCAGCCGTGAAAAAATTTAATTTTAATTTATATTAAAAAATGGAAAACAAAGGAAATCTCATGGTCGAGGTATCCCCTGGCACGCTAAAAACGGTGGAAGAAGGTAAGCTATATACATATATATACATGAAAATCGGAATAGGTACATAAAAATATATTTATAATTATTAGATGAGGAATATGGAATGCGGTTGTTGCAACAGGTGGCAGGCAATGATTTTTATGAGCAAATTACTTTTCAACCAAGCATTGAGGCTAGCGGAGCCGAGGAGTTACCTCCCGGCCAAGACTTCGTGCCGATTAGTAAGTGTAAAAACCCCCATCCTAAGGCTCTCCCCTCTGGGAGCGATTCCGATAATTTGCTACGGCCATTTGAACTTATTAAGGGAATTCATAATAAATAGCATATGGGTTGACAAAATTATGCAATTGCATAAAAATGCACCGAATCGTGAGCGCCCTTTGTCAACTCTAATTGCAAACGTGTGAAAACAATTTGTGAACAGCTGATTCAGTTCACGTTCAATATAAATCGTTATCCGTATTGATGGATCGGCTTGAAGGCTGATTTAAACGTGTCGATTTTACGTTCAACCTTTACACGGTGGAGCGACACAAATCGACTAGAAAAATTGACCCGTGTAAATAAGCCTTTTATGCAGAATAGCTGCAACTCCCAAGTATAAACAAAGGATGGGGATCGATAAGATATCATTAAGATGAGAACAAATATGTATATTTTTTTTAGCTAACAGCAACAACTAGAGTTATTAAGGGTCAAAGTTAGTTGAACGCATTTTTTTAAATCAAAATTTCCCTATTTTTTCTGCCTTGGATAGGTAATTGAATTACCTTTCATTTGATGTAACGTTTCTTGGGGTACAAAACCGCGTATATGCAAAATTTAAAGCTTTTTTATATCAACGAGGCAAAGTAATCAATTCACAATACTTCAGCGACATCTTCATGTGCAAAGCACGTTTTCGCATTGGTGGCCTTCGGCCACGCTTCAAAAAAAATAACCCTTATCCGATCCAACACCGGCTCCGCGATGCAAATGTGTACTGCAGTACCTCTGTACGGAAAATCTTTTCGCGTTGGAGACCTTCGCCCGTGCTTCAAAAATGTAATGAGAAACTTTGATATAAAAAGTGCTTTAAATTTTGCATATGCGCGGTTTTGCACCCAAGCAAGGCTGCATGAAATGAAAGGTAATTCATTTACCTACCTAAATTTTTGAAAACCGTTTCATTAGTTTTTGTAAAATCTTGATTTTAAAAAACGTTTTAAATGAATTTTGACCCTTAATAATTCTTGTTGTTGTTGTTTCCGCCAAAAAAAATATATATTTGTACTTACCTTAATAATATCTATCGATCCCAGTCACTTTTTTTTAATTTGGGAGATGGAGCTATTCTAAATTCAAGCCGACCCATCAATACGGATCGCGATACATATTGAACGTGTGACAGCAGTCATAATTCAACAGCTGTTTCTAGAAATGCTATGCAACAAAATATGCTATGCAATAGATTTTTGGTGTTGCATTCTGCAAATTGCTTGACATTTGCATCCGCATGTATTTTGTTGTTGGCTTGACATTATTTTGCTATGCAACGATGCAATGCCCTTGCATCGTGATTCCGAATACCCCTATTATCTCGATTTTATATAACGTAACCTATTGCATTGGAAAACATGCATTTATTGTCAAAAAACCGACTTGATTGCTCCATTTGCTCCTGATTTGGCCATTTTATAACCTCCGGACTTAAACTGCTGATAAACATTGTTGTAGTGCTTATTGCTTTAGATCCAGTTGACAAAGATAAATTGAACCGATCAGATAAATCTCGGAAACTACATGCCTCATGGCCTGCAAACCACAAAAAAATGAAAATATGTGTGCTCGCAGATAATCTTTTGTCAGGACGAAGGTTTTTATAAAACTCTGAGTTCAAAAACCTGTCGGAAAGGTTTTCAAAGAGGATTCTCGAAATACGGAAATGAGTTCGGAACTCTTTTTCTGTGTAAGATGGCACTGTTAGATCTACATAATTCTTAATAGAATTTCTTGGATTATGTTGGCATAAAGCCAAAACATGATCGAATGGAATGAAGGTGTTGCTTCTAATTTGAAAGAAATCAATCATTTCTTCGTCGTCGTCACTTTCAGATGATGATGACTCCTCCAATATTGTCTTCAAGACGGCAGCAGCAATTCTCTTATTTCGCAAATTTGTTTCGCCACAGCTTACTGGTAATCTGGTTAAAGGAAACACAGAGGTATAAGTTAATAATCACGAGTTACATACATATGTAAAATACCTTCAATATCTGGGTCTTCTCCAAGAACACGTTCACACCTCTCTTTGGGAGGATCCTTGTTTAATACAGTAGAACTTGTGGAAATCCTGCTAGTAGCGAAATCTGCGGATTTCTCAGCTATGAAATTCTTACCTCGCGGCCGTACGTGGATGGGCGTATATAGCAGTTATTTGTTACAATAGATTTGTTAAGAAATACTAAGGCTTTTTATTTATTGAAAATTGCAAGTGATAGCACACGTGTTCATTTTGCCAGGATCCAAAAAGAAGTGAAAGAAAAAGAGAATTATGTATCCACATACAAAAATTACTTTCTAGAATGTTACAAGAATGACAATGTAAAAAAAATATGGCGAACCGGTGCTACCAGATTTTATATAGAAAATACATCTTAAACTAACTCTTAAAAACTATGTTTTCTTTATTATTTTATGTGACGCCACAAACTAATTAATAATTTCTTTAAATATGCATTCACTTACTTCCTCTTGTCCTGAACCGCTCATATTCCTGAATAAAAAAGAACTTATCCGGCCGGTGCGCTTTGCTGTCACGCCAAAATAGTCAAGATGGTTAAGTAAATTAAAATATTTGCTAATAACTACTTCGCTTTTGCCACTTTTTATTAATTTAATTTACAATTGCCACGTTGAAAAACTAAAATTTATTTGTTGACAAAATCAGCTGTGCCAAAATCAGCTGATTTTCGTGATTGCTAATTTGTGCTGGCTGAAATTTATCCAGTAAGAGTTATCAAGTTCTCGCAAAATGAAATGTCACTTTTCTCTCTCAATTCCTCTCTCCTTATTGGATAATTTTACATCGCGAATGGAAAAATATTACAAAACAAGATAATTTGTACGAATTTGTACAAATTATTTACATCGCGAACACGGCTATACATAACAATCCCACGCAAACTTAGATGTTGATTGTATATAGTATACATACACAAGTATGTGCTTTAAGTAAAATAAAACAATTTTTGCATTCAAAGCGTCACATGTTTTCTTTTCTGGTTTACTGCATTAATTTTGAACAGTTACTTTTGAGACTTCGCTTGCTTAATTTTTCTTTCCTGTATTCTTTTTGAACGCCTTAGTTCTAATTCTTCCAATTGCTCTTCGCGTTTAATATTTTCTTTCTTTACTTGCTCTTTGGAATGTATTTCGGGATTGATTTCAAATACTTCTTTCTTGGAATATTTGCTTATATTGGAATCAAACTTAACAATTATTCCATGGAATTTTTTCAATTGGTTTACATGTGCAATTCTTTGCTTACCATTTATAGAAATGCAATATCTTACATTACTAAGTTTTCGTATAACTTTTGCGTTTATCCAGTTACAATAATTTCCGAAAATGTTTCTATATAATACAACTTCATTAGGTTTAAACTCTAGTATCTTAGCCTTACTTTTTATAATGGATTTTTGCTCGCAATTTCTTTTCTCGCTTACTGGTATATTATTACTTTCCTTCCCTTTTTCAAGAGAGGTCTGCATTGCCTTTGGGTTTATGCAATCAAACAACGTTTTTGGTTTATAATTGTTGTCGGCTTTTGGTGGCTCCGTGGAACAGCCTGGGAAGTGCGTTTCCATTAGGAGGTCGACCATTTCGCCGCTGGACGATGTCCAGTCTCCATCGGGACAGTGGGACTTTTAGATAGAACTTTAGGCAGTCTATTTGCCTCTGAGTTGGTTTGAATGTTGGTACAAAAGTCCCTCCATGAATTCTTCTGGGCTTTGTTGACTGCTTTTTTGAAAGTTTTTAATTCCTGTTTATATTCGTGCCAAGAATCAGTCCGCTTAGCTTCATTAAACATTCTCCTGATATTTTTCCTGAGTCGAGAAATTTCGCAGCTCCACCAAGGTGGTCTCGTCTTGTTCCTCGGTCTGGTAACCGGACAGGAGACGTTAAAGGCAGCGTTACAGGACCCTGTGATCAAGTCTACCGCATCGATATTTTAGACGATGAGGAGCTCACCGATCGAAGCCGACCCGATTCATCAGTTCTTTGCGGTAGAGCGAGTCTACCGTAAGAAGCGTGTTTACAAAGCGAATGTGATAGAATGTTCTTAAAAACATTCCAATCCGTTCTCTTCCTATATCTGTAAGCTGCAAGAGTGGGTG
Organism: Sphenella marginata; assembly: GCA_951509765.1. Classification (NCBI taxonomy): domain Eukaryota; kingdom Metazoa; phylum Arthropoda; class Insecta; order Diptera; family Tephritidae; genus Sphenella; species Sphenella marginata. Next base: position 122,345,725 of record OX608078.1, read on the forward strand.
GTCTCACAAGGAGACAGAAACATATGTATTTATGATCACAGAAGGAGATGTCCTTTGAGACATGCCAGTTCTCAATTTGACCCAGTGCAGGGTCAAAGATTAGCGTAATGTCAAAGACTTCCTTTCTATTTGCGGTTACGAACGTAGGTTCGCTTCCAGAATTGCTTATATACAGGTTGTGTAATAAAATAAAATCAAGAAGGCACTCACCTCTAGGGTAGAACCCCATACTGTATTGTGCGTATTGGCGTCAGATCCTATTATTATCGGCAGCTTCCGTCTGTTTGCCTCCTTTACTGCGCTTCCCAGGCAGCTGGAAGGTAATTGGGGGGCATCGTGCGCCATATAGCCTGCAGTTAGCCACTGTGTCTGCGTCGCTGAAACTGGACAACATAAAGTAAGAGAGGGCCTTTTTAACAAGGATGCAAGCTCTGGTCCTACCTATAGCTGGGGTCTTACCATCAGAGGTTAGACCGCACACCTTGTTGCCGACGATCCAAGGTTCTTGGATTAATACGAACTCCTCAGCTGATTCGCCGAGTCGCAAGAGGACACCAGCCGAAGCTGCCTTAGAGTGACACAGGTTAATTTGTAGAACCCGCACCATCAAAAATTTACAAGTCGGAGTCAAAGCCCTCGTCCATCGTCACCGCCTCTACGCGTTCAGGGACGGCGATGACTGTAATGTCAAGTGCCGCGTCCTCCGCATCAGAGCTTTAAAATTTTTCTCACAATCATCTAGATCGCTACTACCAATAAGGATATCATCAAAATAAATCTTTACTTTTTCTAGACCTTTTAGAATTTCATCTAATATTTTCGAAAAAATCACAATAGGACTAGCCCACCTGCTTCTACTAACTGGAACTATCACGCCCTCTTCACACACGCGAGCAATTTCGTCCTCAACCTTTTTTCGCAACCCAAAAGGTACTGAATAAGCTTTAGCGAATATTGGATGGTGGTCATCCTTTAGATCTATCCCATCCTGGTCGCCACAATGATAAGTATTCCTTTTAAAGCATTGGAATTCTGTTTACGACTAAATTCTTTATTTCAATTTAAAGTGCTTACAACTACCTTATACATTTTGGTATACCTATATACATACATTGTAACAGAGGTAGAGTGGGAGAGTACCTCTCCCAGTGGGAAAATGGGGAATGCATTACCTTTTTCATGCATGAAAAGATATACGAAAATTGTTGTAAGAAAAGATCAATCCAAAAGCAGTGGAATGAGTAATGTGTCGCTCTATTTTTATTTGTAGTGCTACATTTTTGATTTTTTTCACTGAGGTTTTGGTTTTTTATAGAAGCAGCCAATGTGAAAAATTTCAAAATCATTCTGAAAAATGAAAAAAAACAAAATAGTCTAAGATCCGACCATAGAACGACCTTCACCCATCGCGTTACGGGTTTAAATAAATGTTAATATATAATTTGATATACAAAAAATAATATTCCGTAAAGGTTGCCTGCAAATTCAGGTGCGAAGTATAATTAATTAAAAATTAAAAAAAAATTTTTTTTTAATTATTGCACTCATTCCGTTACGAATTAAATTGTATACCAGTCGTTAGTATGTAACTTGTGCAATATGCACACACTAGGTTGCCTATTTTTTTCCGGTGCGATTTATAGGGTTGCCAGGTTTGAACAGGTAAAAAAAAATAGTAAAATGTACCTATCGAGTAACGAGATGAGCCTTATATCAATGTAAAGATAATTTTATTACAAACACAATGATATAGGGTTGCCTGCCACAAAAAGAAGTCTGGAGCGGTCAAATCAGGCGATCTTGCTGGCCAGTGCAAATCGCCAAAACAAGAGATTAGGCGCCCGGGAAATGCATCCTTCAGCATATCGGTTGCGGCACGTGCAGTGTGTGCTGTTGCACCGTCTTGTTGGAACCACATGTTTTCCAATCCCAATTCATCAAGTTGCGGCAAAAAGAACTCGTTGACCAGTAGGCGTTGGACGGCCAGGAGATCTGCGACGAAATTCACGTTGTGCCAAAGTCACCCACCGATTTTTGGTGAAATAAATAGTCAGCAATATTCCGCGTTCTGGAGCAGTGTAGCGTAACATTGTTTATTACTACACAAATGTCAAAACAGAACTGAGTTTAGGGGTCAATCGCAAAATTTATAGCATTTTCTGATAGGAGGATTACTTTTGCGCCACCTTGTATATTAGACAATGAAGCTGTTAGTCTTTTACCCAACCCGTTAGGGCATTTTACAGCGATAACTTACGAGGTGTTAAACATCTTTTTCGAGAAATCGCTAGAACAAACATTCATAGCAATTTTTTATACCTAGTAGTGCTTCGCACACAAGGTATATTAACTTCATTCGCCTAACGGTAGTATGTAACGGCATAAACGAATCGAGATAAATATTGACTTATATATATCAAAATGTTCAGGAGGAAAAGAGAAATTGATTGAGCCATGTCCGTCCGTCCGTCCGTCCGTCCGTCCGTCTGTAAACACGATAACTTGAGTAAATCTTGAGATATCTCAATGAAATTTGGTATGTAGGTTCCTTTGCACTTATCTCCGAGCGCTATTGAAAATAGGCAAAATCGGTTAAAAGCCACGCCCTCTTTCTATATATATAATATTTTGGAAAATACAAAAAGAGTGATTATTCAGTACATAATACACCTATAAGGATAATATTTGGTGTGCACTTTAGCGTTAAGGCAACAAATACATTTTTGAAGAAATTTTTAAAAAGGGGCGTGGCACCGCCCACTTTTGATATAGTCAAATTTGGAAATATTATTAATCATAAATCAAAAACCGCTCAAGATAGCAAAATAAAATTCAGCACACATATATATATTAATACAGGCAATATTTCGAAAAAAAATTAGCGAAATCGGGTTAGGTCCACGCCCAATTTTATACAAAAGATTTTGAAAAGGATCATAGATATATTGAATATGCTATAACTTTGCTTAAACTAGCTGTATATAATTTCTATTTCACCTCTGAAGTGTTCGTGGGCAAAGAAAGTCGAAAGCACAAAATTTTTGGAAAATGGGCGTGGCCCCGCCCCTTTATGGAGGATTATTCCACAAAACTTTCCATGCCATAACTCCGGTAAAAATTTACTTATTGAAACGATATTTAGAGAAAGTGTTCAGCATATAAAGCTTACTCTTTGCTGTAAAAATAAACAAAATCGGAGAACGGACACGCCCACTTTTTGAACACAGTTTAAAAAAATTTCTCCGTAAACTTAAAATCGCGATATTTCAATAATTGTATAAGTTATATAAATAAGATTTTACACACATAATAAGCCTTTTAAGCAAAACTGAACTGTACAAAAATTTTGTGGATTTTGGTGAAGTAGGCGTGGCGCCGCCCACTTTTTAGCATAAAAGCTCTGCTATTTTCAAAAGCGATTGCTTGAAATTTCAAGAATGTATTTCAATGAAATTTTGTGAGAGGGTTCCCAATAGTATGTAGTATACTCCTGCCAAAAATTACGCAAATCGAATAACAAACAAGCAAGATTTACGGGCAAGTAGTTAACAGCCTACTGCCTTTTTTTTATTTTCATACCTTTCATGAACATGAGGAAAGGTATTTATATTTTGTTATTTAGCAATAATTTAATTTACCACTCACAACAGAAGTGTTTTTATCGAAAACAATCAGTTGTATTTATAACAAATTTTCAGGTATGTATTAAAATAGACCTGAGTAAATTAGGATACCAAAACAGATCACTACTAGGTATTTAATGTTCGGTTACACCCGAACTTAGACTTCCTTACTAGTTTTTAATTACAGCCAAACACATCGGAAGCTTACTTTTGCGCCACCCTGTACTATAACGATTATAGGGTATATTTAAAGACAGTTACCACATTTTTACATTTTACATTCATAGCAATTTGACATCCTACCTGAATCCGCAAAAAAATATTTCATTTTGCTAAAAAAAAAAAATTTTTGCTCCATACAAATTGCAACACAAAAAACTACTTGTTTTCATGTTTTTTGTAAAAATGCACTGGGAAAAAGTAGTTATAGCTTGAAAACTATAGCATTTAGAAAAAAACTGTAAAGAAACTTTTGATGGAGAATCACCTCGGCAACAAACTGTAGAAGAAAATTTTTTGACAGATGTTACCATGACCGAAATAATTAAAAATAACAAAAAAATTGCACTTTAAATGCATGCAGAAAAGTATGCTCTGCATATTTTGGGTTTTTTTTCACCCTTTCATGTCCACTATGTACTCTATGTCGCCTGGACTAATATTAATTGGAAAACTTTGAATTTATTTTGTGTTTTTATTCTATCTTATAGCGAATATTTATTTTTTTAAAGCTCGGCAACCGGTATTTAGCACCATTTTTTGGCAAGCAACCCTATATCATTGTGTTTGTAATAAAATTATCTTTACATTGATATAAGGCTCATCTCGTTACTCGATAGGTACATTTTACTATTTTTTTTACCTGTTCAAACCTGGCAACCCTATAAATCGCACCGGAAAAAAAAGGCAACCTAGTGTTTGCATATTGCACAAGTTACATACTAACGACTGGTATACAATTTAATTCGTAACGGAATGAGTGCAATAATTAAAAAAAAAATTTTTTTTAATTATTAATTAATTATACTTCGCACCTGAATTTGCAGGCAACCTTTACGGAATATTATTTTTTGTATATCAAATTATATATTAACATTTATTTCAACCCGTAACGCGATGGGTGAAGGTCGTTCTATGGTCGGATCTTAGACTATTTTGTTTTTTTCATTTTTCAGAATGAGTTTGAAATTTTTCACATTGGCTGCTTCTATAAAAAACCAAAACCTCAGTGAAAAAAATCAAAAATGTAGCACTACAAATAAAAATAGAGCGACACATTACTCATTCGATTGCTTTTGGATTGATCTTTTCTTACAACAATTTTCGTATATCTTTTCATGCATGAAAAAGGTAATGCATTCCCCATTTTCCCACTGGGAGAGGTACTCTCCCACTCTACCTCTGTTACAATGTATGTATATAGGTATACCAAAATGTATAAGGTAGTTGTAAGCACTTTAAATTGAAATAAAGAATTTAGTCGTAAACAGAATTCCAATGCTTTAAAAGGAATACTTATCATTGTGGCGACGAGGATGGGATGGATCTAAAGGATGACCACCATCCAATATTCGCTAAAGCTTATTCAGTACCTTTTGGGTTGCGAAAAAAGGTTGAGGACGAAATTGCTCGCGTGTGTGAAGAGGGCGTAATAGTTCCAGTTAGTAGAAGCAGGTGGGCTAGTCCTATTGTGATTTTTTCGAAAATATTAGATGAAATTCTAAAAGGTCTAGAAAAAGAAAAGATTTATTTTGATGATATCCTTATTGGTAGTAGCGATCTAGATGATTGTGAGAAAAATTTTAAAGCTGAGGAGTTCGTATTAATCCAAGAACCTTGGATCGTCGGCAACAAGGTGTGCGGTCTAACCTCTGATGGTAAGACCCCAGCTATAGGTAGGACCAGAGCTTGCATCCTTGTTAAAAAGGCCCTCTCTTACTTTATGTTGTCCAGTTTCAGCGACGCAGACACAGTGGCTAACTGCAGGCTATATGGCGCACGATGCCCCCCAATTACCTTCCAGCTGCCTGGGAAGCGCAGTAAAGGAGGCAAACAGACGGAAGCTGCCGATAATAATAGGATCTGACGCCAATACGCACAATACAGTATGGGGTTCTACCCTAGAGGTGAGTGCCTTCTTGATTTTATTTTATTACACAACCTGTATATAAGCAATTCTGGAAGCGAACCTACGTTCGTAACCGCAAATAGAAAGGAAGTCTTTGACATTACGCTAATCTTTGACCCTGCACTGGGTCAAATTGAGAACTGGCATGTCTCAAAGGACATCTCCTTCTGTGATCATAAATACATATGTTTCTGTCTCCTTGTGAGACCACCCACTCTTGCAGCTTACAGATATAGGAAGAGAACGGATTGGAATGTTTTTAAGAACATTCTATCACATTCGCTTTGTAAACACGCTTCCTACGGTAGACTCGCTCTACCGCAAAGAACTGATGAATCGGGTCGGCTTCGATCGGTGAGCTCCTCATCGTCTAAAATTGACGATGCGGTAGACTTGATCACAGGGTCCTGTAACGCTGCCTTTAACGTCTCCTGTCCGGTTACCAGACCGAGGAACAAGACGAGACCTGCGAGATTTCTCGACTCAGGAAAAATATCAGGAGAATGTTTAATGAAGCTAAGCGGACTGGCACGAATATAAACAGGAATTAAAAACTTTCAAAAAAGCAGTCAACAAAGCCTAGAAGAATTCATGGAGGGACTTTTGTACCAACATTCAAACCAACTCAGAGGCAAATAGACTGCCTAAAGTCTAAAAGTCCCACTGTCCCGATGGAGACTGGACATCGTCCAGCGGCGAAATGGTCGACCTCCTAATGGAAACGCACTTCCCAGGCTGTTCCACGGAGCCACCAAAAGCCGACAACGGCGGGACAATTTACGACTCTATAGAGGGGATAATCACCCCCCATAAAGTCGAATGGGCCATCGGAACCTTCGACCCTTTTAAATCTCCGGGACCCGATAACATATTTCCCGCCAAACTTCAAATGGCCAGAGGCATTTTCTGTCCCAATCTGTCTGAAATCTACACATCATGTCTTACGCTATGCCACGTTCCGCATATATGAACCGAGGCCAAGATAGTCTTCATACCGAAGGAGGACGTGGTCTCGCACTCGAAACCAATGGACTTTCGGCCTATAAGCCTTACACCCTTTCTTCTTAAAGTATTGGAAAGAGTACTAGACGCGCACATTAGGGATAATCTGCGCCCTCTTGACCTCTCGAAGGCTCAAAACACATACTCTAAGGGCAAGTTCGTGGAAAAAGCACTCCATGCTATCACCTCAAAGATAGAAAAGGGGCTTGCCTTCAAGGAGTACACGCTGGGTATCTTTCTCGACATTGAAGGAGCCTTCAATAACGTACTCCCACAGGCCGTCATCCAATCCATTCGGGGAGCGGGACTAGAACCCCCGCTTGTGGTATTCGTTAGTCAGCTCCTAGCAAAGAGAACTATCCAGGCTAATCTGGGTGAGGCCTCATAGTGCGATACGCATCTCGAGGCACCTTCAAGGGGGAGTTCTATCTGGAACCTAGCCGGTAACACCCTACTTCTGGAAATGGAAAACACCGGTTGCCAAATCATTGCCTACGCGGACGACATCGCTCTTACTGCCACTGGCAAGCATCTTCAGACCCTAAGTGAACTGCTCCAATCGACCCTGAACCTCGTGGAGGACTGGGTTAAGGCAAGCGGCCTTAGCGTAATTCCCTCTAAAACGGAAATGGTCCTTTTCACAAGAAAATACAAAGTAAGAGCTTTTACACCACCCCCGTCACGCTCTCTCAAGAGGTCAGGTACCTCGGCGCTATCTTACATAGCAAATTCAACTGGAACAAGCATATTGAGGACAGATCCCGGAAAGCTATCACTGCCTCATATGCATCAAAAGCAGCCGTAGGAAATAAATGGGGCCTGAACCCCCAGGTGATGCATTGGCTGTACACCGCTGTGGTTAGACCCATCCTCTTCTATGGTGTCGTCGTATGATGGCCTGCACTAGAACGTCACAGCATCATAGGAAGGATGGGCTGAGTACAGCGGTCTGTGGCGCTGCTTATCACGGGGTCACTCCCATCCACGCCTACCAAAGCTTTGCAGGTCATGCTCGACCTACTCCCGGTTGACTTGTACGGTAAACTCCAAGCAAGCTAAAGCACAGATATTTACAAACGGCTCGAAGCTCAACGGCAAAGTGGGCAGCGGCTTCTATTTGGAGGATCTCTCACTATGCTAAAGCATTAGACTAACCAGCCACTGCAGCGTATTCCAGGCTGAACTGACGGCCCTAGAGGAGGCTGCTCGCTGGCTTTTAGCGGAAAACCGCACATCTGTATCCATATTCAGCGATAGCCACGCAGCGATCAAAGCTCTTCAGAATAGTAACTCTACCTCGAAAGTAGCTCAAGACTGTAGGCAATTGCTCAATGAACTGTCTTCGAAATGCTCCACAGCGGAAGTATGGGTTCCAGGCCATAGCGATATTCCTGGAAACTGTGCTCCTGACGAGCTGGCAAGGAAGGCCAATGAGCATACGGAGGAGAACCACATTGGGAACATCTCCCCGCCTCTTGCCACGACTAAGCTCTGGATACTACGTGAATTCGAGAAAAAGGCAAACTCTAGATGGGCTACGGAAACGACATGCGAGGTGTCCAGGCAAACTTGGCCCCACATCTGCCACAAAGGAACCGAGTCCATACTCAAACTTGACCGACCCTCCCTTGGTCTGTTGATCGGGGTGCTCACGGGACACTCAAAAATTTCTCTGATGAGTGAAGTTAGCACCTTCCGAAATGGATCTATAAGAAAAGCTATGCCGGTTAACTTTTAACTTTTCCTATTAAATTCAACAACAACTTTTAATAATTAATTAAAAAACCCAAAACAACAATATTTTTTCGCTGCAGGTCTCAATCTCGTACGGAACCAGGATACTTGTAAATACAATTATATAAAACTAGCAGACCCGGCAGACGTTGTCCTGCCAAAAATTAGGGCGTATTTCATTTATACATATGTATCTTACCTTATTGCGTATCACAATTTGCTCGAACTATCTTTCATACCCAGCCATAGTGTATTTCAATCTATAACTTTAGTTATTTGAACTTTGGTGAATTTCCCTACAGTTTTGATTTGATCTAAATTTTTTACCATTTATTAAGATATCTATAATGAATGTTTTAAATTTTCGTATTTCTTAGAAGTTCACTAAAGCATCTTATTAAATCGTCGAATATTCTTAATTTTTTTATTTCACGACACGCATTCAATTTTTTTAGGAGGTGACACCTAAATGAAAGAATTACCGTCAGTTAATATATTCAAACTTACCAAAACTCCGAACTGAATTAAAACAAGTAAGGAAAGGGCTGTCTTCGGCTGTGCCGAAGGCTTCATACCTTTCATGAATACGCATAACTTTTTTAAGTGTCCGATCCTTACTTACAATTGGTACAAAATCTTCAAAACTCTTAATTTGAAAATACATGGCCCAAACCGGAGTTATCGGAGCAATCGATTATATGGGAGCTATATGTTATGTTAGTCCGATCTGTATGATTTTCACTACACACATCGCATATGTTATAAGAACCAAACCTGCAAAATTTTACGTTTATAGCTTTCTATTTGCAACATTTATAGCCCAAAATCCATTTATCGAAACTATCGATTATATGGGAGCTATATGTTTGGTTGGTCCGATTTGAGTCATTTTCACTACACATCTTACTTATACAATATGTACGAAAAGTGCAAAATTTTGCGGTCCTAGCTTTTTAATTGCAAGATTTATAGACCAAAACCCGTTTATCGGAACAATCGATTGTATGGGAGCTATGCTTTGTATCGGGCCGATCTGGCTGGTTCCGACAAATGATTAATCCCATGCAAAATGGCGGCCCTATACCAAATTTCATCGAGATAGGTCTAAAATTGAGGGACTAGTTTGCGTTCAAACAGACAGACGGACAGACGGACGGACGGACAGACGGACATGGCTAAATCAACTCAGCTTATCATCCTGATCATTTCGGTATACTTAATGTTGGGTCTATCTCTTCTTCTTCTCATACTTACAAACATCGGACCAAAGTTATAATACCATTTCATGTTCATGAAAGGTATAAAAAGAATAGCAAATCGACATAACCTAGTTTAACTTTTGTAATTAGTTTATCCATTCAGGCGTGATGCGATGACCAAGGGAAATAGGGATTCATTTTTATAAATAGATAAGGCAAACAGCTCTATGAAAAAGCTTTTGTATAATAATTTTTTTCTTGAATTCAGATGAATCTAAAATTCACTCTAAGCGGACACAGTCATCAACACTTTTGATATGATAGCTATATTATATGAGCTTATTCTTGGGTCGGCCTTGGTCCACAATTTCTTGGAAACGGGTTCGCAGATGAACCTGAAAACTGTTCCTTGTGAAAACTCTCATCAGCACCTTTAATTTGATACGCATATTGTTAAAATACATTCGGGGTCACCCCTGGTCCACATTTTGGTCAATATCTCAGGATTCCAGAAACTTTTTTAACTTTTTCTTTCTGAAGAACCTTCTCGGGGCACAAACAAATACAATAAAAAAAAAGAGAAAAAGTAATTAACAAAACTGAGGAAAGCAAGAATTTAAATTATTAGATATTAATTTTATTTTATGCGGCTAACTGAATGGTTGAAGAGGCCGTGTATCCAATCCACCATCTCGTTCGGTTGATTTATTTGCTAAGGTTGAGTGTAAGAATCTGAGAAAAAACTGGTGGTTGGCCGTGTCTCAAATCCACCCTCTGTTTCAAACGATAGAACCATTAAAGTTGCACGAAAGGAGGCTGAAAAGACTAACTGGATGGTTGGAGAAGCCATGTCTACAATTCACCCTCTCTTTCATCAACTACTTAGATTGTTTTAAATTACTTGGACGCTATGGCTATAAGTAAGTGGAGATCAAGTATTGCATTAGATAAATGGGCAAAAGAACATTCGAAGCTGATACAGATATATAATTTGTTGCAGTGTAAGCACCAGACGTTCAGAGGATTGTACAAAATGCCTCGACGTCCTAGCAGGAACGGCGAAATTTAGTCGACTAACAAGATCAGATGACTCAATTTGGCCGATAATCAGCTTATGGAGGAACATTACCCCTAATAAAGTTCTACGATTTTCTAGAAAAGGTGGACTAATGAGGAGAAGCCCATTGCTATATGGAGGCAGTTGTATATCTGGGTTCCAGGGGAGGCAACGGGTAGGCAAACATCAAAAATTGCTTTTGTACTGACTCAATCCGGGTTTTATGCTCCCGGTACACGGGGCACCAGACACATGAACAATGCTCAAGTATTGGGCGCACCAGCTATGTGTAAAAAATTTTGGTAAGGTGCGGGTCACCACATTCTTTAGCCCACCTTTCAATCGAAAAGATGTGCATATTAAAACTCAGTTTATGATCAAATAGGACACCCAGATCGACCCAGATACGCCCCAAAAGCGCAAGTGAGTAGGATGCTAAAAATGGATGCATGAAATGTCATTTGATTACATTTAGAGCTATTCAAGTTTAATATATTGACTGTACACCAGTTCCGGAACGCTTCCAAATCAGCTTGATGGAGATCAACCCCAAATGGTTCGGTGGGGGAAAGTGAGTAACACAGCTTTACATCATCCGCATTACATGAGAGTACGGGAATAAGAGATAATTTGAGGAAAATCATTTATGAATAGGGTAAAAAGCAAGGGGCCTAAATGACTACCCTGAGGCGCACCAGAGATTACGTTGATACTTAGGCATAGTATTCTTGAACAAAACCTGTTTGGACCTGTTCATTAGATAATCTTCATGGCATACTAATAAATGATTCATGCAAGCATGCTAATGTTGACAAAAAACTTTTGAGGAGCTTTGCCCTATCGAAGATAACAACGAATGATGCTGAAAATAATGAAAATGATGCTGACAAGGTTTCTCCCAGTATAGTAAATTTCAAGTTGGGCATATGTGAGTCCCATTATGATCACTTGTTTAATGCTGAGTTGTGGCCTAATAATGTGAGGGTACAGCCGTTTCAGTTTTTTCGACACAGCAAGAGAAGTGAACAGAGACAATAGCACTTCTGTACACAATTATGTCTTCTGGTGGTCTGAAAATCTACTACCAAAATGTCTCAGGCCTTAGGACAAAGTCACAAATAGTTTATCATTTTAGTTCCCAGGAAGCTTATGACGTCCTCGTCATTGTTGAAACCTGGCCAAAAACAAATTTTCATGACAGTGAGTGCTTCGACCCGAATTTGTATGATGTATTTCTTAAAGATGGTGATGAAGCGAAAACTGGTTGTACAAGAGGCGGTGGCGTTCTTATCGCTGTAAGACGAAAATTTCGGGCATCTTCGCTAACATTTTTTAATGAGAACTCGTTGCTTGACCAAGTTTGCATATGTATCATAGGCACCAGACCATATGGGACTATGTATATAATTGCGGCGTATATTCCGCCTAATTCCAACTTTGAACTGTACAAAGCTCATGTTGAAGCCAAAGGGCTTGCAACGGTTGGGAAACACTGGAGATTTATCCATACAGCTGCTCGCTGCAAAGCGACACTGTGATGGGAAAATCACCGGTGGGCTTTTCCATACTAGGGAAGAATAAGTAGATGATTGACTGGAACGGTCAGTCTTTGGCTAACCCCTGCGCTCGTCGTTTCAGGCAGTCATCATTTGTAAAGGTAACATTTTGTATATCCTCTTATACTATTTTTCATTTAATTCTAATATACTCCTCTGTATATAAACCTCTTTTCGTTTCAATAAACTCATTTGTTTATTCCCTACTTACTAACGAAAATCATTTCTTTTTATTTCTTTGGTTATTACTGCGAACTAAGTAAATAACACAAAAACAACAATATTGCAGAATTTGGTAAGAAGTGAAAAGAAATCAACACCAACAAAGCAAATACAATTACATAGCCAAAGACAAAAAGCAAAAAGAAGAGGAAGATTTCATCGAGTTGCGGAATTATTACAGGTGCGTGTAAACATTAATTTGTTGAGCTATTCGGGATTTTGCATAATTAAAATAGTTTAATTTTGCGAATAAATAAAAACCTATTCCTTGAAAAGTGTATGCGAAAAAACAGTGCATAACAAAAAAGTGAGAATAAATACGATCGTTTACCGGCTTTATAGTTGTTGTTTGCTTGAAAAAATTCGTTTATAATATAAAAAGTAGTTCTACCTAACTAAAAGTGCATTTTACCTAGTCGGTTAATTGTAAAATTATACTACAAAAATTTGCTTAAGCAAAATTGAAATTTAAATCGTTAAAATTTATTTTGTGAAAAATAATTACCTACATACATATTATAAATACATAATTCGGTTAAAATAAATAACAACACGATCGTATCTATCCGCTCATTTGGTGCTTTGCTGGATTTTGTTTTCATTTCATTTTCATTTCATTTCATTTATTAACGTTATAAGTACAGTAAAACTTGAAGTTTTTAAGCGTACAAATATACACATTAGGTAACATGTTTAAACTTAAGCTAAAATTTTTAACAAAGGTATAATTTACAAGCTTATAGAACTATAAATATTTATTTGTTTTTAATAAAGAAAGGGTAAAGACGGAAGATGGAGATAAAGATGGCTAAGAACCATATAGATTCGCAACTGCGGTTTCGAAGCATTCAACTGATTTGGAAGATTTTATTTATATTGGTAATGAATTCCATAACCTAATAACACTAACAAAAAATAACCTTGAGGCTATCAAAGTTTCAAATTTTGGCATTATGATGTTGCAAGTGCGAGACGACTGCACAAATTTTAGCTCGCGGTATAGGTATTCTGGTTTACGGTTTCTAATCAATTTAAATAAAAATACAATATTTCGATAGTTTAAGTAGTTTTGTATACTACAGCCCAGAATATTGTTTGAGAAGAACGATATATGATCATATTTTTTCTTACTATAAATGAATCTAGCAGCATTGTTTAAAGCTAGAGTAATTTTATTCTTTGACTCATAGTCAAGGTTTCCGTAAACTATTTCAAAATAAGAAATGTGGGGAATGACTAGAGATTGCACTAGTTTTAGTTTTGTATCACTTGGCATACTATAACAAGCATGCCAAAGATTTCTTAAGATAAAGTATATTTTAGAGATGCAATGGTTGATATGAGATGTGCAGGTTAAACGTGAATTTATTTTAAAACCAAGATTAGTGACAACATTTCGAAAACTCAACTCAGTCTCCCCCAACATAATTGGCGGTAAGTGGTCAAGATCAAAAGACTGAGCAGATATAGGCAGAACCTGTGTTTTAGCGGCGTTTAAGCAGAGGCAATTAGTTTTTGCCCAAGTCTCTATTCGATCCAAATCTTCATTTAATCTCACCACAAGGTCTTCACCAAGCCCAATTGGTCGCGAATAATAAATCTGTGTATCATCTGCATAGAGGTGAATTGAGGCATTTTGACAGCAGAAAACAATATCATTGATAAATATACTAAATAGTATTGGGCCCAGAATCGAACCTTGCGGGACGCCTGAAGTAATTTTACTGCGACAAGAGGTAGTGCTTGCACATTCTACCTGTTGATATCGGTTCGATAGATAAGTGTCCATAAATTTAAGCGATGAAGGGCTAAATCCGAAATAATGTTTTAGTTTTACCAGGAGAATGTCATGCTTGACAGAATCAAAGGCTTTAGAAAAATCTAATAAAATTAGAATGGTTAAAAGTTTATTATCATAAGCAGGCCGGATATCTTCAATAACTTTTACTATAGCTGTGGAGCAGCTGTGATTAGCGCGAAATCCAGATTGGAACTCACTCAGTAATTTATGGTTATTCAGATGTTTAATGATTTGTGAAGACAAGAATTTTTCAAACACCTTAGCTAAAGCAGGTAGAATGCTTATTGGGCTATAGTTTTCAGGACCGTCACCCGAGCTACTTTTTGAAACGGGAATGACATTAGCTATCTTCCAAAGGTTAGGGAAAGAGGAGGATGTTATGGCAAAGTTGAAAATATGGGTAAGAGCTGGAAGAATATGGGGAAGAATGAGCTTTAGAAAACGCAAACTTATACCATCCACACCAATAGCATTGGACTTAATAGCACGGATACATTGTGCAACATCATACTCCGTGGCTGGTTCAAACACAAATTCACAAGCAGTTTGGGAAATCAGGGACTGCGTTACGCTGAAAGATTCAATGTAATCTAGTAGCGATTTGCATTTCGCATTGCCAAGGAGAAGATCGACATTAAAATCACCACATATCAGAACATCTAGGTACATAGCTCAAAGCTAACTCAAATATTTTGGTAAAGATAAGACTAAGCTCATTAGATTTATGGGGATTGTAAACACATACAACTAAACATTTTTGAACGCCATCACTGAGCTCTACAAAAATACTTTCAATTGGATCATTACAATCTGATTTGTATAAAACTTTACTTTTTAAACCTGCCCTAACATAAATAGCAATACCACCGCCTCTTTGGCCAGTAGATCTATCATTTCTGAGCAACGTATAATCACAAAGAGTATTGTGTGTGATAATCCAATTTGGAAACATTTTCCAATTATTTGATTTATTTGTGTGAGTTAAAATTCTCACCGTCGGCTTTTAGCTTCTCATTTTGCAATCGGCAATAAATTTCTTACCTATATTTGTGCACACAAACATACATTTGGAAAAAGCAGTCAGCTTCTTACAAATCCACCCTCGCTTTGTATAATTTAGCCTTACAAGCAAATAGCACTAAGTGAATTAGTACCTTTTTGGGTTTTACCACAATTTATTTATTGGTGAAACATTTATTTTCCACAGCAATAAACATAAATAATTAAATAAATTAGTTCACGCGCTCACTTTAGTAATTTACAGCCATTACAGCCAACGTTAGAAATTTTGATATACCAATTTTCTTTGGTATTGCTTTGTTTACCATTTTTCGGCTTCGTTAGCGCGAGCATGACTTAATAATTTATATGGTTAATGTAGATGACATATGGTCTTCTTCTTGTTCATCGTAGCTATGTCAAACTATCACTTCTTTGTTTTTTGTTTACATTCTTTGTTGCACTTCTTGGAAAAGCTACTAAGTTCGCTTGCGTAGTTTGTTGGTTTTTAATAAAAATTCACTTTAAATTGATATTTAATGTGTTCTTCGTGATAATATTTTGGGAAAATGTTTGATTTGTAAGTGTAATGTATGTGAAAAGTTTATTTAAAAGTCTGAACGTTTTTGCGCGTTTGTCTCACACGCCTTTTGACATAAGTACGAAACAACGTCAAACGGTACTTTCGTGTTGTTGCCCTATTAGTTCAACCTATATAGTTAAGTCATGAGCGCGAGTAAATGCAGTACATATACATACATACATACGTACAAGAGCGCTAGAATTTGTGCACGCATCCCAGTAGGAAATATTTGCAGTGACCCATTAGGAAATTTTTGCATTGACCCAATAGGAACATATCGCGTCAATAACTTTGTTGAATATATTCTAATTTTTATTAAATTGGGGCGCGTATCATCCATTTCGGGTTATAAACTATTTTTTAACCAAACAAATTCCTTTTTTGACTCGATACAACCATTCTTCTTCGAAGTTTCAATATGCCTTTAAACTATTACACTAGATGTTCTGATCAAGTCGTCGCATTTAACGCGGAATACTCCGACACAGTGTTGACAGAACAAACAAAATTCTCGGGGATTATGTCTCATGGCCTTCATTTCGGGATCTTTTTACAGCTATTTATATTAACAATGCGCGGCTTAGTGACGTCGAAAAATTGTACCATTTGCTTCAAAAGACAAGTGGAGAAGCGAAGGAAATCGTATCCAAGGCTCCACTTACCAATTTAGGCTTCGGGATGGCATGGACAAACTTGAAATGGACGTACGAGAACAAGCGAGTTCTAGTCAACAGCCATCTGAAGGTACTATTTTCTCTTCCAGTCATTCGGACTGAAAGTGCATCGGCACTAAAGGAGTTGCAGCGTAGTATTAACGGATGCCTAATAGCCCTGGAAACGCATGAGGTCACGGTAAATATTTGGGATCCAATCCTTATTTTCCTTTGTTCGAATCGTCTCCCAGAAACGACGTAAAGCTTATGGGAACAATCGCTAGTGGACAATGCAGCTTTACCGACTTGGAGTCAAATGGATGCATTCCTCACTCAACGTTTTAGGACACTTGAGTCCATAACGGATGTAAAATGTTCAACGTCGTCAACTTCGAACTCACAAAACCCAACGGGCCAAAAAAAGGTAGCGTTGGCGACAAAAATATCTTCGTCTAATTGCATATTATGCCCAAAACAACAGCACCACTTGCGTTTATGCACAAAATTTTTAGCTCTTTCCGTTAATGATAGGTTCGCGTTAATGAAAAAACACAATTGTTGCTTGAATTGTCTTTTGAAAGGCCATTCACTTAAAGATTGCAAAAATCAATTCTCTTGTTCGAAGTGCAGGAGTAGACATCATACTCTACTTCATCGAGTGCCTTCTAGCACGCAAACTGCCAAAGACTCAACAGCTACAACCGCTTCACAAGCATTTCATACTAATATACAGTCCACTTCGTCGAATAGCAGTGAGCCGTCAGTAAATTTGGAATCGTCAAGTTTAACTTCGGCACTTCTCGGAACCGCGATGGTTCATATTTGCCATTTAGGGTCAACATATGTCGCTCGGGCGTTGATTGGCTCAGCTGCAGAAGCATCGTTCATTTCGGAACGAGTTCGCAAACTTCTAAAGCTACCTTGCGCAAAAGCCAAAATCAAAAAGTTTGCAACAATACTTCGAAAAGTTGCTCATTCGTTTTGGGCTCACCTCGTGACCAAAATCTCTTCATAGATGCCAATGCATTCGTTTTACCCAAAATTACCGGTAACTTACCTTCATCCTCGATAGATGAATCAATATTAGACCAACTGCCTAAAGTACCTTTAGCAGATTCCAACTTCTTTAAAAGTGGTCCGATAGATGTCTTGATAGGTGGGGACTTGTACCCAAAAGTTATGTTAGACGGGGTAAAGCGTAGTCTGCATAACAACTTTTTGTCCCAAGAGACCGTGTTCGGGTGGATCATCACTGGAGCATCTTCCACTGCACACGTCTCTTGCTTTGTTACCAAAGTCTCAATGGGAGAGGACATCTCGTTAGATAGCCAACTTCGCAAATTCTGGGAACTGGAGGAAATTCCCAGAAGAAACCTCCAAAATGCAGAGGACTCTTTTTGTGAGGAACTTTACTCAAAAACCACCACTCGAAATTCGGACCGGGAGATACATCGTGTCATTACCTTTCAAAAGTGTTTATCCTACGGATTTAAAGCTAGGAGTATCTAGACCCATTGCTCTACGACAATTTCATCGATATGAAATTAGACTTTTGAAAGACCTTAACCTGAAAGGAGAATACGACAACGTCGTAAAAGAATATTTGGAGTTAGGCCATATGGAGAAAACGGAACCTCCGAGTTATGAACATTCTCCTAGCCACTTTTATCTTCCACATCACGCCGTTTTGAAGCCTGAAAGTACGTCGACAAAGTTGAGGGTAGTTTTTAATGCATCAAGCAATACGTGCAACGGAGTATCGCTTAATGATATTTTACACGTAGGCCCTGCACTTCAATCTGACCTAACGCTGTTAATCATTCGATGGCGAATGTACAAATTCGTCCTTAACAGCGACATTCAAAAAATGTATCGGCAAATTTTAGTTAATCCTGCGCATAGGCCGTATCAAAGGATTCTTTTTAGAGATGACCCACAGAGTACCGTAGAAGACTTTGAGCTAAAGACGGTAACCTTTGGCATAAATTGCGCTCCGTACTTAGCAATTCGGACTCTTCTCCAATTGGCGCAGGATAGTCAAGATTCCCATCCACTCGCAGCCCAAATACTTAGAAATTCTATGTATGTAGATGACGTACTGGCAGGATTCCATGACATTTCTACAGCGCTAACAGCCCGTAATGAACTCATCGGCGCATTAGGCAGCACAGGTTTCGCTTTAAGGAAATGGTCTTCAAATTCTAAGGAAATCTTAGCAGACCTTCCGCAAGATCACCTGCTGTATAGGGATTTCCTTGAGTTAGAGGAGACAAGCACCAGGAAGGCTTTAGGCATAAGATGGAATGCTAAGTCAGACAAATTTTTCTTTAAAATTCAAAACCCAGTGGTGAAAGATACTTTCACCAAACGGGAAACGCTCTCGATGATAGCAAAACTTTTCGACCCAGCAGGGTGGCTAGCACAAGTCGTGGTGTTAGCTAAAATTATCATGCAACGGATTTGGTCAGATGGGACTCTTTGGGATCAACCGTTATCACCTCAAACTCTTTCGCAATGGAATGCCTTTTTAGAAAACTATAGGTATGTCGAAGAAATACAAATTCCACGCTGGGTGGAATATACCGACCGATCTTCATACCAAATTCATGCCTTTTGCGAAGCGTCGCTAATCGAGTGGCAAAGATTCAGGAAATGGTGGGATCTAGGCATTGGAACCACGTCGATTCGAAGGATAATCCCACAGATCTCGGTAGCAGAGGAACTTACCCACAGGAATTGCGATGCAACAAGTTGTGGTGGAATGGACCCGCGTGGTTGGTAGACGCGGTAGGACAATGGTCGTTACATAATCAGGAAGTAGAAGACGTTACCCTCGAAGCCAAAACGATCCAAGCACATACGTCTCGAATCACAAGTCACGAAGACCCCCTAGAGAGATTTTCGTCGCTACCAAGAGCACTTCGCGTTCTGGCATATGTCTTTCGATTCTACAATCGGGCCAACAAACATACAAAACCATTTCATTCATATCCCTCGCGTGCTATCTCGGGAGAAGAAATTGCAAAAATCCGCACTCGGCTGATAATTCCAGCTCAAATGAATAATTTCCCTGAAGAACATCGTCATCTAACTTCGAAAATTCCGATTCACTCAAAAAGCAAAATTCTTACGTTAAATCCGTCCTTAGATGATCGTGGGGTAATTCGAGTGAGTGGACGACTCGTAAATACTTTAGCACTTTCTCATAATGAAAGACACCCCATTTTGCTGCCGTATAACTGCCGTTTTTCCAAATTATTGATCGTAATGATGCATCATATCTCTTTACACGGTGGAAACCAACTGGTATTGCGTTTACTTCGTCAGCAATACTGGATTCCGAAAGCGAAGAATCTGCTCAAGACGGTTATTCATAACTGCAAGCCCTGCGTTCTTTATAAACAAAGGAGCCAATGCCAAATTATGGCGGCCCTTCCAGAAGAACGCACAATTCTCACCCGACCATTCCAAAATACCGGGGTCGATTTTGCTGGACCTTTCGATATTAAAACATTTTCGGAACGATCGTATAAGGAAACTAAAGGATATGTGTGCATTTTCGTATGCTTTTCGACAAAAGCAATCCATTTAGAAGCCGTTAGCGATCTATCAACGGAGAAATTCCTCAGCGCATTTTCGCGGTTCACTGCCAGAAGGAGTTGTCCCCAAAATATATTTTCGGACAACGGTACAAATTTTGTAGGCGCGTCAACTTGCCTCAAAAAAGACTTAAAAAAATGTCTCGTTACATCGCAGGAGTCCTTGTGTAATCTCTATAGTCATCAAGAGGTCTCGTGGTACTTTATTCCTGCCGGCGCTCCCCACATGGGTGGGCTATTGGAAGCCGGCGTAAAAAGCTTTAAATTACATTTTCGAAGAGTCGCTGCTGATCAGAAATTCACTCTCGAAGAGTTTCAAACATTGCTATGTCGCATAGAGGCGTGCCTCAATTCTAGGCCAATATCGCCAAATTCCAATGAGGTTTCTGACTGTGCAGCACTAACCCCCGGCCACTTTCTTACTGGAGGTCCACTTCTCTCGCCCGCGGAGCCCTAAATCGAAGCCAACCCTACTTCGATAATTAACCGTTGGCAGAAATTGAAAGCTCTGAGCCAACAGCATGCCGTACGTTGGAAGGAGGAGTATTTGAAGGAACTACACAAATGTCATAAATGGAAGTTTCCGCAGAAAGACATCGCCGTGGATGACTTGGTAGTTGTCCGTCATGAAAATCTACCTCCTAATGAATGGCGCTTGGGCAGGGTCACTAAGGTTTATCAGGGTATTGACAAAAGAGTTCGTGTCGCTGACATTCGCACCCAAAAAGGATTGATAACGCGCCCCATTGTAAAGTTAGTGGTCCTACCCAACTTACTTATTTCCTTATATTTTTATTTATTTTAACTAGCATAATCATCATGGAGTTAGTCCCTGTCAACACTCGCAGATCCACGTCGCCACGCATTTCGCTTCCGCCATCACCACCTCCACCGAAGAAAGTGTCTTCGAATCAGCCGCAAGTATCGCATCATTCGTCGTCCATAAATCGCTTCCAATGTCGAGTTTGCCATCGTGCTCACCCACTTCGACATTGCAAGAAATTTCAAAATGCGAACTATGAACATCGGCTACGCATCGTTTTAGTGAATAGATACTGTTCGCGTTGCTTGGCTCATTCACATCAAGCCAAAAACTGCCGGAGCCGTGGCACGTGCGCATACTGCCGTGAGGATCACCACACCTTGCTACATGCCAATCGCCGTCTGCGTCCTCGTCGCCAATCACCGCCGGTTTTAACGCAGCTCTCGGGCACCGTAACGGTGCTTCCAACCATCGCCGTATATATTCATGGCGGTCAGCGAAGGTTGTTAGCTCGAGCTCTGCTCGATTCGTGCCCGCAAACGAGTAAAGTGAGCGAGTTGCTGGTTAAGCTTGTTGGCCTAAAAACCCTTCCGGTGGCAAATTTTGAAATGTGTGAGTTAGCCGTAAGCTCGTCCAATGATCCTGCGCTCGTCGTTTCAGGCAATCATCATTTGTAAAGGTAACATTTTGTATATCCTCTTATACTATTTTTCATTTAATTCTAATATACTCCTCTGTATATAAACCTCTTTTCGTTTCAATAAACTCATTTGTTTATTCCCTACTTACTAACGAAAATCATTTCTTTTTATTTCTTTGGTTATTACTGCTTCGTGAGTTCGTACCGGCATTTCCCTCGTCGTTTCCCCCCAAACAGCTCATGTTGATAATGTTGTGTCATTGCCTTTAGATAAAGCTAATGATAGTCATATTTGTGTACTTGGGGATTTTAATCTGAATTGTATTAGGTGGGATATTAATTCTAATAGAGCGGGGCTTACCCCTAATAATATTGTTTCTAATCACGAATCATTCTTTTTGGATAGTCTTTTGAGCCTAAATCTTGGAACAAATTAATGGTATTTCTAATACTTTAAATCAATTGTTAGAAATGGTTTTTGTTAGTGATAACTTGAATTCTTGTGTATTAAATTGCATTTCGCCGATTTCCGATGCTAGTATTCATCATGTGCCACTAGATATTCAGATAGAATTTTAATAGTTTTTAGCCATATCACCTATTAATAATGATTTTTTCAATTTCCAATTATGCGACTACCCAAGCTTAAATAACTCCCTTTCCATTTAGAAGCCGTTAGCGATCTATCAACGGAGAAATTCCTCAGCGCATTTTCGCGGTTCACTGCCAGAAGGAGTTGTCCCCAAAATATATTTTCGGACAACGGTACAAATTTTGTAGGCGCGTCAACTTGCCTCAAAAAAGACTTAAAAAAATGTCTCGTTACATCGCAGGAGTCCTTGTGTAATCTCTATAGTCATCAAGAGGTCTCGTGGTACTTTATTCCTGCCGGCGCTCCCCACATGGGTGGGCTATGGGAAGCCGGCGTAAAAAGCTTTAAATTACATTTTCGAAGAGTCGCTGCTGCTCAGAAATTCACTCTCGAAGAGTTTCAAACATTGCTATGTCGCATAGAGGCGTGCCTCAATTCTAGGCCAATATCGCCAAATTCCAATGAGGTTTCTGACTGTGCAGCACTAGCCCCCGGCCACTTTCTTACTGGAGGTCCACTTCTCTCGCCCGCGGAGCCCTCAATCGAAGCCAACCCTACTTCGATAATTAACCGTTGGCAGAAATTGAAAGCTCTGAGCCAACAGCATGCCGTACGTTGGAAGGAGGAGTATTTGAAGGAACTACACAAATGTCATAAATGGAAGTTTCCGCAGAAAGACATCGCCGTGGATGACTTGGTAGTTGTCCGTCATGAAAATCTACCTCCTAATGAATGGCGCTTGGGCAGGGTCACTAAGGTTTATCAGGGTATTGACAAAAGAGTTCGTGTCGCTGACATTCGCACCCAAAAAGGATTGATAACGCGCCCCATTGTAAAGTTAGTGGTCCTACCCAACTTACTTATTTCCTTATATTTTTATTTATTTTAACTAGCATAATCATCATGGAGTTAGTCCCTGTCAACACTCGCAGATCCACGTCGCCACGCATTTCGCTTCCGCCATCACCAACTCCACCGAAGAAAGTGTCTTCGAATCAGCCGCAAGTATCGCATCATTCGTCGTCCATAAATCGCTTCCAATGTCGAGTTTGCCATCGTGCTCACCCACTTCGACATTGCAAGAAATTTCAAAATGCGAACTATGAACATCGGCTACGCATCGTTTTAGTGAATAGATACTGTTCGCGTTGCTTGGCTCATTCACATCAAGCCAAAAACTGCCGGAGCCGTGGCACGTGCGCATACTGCCGTGAGGATCACCACACCTTGCTACATGCCAATCGCCGTCTGCGTCCTCGTCGCCAATCACCGCCGGTTTTAACGCAGCTCTCGGGCACCGTAACGGTGCTTCCAACCATCGCCGTATATATTCATGGCGGTCAGCGAAGGTTGTTAGCTCGAGCTCTGCTCGATTCGTGCTCGCAAACGAGTAAAGTGAGCGAGTTGCTGGTTAAGCTTGTTGGCCTAAAAACCCTTCCGGTGGCAAATTTTGAAATGTGTGAGTTAGCCGTAAGCTCGTCCAATGATCCTGCGCTCGTCGTTTCAGGCAATCATCATTTGTAAAGGTAACATTTTGTATATCCTCTTATACTATTTTTCATTTAATTCTAATATACTCCTCTGTATATAAACCTCTTTTCGTTTCAATAAACTCATTTGTTTATTCCCTACTTACTAACGAAAATCATTTCTTTTTATTTCTTTGGTTATTACTGCTTCGTGAGTTCGTACCGGCATTTCCCTCGTCGTTTCCCCCCAAACAGCTCATGTTGATAATGTTGTGTCATTGCCTTTAGATAAAGCTAATGATAGTCATATTTGTGTACTTGGGGATTTTAATCTGAATTGTATTAGGTGGGATATTAATTCTAATAGAGCGGGGCTTACCCCTAATAATATTGTTTCTAATCACGAATCATTCTTTTTGGATAGTCTTTTGAGCCTAAATCTTGGAACAAATTAATGGTATTTCTAATACTTTAAATCAATTGTTAGAAATGGTTTTTGTTAGTGATAACTTGAATTCTTGTGTATTAAATTGCATTTCGCCGATTTCCGATGCTAGTATTCATCATGTGCCACTAGATATTCAGATAGAATTTTAATAGTTTTTAGCCATATCACCTATTAATAATGATTTTTTCAATTTCCAATTATGCGACTACCCAAGCTTAAATAACTCCCTTTCCATTTAGAAGCCGTTAGCGATCTATCAACGGAGAAATTCCTCAGCGCATTTTCGCGGTTCACTGCCAGAAGGAGTTGTCCCCAAAATATATTTTCGGACAACGGTACAAATTTTGTAGGCGCGTCAACTTGCCTCAAAAAAGACTTAAAAAAATGTCTCGTTACATCGCAGGAGTCCTTGTGTAATCTCTATAGTCATCAAGAGGTCTCGTGGTACTTTATTCCTGCCGGCGCTCCCCACATGGGTGGGCTATGGGAAGCCGGCGTAAAAAGCTTTAAATTACATTTTCGAAGAGTCGCTGCTGCTCAGAAATTCACTCTCGAAGAGTTTCAAACATTGCTATGTCGCATAGAGGCGTGCCTCAATTCTAGGCCAATATCGCCAAATTCCAATGAGGTTTCTGACTGTGCAGCACTAACCCCCGGCCACTTTCTTACTGGAGGTCCACTTCTCTCGCCCGCGGAGCCCTCAATCGAAGCCAACCCTACTTCGATAATTAACCGTTGGCAGAAATTGAAAGCTCTGAGCCAACAGCATGCCGTACGTTGGAAGGAGGAGTATTTGAAGGAACTACACAAATGTCATAAATGGAAGTTTCCGCAGAAAGACATCGCCGTGGATGACTTGGTAGTTGTCCGTCATGAAAATCTACCTCCTAATGAATGGCGCTTGGGCAGGGTCACTAAGGTTTATCAGGGTATTGACAAAAGAGTTCGTGTCGCTGACATTCGCACCCAAAAAGGATTGATAACGCGCCCCATTGTAAAGTTAGTGGTCCTACCCAACTTACTTATTTCCTTATATTTTTATTTATTTTAACTAGCATAATCATCATGGAGTTAGTCCCTGTCAACACTCGCAGATCCACGTCGCCACGCATTTCGCTTCCGCCATCACCACCTCCACCGAAGAAAGTGTCTTCGAATCAGCCGCAAGTATCGCATCATTCGTCGTCCATAAATCACTTCCAATGTCGAGTTTGCCATCGTGCTCACCCACTTCGACATTGCAAGAAATTTCAAAATGCGAACTATGAACATCGGCTACGCATCGTTTTAGTGAATAGATACTGTTCGCGTTGCTTGGCTCATTCACATCAAGCCAAAAACTGCCGGAGCCGTGGCACGTGCGCATACTGCCGTGAGGATCACCACACCTTGCTACATGCCAATCGCCGTCTGCGTCCTCGTCGCCAATCACCGCCGGTTTTAACGCAGCTCTCGGGCACCGTAACGGTGCTTCCAACCATCGCCGTATATATTCATGGCGGTCAGCGAAGGTTGTTAGCTCGAGCTCTGCTCGATTCGTGCCCGCAAACGAGTAAAGTGAGCGAGTTGCTGGTTAAGCTTGTTGGCCTAAAAACCCTTCCGGTGGCAAATTTTGAAATGTGTGAGTTAGCCGTAAGCTCGTCCAATGATCCTGCGCTCGTCGTTTCAGGCAATCATCATTTGTAAAGGTAACATTTTGTATATCCTCTTATACTATTTTTCATTTAATTCTAATATACTCCTCTGTATATAAACCTCTTTTCGTTTCAATAAACTCATTTGTTTATTCCCTACTTACTAACGAAAATCATTTCTTTTTATTTCTTTGGTTATTACTGCTTCGTGAGTTCGTACCGGCATTTCCCTCGTCGTTTCCCCCCAAACAGCTCATGTTGATAATGTTGTGTCATTGCCTTTAGATAAAGCTAATGATAGTCATATTTGTGTACTTGGGGATTTTAATCTGAATTGTATTAGGTGGGATATTAATTCTAATAGAGCGGGGCTTACCCCTAATAATATTGTTTCTAATCACGAATCATTCTTTTTGGATAGTCTTTTGAGCCTAAATCTTGGAACAAATTAATGGTATTTCTAATACTTTAAATCAATTGTTAGAAATGGTTTTTGTTAGTGATAACTTGAATTCTTGTGTATTAAATTGCATTTCGCCGATTTCCGATGCTAGTATTCATCATGTGCCACTAGATATTCAGATAGAATTTTAATAGTTTTTAGCCATATCACCTATTAATAATGATTTTTTCAATTTCCAATTATGCGACTACCCAAGCTTAAATAACTCCCTTTCCATTTAGAAGCCGTTAGCGATCTATCAACGGAGAAATTCCTCAGCGCATTTTCGCGGTTCACTGCCAGAAGGAGTTGTCCCCAAAATATATTTTCGGACAACGGTACAAATTTTGTAGGCGCGTCAACTTGCCTCAAAAAAGACTTAAAAAAATGTCTCGTTACATCGCAGGAGTCCTTGTGTAATCTCTATAGTCATCAAGAGGTCTCGTGGTACTTTATTCCTGCCGGCGCTCCCCACATGGGTGGGCTATGGGAAGCCGGCGTAAAAAGCTTTAAATTACATTTTCGAAGAGTCGCTGCTGCTCAGAAATTCACTCTCGAAGAGTTTCAAACATTGCTATGTCGCATAGAGGCGTGCCTCAATTCTAGGCCAATATCGCCAAATTACAATGAGGTTTCTGACTGTGCAGCACTAACCCCCGGCCACTTTCTTACTGGAGGTCCACTTCTCTCGCCCGCGGAGCCCTCAATCGAAGCCAACCCTACTTCGATAATTAACCGTTGGCAGAAATTGAAAGCTCTGAGCCAACAGCATGCCGTACGTTGGAAGGAGGAGTATTTGAAGGAACTACACAAATGTCATAAATGGAAGTTTCCGCAGAAAGACATCGCCGTGGATGACTTGGTAGTTGTCCGTCATGAAAATCTACCTCCTAATGAATGGCGCTTGGGCAGGGTCACTAAGGTTTATCAGGGTATTGACAAAAGAGTTCGTGTCGCTGACATTCGCACCCAAAAAGGATTGATAACGCGCCCCATTGTAAAGTTAGTGGTCCTACCCAACTTACTTATTTCCTTATATTTTTATTTATTTTAACTAGCATAATCATCATGGAGTTAGTCCCTGTCAACACTCGCAGATCCACGTCGCCACGCATTTCGCTTCCGCCATCACCACCTCCACCGAAGAAAGTGTCTTCGAATCAGCCGCAAGTATCGCATCATTCGTCGTCCATAAATCACTTCCAATGTCGAGTTTGCCATCGTGCTCACCCACTTCGACATTGCAAGAAATTTCAAAATGCGAACTATGAACATCGGCTACGCATCGTTTTAGTGAATAGATACTGTTCGCGTTGCTTGGCTCATTCACATCAAGCCAAAAACTGCCGGAGCCGTGGCACGTGCGCATACTGCCGTGAGGATCACCACACCTTGCTACATGCCAATCGCCGTCTGCGTCCTCGTCGCCAATCACCGCCGGTTTTAACGCAGCTCTCGGGCACCGTAACGGTGCTTCCAACCATCGCCGTATATATTCATGGCGGTCAGCGAAGGTTGTTAGCTCGAGCTCTGCTCGATTCGTGCCCGCAAACGAGTAAAGTGAGCGAGTTGCTGGTTAAGCTTGTTGGCCTAAAAACCCTTCCGGTGGCAAATTTTGAAATGTGTGAGTTAGCCGTAAGCTCGTCCAATGATCCGCATGTTCGCTTCTCGTTTGTGGCACGGGTCGTTCCAGAGATCGGGTTGAAGACACCCGCCCGCCATCTTAATCAAGCGACTAAGGAGAAGTTTGTCAATTTACGGCTAGCTGATCCAAGTTTCCACACATCCTCCGCCGTAGCCTTAATCTTCGGTGGCGATGTATATAACAAAATCGTTCGCAGCGAAATAACTTCATATCCTGGGTATCCTACTGCCCAGAATTCGATGTTTGGCTGGGTCCTTTCTGGCCCCTGTGTCTCCTAAGGCACAGCAACCCTCCTCTGGGTATCGTTTTTTCCTATAAAGCGTTCTTTCACGCATCATTTTGTTACCCCTTATATGGGATTAGTCTTAAGAAATTTTAAATGAATTGAATTTAAAAAAAAAAAAAATAAATAAAGAATTGAAAACCCATTCAAAAGCTCAACAATTAATGTATTTACACGCATATACATATTTAGCCATAGATTTAATCACATATTGTTTTGAATTTGAATTTTGAATTGTAATTTACGAAATCTATTGCCACATTAGAGAAATTCTTGTCTAGTATGTTGCAATTCCTCAGTATTGCAAGGCCGGCGGCAATGTTGAAGCCAAAGGGCTTGCAACGGTTGGGAAACACTGGAGATTTATCCATACAGCTGCTCGCTGCAAAGCGACACTGTGATGGGAAAATCACCGGTGGGCTTTTCCATACTAGGGAAGAATAAGTTGATGATTGACTGGAACGGTCAGTCTTTGGCTAACCCCTGCGCTCGTCGTTTCAGGCAATCATCATTTGTAAAGGTAACATTTTGTATATCCTCTTATACTATTTTTCATTTAATTCTAATATACTCCTCTGTATATAAACCTCTTTTCGTTTCAATAAACTCATTTGTTTATTCCCTACTTACTAACGAAAATCATTTCTTTTTATTTCTTTGGTTATTACTGCTTCGTGAGTTCGTACCGGCATTTCCCTCGTCGTTTCCCCCCAAACAGCTCATGTTGATAATGTTGTGTCATTGCCTTTAGATAAAGCTAATGATAGTCATATTTGTGTACTTGGGGATTTTAATCTGAATTGTATTAGGTGGGATATTAATTCTAATAGAGCGGGGCTTACCCCTAATAATATTGTTTCTAATCACGAATCATTCTTTTTGGATAGTCTTTTGAGCCTAAATCTCGGAACAAATTAATGGTATTTCTAATACTTTAAATCAATTGTTAGAAATGGTTTTTGTTAGTGATAACTTGAATTCTTGTGTATTAAATTGCATTTCGCCGATTTCCGATGCTAGTATTCATCATGTGCCACTAGATATTCAGATAGAATTTTAATAGTTTTTAGCCATATCAAGTATTAATAATGATTTTTTCAATTTCAAATTATGCGACTACCCAAGCTTAAATAACTCCCTTTTAGATTACAATTGGGATGACATTTTTTTAGGCTTGGATACTCAAGGATGCTTTTCCGCTTTTAAATCAGTTGTAAATCAATTTTGTTTGGATTTCATACCTAAAAAAAAGAAAAAGCTCTACAAATTGCCGTAGTATAACAGAGATTTAAAACGACTAAAAAATCTTAAAAATAAGTATTTAAAGAAATTTAAAGCAACTAAGAATCATTAACTTTATGTAAAATATCAGCGCTGTTTCAAAGATTTCAAAGCTTTACACAAGCGTCTTTATAAATCGTATATTCGAAAAACTGAGCAGAACATTAAAGCTAACCCAAAACATTTTGAAATTTCGTAAGGTCCAAAAAGGCGGCCTCCAGTATTCCCAACGCCGTTAAGTTAGATGAGAAGTGTGCTACTACCCCCTTTGATGCAGCCAACTTTTTTGCTTCTTTCCATCTAATTTTATATCGGACTAGCAGACCCGGTAGACGTTGTTCTGCCTGACTAGTGACTTCCCTAGAAATACATTTTCAAATATTTTTCTATTCATTTTTAACATTCCTTTTATTGCAGTGCTTTAGGATATACAATGTTTCCGGTTTTAACGTCTTTGGTATAAACAAATTAATTTTTTGGATGTCCAACTCAAAAAACGTATCTTTTGAACTCAATGGGTATGAAAAAAACCATTATGCGCTGCTGAGCAGATGTATAGTTAGTATTTACTTAATTATATCCTATATCTACCACTTAACGCCACTATTATGATTTTATGGAAGTCCTATAATACTCTGGATATGTATAAACGGCAATAACAAACATAAAAAATTAAGTGCTTTAATTAAGATTTAAGAACGTTAAAATGTCACTAAAGCAAATACATTCAGGGATATAACGAATTGAAATATTACTTAGCTTGTGGTCTTGGAACTGCCACTTTTCCAAAAAATTTACAAATGTAGCCTATGTATGTCGTACCCAACGAAGATTTTAACGTATTGGAAAACTTTAAAACAGATCAACCATAAACTTTGGACATTATTGAAGTACAAACAACGTACTGAATACAAAAAATGTGGGCGTGGCACCGCCCAATTTTTCCCAAATTATATAATTGTTGACCAAGGGACACACATATCCAAAAATCATTAGTTTAGACCAAATATATTCAAAGTTATGATGATTTAAATTTTATATAGCTTGGGGGCGTGGCACCGCTAACTTTTCCAAAAATTAATATAGCCTAAACCGTACACAACAATCTTCTGAACCAATCTGGAAAGATTAGAAGAGATCGACCATAAATATTGGACATCATTGAAGTACAAACAAAGCACAAAATATGTGGGCGTGGCACCGCCCACTTTTCCAAAATTACATAAATCTTGGCCAAAGGACACATATATCCAAAAATCATTAATTTAGACCAAATACGTTCAGAGTTATGAAGAATTTAAACTTTATATAGCCTGGGGGCGTGGCACCGCCTACTTTTCCAAAATTGATATAGCATGAATCGTACACAACAATTTTCTGAACCAATCTGGAAAGTTTAAAAGAGATCTACCAAAAACTTTGGACATTATTGTAGTACAAACAAAACACAAAAAATGTGTGCGTGGCACTGCCCACTTTTCCAAAATTACATAAATCTTGACCAAAGGACACACATATCCAAAAATCATTAATTTGGACCAGATATGTTCAGAGTTATGAAGAATTGTAGCTTTATATAGCATGGGGGCGTGGCACCGCCCACTTTTCCAAAAATTAATATAGCCTATGCTGTAACCCATGATCCCAAGAATATACTGTGAAAATTTCATAAAATTCGGTTAAGTACTTTGGACGCCTATAAAGGACACACAGACACACATTAATTTTTATTTACAAGATGACTAGCAGACCCGGCAGACGTTGTTCTGCCTCACCAGTGACTTCCCTAGAAATACATTTTCAAATATTTTTCTTTAACTTTTAACATTCCATTTATTGCAGTGCTTTAGGATATACAATGTTTCTGGCTTTAAAGTCTTTGGTATAAACAAATAAATTTTTTGGATGTCCAACTCACAAAACGGATCTTTTGAACTCAATGGGTATGACAAAAACGATTATGCGCTGCTGAGCAGATGTATAGTTAGTACTTATTTAATTATATCCTATATCTACCTATAATACTCTGGATATGAATGAGCGGCAATAACAAACAAACAAAATTAAGTGCTTTGATTAAGATTTAAGAACGTTAAAATGTCACTAAAGCAAATACATTCAGGGATATAACGAATTGAAATATTACTTAGCTTGTGGTCCTGGAACTGCCCACTTTTCGAAAGAATTTACAAATGTAGCCTATGTATGTCGTACCCAACGAAGATTTTTAGGTTTTGGAAAAGTTTAAAACAGATCAACCATAAACTTTGGACATTATTGAAGTACAAACAAAGCACTGAATACAAAAAATGTGGGCGTGGCACGGCCCACTTTTCCCAGATTATATCCATCTTGACTAAAGGACACACATATCCAAAAATCTTTAATTTAGACCTAATATGTTCAGAGTTATGAAGAATTTAAATTTTATATAGCCTGGGGGCGTGGCACTGGCTACTTTTCCAAAAATTCATATAGCCTGAATCGTACACAACAATTTTCTTAACCAATCTTGAAAGATTAAAAGAGTTCGACCATAAACTTTGGACATTATTGAAGTACAAACAAAACACAAAAAAGGGGCGTGGCACCGCCCACTTTTCCAAAATTACATAAATCTTGACCAAAGGACACACATATCCAGAAATCATTAATTTAGACCAAATATGTTCAGAGCTATGAAGAATTTAAATTTTATATAGCCTGGGGGCGTGGCACCGTCTACTTTTCCAAAAATTGATATAGCCTAAATCGTACACAACAATCTTCTGAACTAATCTTGACAGTTTAAAAGAGATCGACCATAAACTTTGGACATTATTGAAGTACAAACAAATCACAAAAAATGTGGGCGTGGCACCGCCCACTTTTCCAAAATTATATACATCTTGACCAAAGGACACACATCCAAAAGTCTTTAATTTAGACCTAATATGTTCAGAGTTATGAAGAATTTAAATTTTATATAGCCTGGGGGCGTGGCACTGGCTACTTTTCCAAAAATTGATAAAGCCTGAATCGTACATAACAATTTTCTTAACCAATCTTGAAAGTTTAAAAGAGATCGACCATAAACTTTGGACATTATTGAAGTACAAACAAAACACAAAAAATGTGGGCGTGGCACCGCCCACTTTTCCAAAATTACATAAATCTTGACCGAAGGACACACATATCCAGAAATCAATAATTTAGACCAAATATGTTCAGAGCTATGAAGAATTTAAATTTTATATAGCCTTGGGGTGTGGCACCGCCTACTTTTCCAAAAATTTATATAGCCTAAATCGTACACAACAATTTTCTTAACCAGTCCTGAAAGTTTAAAAGAGATCGACCATAAACTTTGGACATTATTGAAGTACAAACAAAACACAAAAAATGTGGGCGTGGCACCGCCCACTTTTCCAAAATTACATAAATCTTGACCAAAGGACACACATATCCAAAAATCATTAATTTAGACCAAATATGTTCAGAGTTATGAAGAATTGTAGTTTTATATAGCCTGGGGGCGTGTCACCGCCCACTTTTCCAAAAATTAATATAGCCTATGCTTTATGTTAAAATACATTCGGGGTCACCCCTGGTCCACATTTTGGTCAATATCTCAGGATTCCAGAAACTTTTTTAACTTTTTCTTTCTGAAGAACCTTCTCGGGGCACAAACAAATACAATAAAAAATAAATTAGTGAAATCGGTCCAGCCGTTCTCAATTGATGAGTTACTATACATTTTTTCCCTCCATTTTTATATACATATATAGATAAGGCAAACAGCTCTATGAAAAAGCTTTTGTATGATAATTTTTTTCCTGAATTCAGATGAATCTAAAATTCACTCTAAGCGGACACAGTCATCAACACTTTTGATATGATAGCTATATTATATGAGCTTATTCTTGGGTCCGCCTTGGTCCACCTAATGGTCAATATCTTGGAAACGGGTTCGCAGATGAACCTGAAAACTGTTCCTTGAGAAAACCCTCATCAACACCTTTAATTTGATACGCATATTGTTAAAATACATTCGGGGTATCTGGTCCACATTTTGGTCAATATCTCAGGATTCCAGAAACTTTTTTAACTTTTTCTTTCTAAAGAACCTTCTCGGGGCACAAACAAATACAAAAAAAAAATTAGGTTTTTGTTGTTGGTTTTTGCGGTCTTTCTTGTTTTACATATTTGTAAGTTTTGCTAGCTCGAAAACCAGAGAAACAATAATTCGTAATGAATTTTAATTGTCAGTTTTTTTGGGAAAAATTGATAATTGGAGAAAAATTACAAAGGCAAAATCAACAGCGATGGATAGGATTACATGTTTCAGAGTTTCCAGGCTCATCATCAGATCCCTTTTCGGACACTGGGATGCGAACCAGTGTCTGCACCAAAGCCGCTGTTAGAAAATTCTAACACTAAGCTATGATGCCCTGTGACGTCACAATGCACTTATCTCTACTTCAATTAATTCCCTTTTGTTGTTTGTTCTTGCCAACAGTGAACACACATTGTTGTTAGACCTTCGGTCATACGAACGAATGTGTGTGCTGGACTTTTTTGTTTGTACATGTTTATGTACGTAAACCCGTGCTACGGTTCTTAATATTTTGTTGTTGGTTTTTGCGGTCTTTCTTGTTTTACATATTTGTAAGTTTTGCAAGCTCGAGAACCAGAGAAACAATAATTGGTAATGAATTTTAATTGTCAGTTTTTTGAGTGAAATCGGTCCAGCCGTTCTTAATTGATGAGTTACTATACATTTTTCAATTTCACAGTGAACACAATAACGGTTTTAATTTTGCGTTTGAAAGAACGTGCGCATAAGAAAAAATGTCACATAAAATTAATGGCGATGTATGTGAAAAAAGACTTCCATTATTTTCCTGCTTTCCGACTTATTTTTATATTATGCCAGGGTCACCCCTGGTCCTCATTTTTGGATATCTCGTAAGCGGGGTAGGGTCCTGAAAATCACCTCTTTTTTAAACACTCATTAACACCTTTTATACGACACCCATATCGTATAAACACCTTCTAAGGTCAACCCTGGTCCACATTTTGGTAGATATCTCGGAAAACGGGTCGCATAGGGTCTTTTAAATACTCATCAATACCTTTTATTTGATACCCATATTGTAGAAAACCCGTCTGGGGTCACACCTGGTCCATATTTTGGGAAATACCTCGAATACGGGGTCTTATATGGGACTAATAACTACACCATGTTCAAGCGCTCGTCAACACCTTTCATTTGATACCCATATCGTACAAACACTTTCTGGAGTCACCTCTGGTCCACATTTGGGTCAATATCTCGGAAACGGGACCCAATATGGGACTCAAAACCACTCCATGTTAGAACACTTATCAATACCTTTCAATTGATACTCATATCGTACAAACACTTTCTGTAGTCACCCCTGGTCCACATTTGGGTTAATATCTCGGAAACGGGACCCCATATGGGACTCAAAACCACTCCATGTTAGAACACTCATCAATAGCTTTCATTTGATACCCATATCGTACAAACACTTTCTGGAGTCACCCCTGGTCCACATTTTGTGGAATATCTCCAAAACCTTCCCGGGTTCTTATACTTTTTTTGGCCATAAGCCATGTCGGGCTCAATCAAAAACTACGTGCAAAATTTCGTTTAATTCGGTCCTGCCGTTCTGGAGTTATAGCGTCAGCAAGGAAAATAGGCTCCATTTTTATACATATATAGACTAGCAGACCCGGCAGACGTTGTCCTGCCAAAAATTAGGGCGTATTTCATTTATACATATGTATCTTACCAATTTGCTCGAACTATCTTTCATACCCAGCCATAGTGTATTTCAATCTATAAATTTAGTTATTTGAGCTTTGGTGAATGTGGTGAATTTCCCTACAGTTTTGATTTGATCTAAATTTTTTACCATTTATTAAGATATCATTAATGAATGTTTTAAATTTTCGTCTTTCTTAGATGTTCACTAAAGCATCTTATTAAATCGTCGACTATTATTAATTTTTTTTATTGCACGACACTCATTCAATTTTTTTAGGAGGTGACACCTAAATGAAAGAATTACCGTCAGTTAATATATTCAAACTTACCAAAACTGCGAACTGAATTGAAAAAAGAATAGCAAATCGACATAACCTAGTTTAACTTTTGTAATTAGTTTATCCATTCAGGCGTGATGCGATGACCAAGGGAAATAGGGATTCATTTTTATAAATAGATAAGGCAAACAGCTCTATGGAAAAGCTTTTGTATAATAATTTTTTTCTTGATATCAGATGAATCTAAAATTCACTCTAAGCGGACACAGTCATCAACACTTTTGATATGATAGCTATATTATATGAGGTTATTCTTGGGTCAGCCTTGGTCCACCTAATGGTAAATTTCAAGGAAACGGGTTCGCAGATGAACCTGAAAATTGTTCTTTGTGAAAACTCTCATCAACACCTTTAATTTGATACGCATATTGTTAAAATACATTTGGGGTCACCCCTGGTCCACATTTCGGTCAATATCTCAGGATTCCAGAAACTTTTTTTACTTTTTCTTTCTGAAGAACCTTCTCGGGGCACAAACAAATACAATAAAAAAAAATTTGTGAAATCGGTCCAGCCGTTCTCAATTGATGAGTTACTATACATTTTTCAATTTCACAGTGAACACAATACCGGTTTTAAATTTTGCGTTTGAAAGAACGTGCGCACAAGAAAAAATGTCACATAAAATTAATGGCGATGTATGTGAAAAATGACTTCCGTTATTTTCCTGCTTTCCGACTTATTTTTATATTATACCAGGGTCACCCCTGGTCCTCATTTTTGGATATCTCGTAAGAGGGGTAGCATAGGGTCCTGAAAATCACCTCTTTTTTAAACACTCATCAACACCTTTTATTCGACACCCATATCGTATAAAATCCTTCTAAGGTCACCCCTGGTCCACATTTTGGTAGATATATCGGAAAACGGGTCGCATAGGGTCTTGAAAATCACCTCTTTTTTAAATACTCATCAATACCTTTTATTTGATACCCATATTGTAGAAAACCCGTCTGGGGTCACACCTGGTCCATATTTTGGGAAATACCTCGAATACGGCGTCTTATATGGGACTAATAACTACACCATGTTCAAGCGCTCGTCAACACCTTCCATTTGATACCCATATCGTACAAACACTTTCTGGAGTCACCCCTGGTCCACATTTTGTGGAATATCTCCAAAACCTTCCCGGGTTCTTATACTTTTTTTGGCCATAAACCATGTCGGGCTCAATCAAAAACTACGCGCAAAATTTCGTTTAATTCGGTCCTGCCGTTCTGGAGTTATAGCGTCAGCAAGGAAAATAGTCTCCATTTTTATATATAGATTTGCCGTCACCTGATTTTACACATGATATTTCATCATCACTTAACCTAGGCATGCTCCATATTACGTCGGAGGACATTAAGAAGTGTATGCTCGCTCTGAAGTCTTCTGTACAGACTGATGTGGATGACATGTCAGCGGTTTTAGTTAAAAGCTGTCCAGCGTTGGCAGTACCACTAGAATTTATTTTTAATAAGTCTATGGAGTCAGGTACGTTCCTTAGGGATTGGAAATTAGCTACCATTACACACTTGTTCAAAAGTGGTAGTAAAAATAATGTTCGTAATTATAGGCCTATTTCGAAACTTTCAACCGTCTCCGCTGGTCTTCAAGTGGATTGCATTTATACGGACTTTGCTAAAGCGTTTGATAGAGTATCCCATAATATTCTTTTAAATAAGCTGGCCTGCTTAGGCTTTCACTTTTCTCTGCTGGAGTGGTTTAGGTCATATTTATCCTGCGTGGTTACACTCGGTGGAGTATTTTTAAATAATTTTATTGCGACGTCAGGGGTTCCCCAAGGGAGCATCCTAGGGCCGCTACTATTTATTCTTTTTATAAACGACATTAGTAAATGTTTTCAGTGTCTAATTATTTGATTTATGCCGACGATTTGAAAGTTTTCTCTGTAGTGAAGAGTGCAGAGGATGCGGCAAACCTCCAAAGTGATGTGGATCATTTATATACAAAATAATAAACGGATTGGTTGACTGTCCTATTTTACTGGAGCGGATCTGCTTTAATGTTCCGAAAAGAAATCTCCGAATTACTTACCCCTTTTACGGGTCAAACTATAGAACTAACTATGCTAGCAACGCGCCAATGAACTGAACGTGAACTGAATGATTTGTCAAGGTCCCAGATTATTGATTTTCTTTTTCGAGATCCACTTTTTTACAAAATTTGTACATGAACATATAGCTTTTTGTATTGTCATAATCAATTAAGATGTTAATTTAAGTATACCCAATAATGATAATCGCTAGTCTGTAAGGTACTCTGTACTATAGACATACATTTTTTAAATAAATAAATAAAGCTTATGAATTAGAATCTTATGGTTGACAGAGTCGAATGCTTTACTGAAATCAGTGTGTCACGAATCCGTCCATAACAAAAGTGGTAAACTTAAGTAAGTTCCTAGTAGTTGATCTTCGGCGCACAAAACCATGTTGACACGGTGATGATAAAGAGCGGTGCAGTGAAATAACGCCCAAGGAAATATCGCCCATGGGCGCTATTTCCCACTCAAAAGAGAAAAAGTGCCCATGGGCTTTATTTCCTTTTTCGAAGAGAAATAAAGCCCACGGACGTTAAAAACGAATTAAAACAAGCTGAATTTGGAATTAAAAAGTGAAAAAGTGTGCGTACCGTGGCACGTTGCCACGGTTCAGGGTATAAATTCAGAATACCGCAACCTCTAGAATTAAAAATTGTTCCCTTTATGTTATATCATGCCAATTCAGAAAGGTGTTCTGCAAAAAAATACCATGGATCCCGCCCATAGAGTGGGAACGGTGGCATGTTGCCACCGTTCAGGGCAACCACCCGGAGTTGGCATGGCGTAGCCCAGGGTTATTTATAATAAGCGCGGCCGAAGGCCGCCAACGCAGAAGGGTGTACTACGCAGAAGGGATTAGCATGGTGTAGTTCAGGGTTGCTTTTAAAATTAAATTTTAAATTTTGCACATACGCGGTTTTGCACCCATAGAAGTGATATCTCCAATGCAAACAAAATTTAAAAAATCGGTTATATAGTATTGAAGATATTTTGATTTAAATAAATGCTAATCAACAGTTCGTGTTGCTCGCGTAAAATCCTATGGGCGTTATTTCTCTTTTAAAAAGGAAATAAGAGCCATGGGCTTTATTTCTTTTTGCAGATGGGCGATATTTCCATTTAAAAAGGAAATAAGGCCCATGGGCGTAACGTTATTTCCTTGGGCGTTATTTCACTGCATCATAAAGAGCTACAAAGATGTTGCAGTTGGTGAGTGATTATTGCAATGCTAAAATTCTTAATAGAACGGTATTTTTATCCATAACAGGATTTAGGATGCAGTAATTTGAAAGGATAGGGAAATTGTTGAAACCTATTAGATGAATAAGTTGACTTAAAGAAATCAGCAAATAATTCCGCAATATCCTGATCCAAACTGGCTTTCTTACTTCCAAAGGAGAAGCAAGATGGAAATCCGGAGGTCGTCCGTTTTGAATTAACGAAATTGTAAAACCTTTCAGGGTTATTGAAAAATTGAGTTTTGCAACCTTTGAGTAATCCTTATAGCACTGCGGATTGAGTAGCTGAAAATTAGAACTAGCAACCAAATAGTTCGAATAGGTTTCAGATGAGCCAGATCTTATAAAACATTTATGTAGTCTGGACTTAATATTGCTGAGACTAGCAAGCTGTTTGGAGAACCAGGGCGGCTTAGTCGTCCCAACTGTAAAGAATTGAAATCTACTACCAGGCTAAATGAGTGAGCCGTAGTTTAGGTTGTAGAATCAATTGAATTCGTTTATTGAAAATCACTTTCTTTTATACAAAATTCTTACACTAACACTTACAAATAATTTACGAACTAAAATACATATGACCAATTTTCCGGCTGCTAACGTTACATTCGCATGGAGTTTTTATTTAGTTTATACGAAATAAAAACAAAAATGTTAGAAACGTCAAAGGTTTTGCTACTTATGCTATCAGGTAGGCCTATTCCTTCATTTTAAGAATAAAATTACTTTAATGGCTACCATACCGTAAAAGTTATAAGCTCGTGAAACGCACTGCTAACGTTATATCATTTGGAAGTGAGATCAAGATACAGATCATGTTTGGTTTAATTTCTGCGAACTTGCTGAGACAATCATCCCAATTTTTCTTCATGTTATATAGCAAGGATGCCACAAGGTCATGGCATACCGCATTGCCAAAATCTTTATGATTTTTAAGCGGTATTTAACATAAAATAAGGCACTGCCTACGTTACACAAAGCACTGCTAACGTTACACGTGCGAAAACTGAGTATCTGTACATATAATAAAATTGTAACCGTTGATCTCTGTACATTGCAGATACACAGAAAATAAAAAAAGGAGCCAGTGGAGTCCAATTGAACAGTTTTTAAAACTTCTGTCGGTCTGACTGTCCTTATGTTTGTGCGCGGGTCACTAAAAATTGCAATGATGGAATTGAATGGAACTTTCACCATTGGACTACTAGATGCCTACTTTAAGATTTAAGATATCTCTTATTTCCATAGCTCAAATAGTTTTGAAGTTATCGACAAATAT
Organism: Sphenella marginata; assembly: GCA_951509765.1. Lineage (NCBI taxonomy): Eukaryota > Metazoa > Arthropoda > Insecta > Diptera > Tephritidae > Sphenella > Sphenella marginata. The sequence continues at coordinate 122,385,753 of OX608078.1, forward strand.
GTGGACCAAGGGCGATCCAAAATGTGTTAGTACAATATGGTTATCAAATAAAAGGTGCGTTTGGAGAATAGGTATTTTTTGGAGGAATCAGTTGACCCGACAATTTATTTTTTCCGGGTTTTCTAAACATAAAATTATTCTCGAAATAACTTCTGTTTTTTTCTTTGGCGAACATGGAAGGGCTTTAACTGCTTTAGAGACTGCCTTTCCTAACGACTGCACAGATTTGTAACAGAACCATTTTCGTGCCCATGTCTCTTTTTTTCTTTTTTAAAAGAGAAATAACGCCCATAGGATTTTACGCGAGCAACACGAACTGTTGATTAATAAAAAGTTATTAGTGAAAAACCGAAAATTGACCAGGTCAGATCCCCAATTCGGGGCGTGATCTATGGTATTTAAAAAAAACCCTGGGCTACGCCATGCCAACTCCGGGTGGTTGCCTGAACCGTGGCAACGTGCCACGGTACGCACACTTAATTCTTGAATCAGCCAGCTTGTTTTAATTAGTTTTTAACGTCCGTGGGCTTTATTTCTCTTCGAAAAGGGAAATAACACCCATCAGCAAAAGATGATAACACCTTTTTTAAAAAGGAAATAAAGCCCATGGGCGTTTTTTCCTTGGGCTTTATTTCACTGCACCTTTTTTCATTAATGCCGCTTGTTTTATAAAGAAATCACTGCTAACGTTACATATTATTTAAGCTAACAACGTCTTCAAATCTTTGGAAATTTAACTTTTTTTAATTGGAACGTGAGATATACGTATAGTATTAAGAAAATATATAAACACATTAAATTAAAACGTTTTTTAACATGTTTTAAAAAACTTTTTTAGTTTTGCACTGCTAACGTTACATACGATTTTTGCGGCTCATTTATTTTTCACATAACTGCTAGTTGGAACATAACTTTTTTTAAAACTTCACGTGTTATGATGTTAATATTAATAGTTTATAATAGATAAAACTTGAATGGCTCAATTTAGTCGCAAAAACACGTTATATTTACCTTTTTTTTGCTGAACTACTTCCGACCAAATTTTTTTTTTATTCACAACGTTTTATAAAAAGAGCGGAAAGTTTAATTTAAAACGACTAAAATCGAATGACACTATTTTTAACAGGTACTTTAATATGTAATAAACCCCGCAAGACCATAGTGCTTGCAATATTTGCAAAAAAAAAAAACTACTTGGTTTACTTTCCCAGAAAATCGGTCATATACTTATGTATATATTACTAATACATACAAACTAAAATGCATAATTCTAAAATATGCTAAGTCAACATATGGTGGCAATAAATATATAAATATGCCAGTCGCATTGTCGTTATGTGCGCCATGTGCACTTTTTGTATAAACTCCCGCTGAGTTCAATGTAACTAATTTGGGCAGAATGTGGTTTGTATACATTCATATTTGCTTATACATTTACATATGTGCACATGACAATTAAAGTAAAAGGGCGATGTGTTTATGTAATGCTACACCTTCCCTCTTAAAAAAAATAGATATATATATTTGTAGTCAACTATATATATCTATTTGAACTCAAGCGATTGCCCAAATAAAATAGCCTGTAGCAAATGTGCAGGGCCACACGACAGCAAAGAATGCACATCGAATACAATTAAATGTATAAACTGTAGCGAATTGGTTAAGAAGAAGGTTGTTGATGTCGATGTTAATCATCATGCCTTTAGTCGAGACTGCCCTGCTTATAAAAAGCACGCGCAGTCTAAGTATAGACCGCGCGTTTAGCAACGAGCAGTCAACGCACTTAAGTGCATTTATTTAAATATTAATAGCATCATTGCTAACAAATCGGAACTAGAGCATCTTATAGAACTTAAAAAACCACATCTGGTTTTGTGTTCCGAAAGCTGCTCGACAGATGAAATCACAAATCCAGAGCTACAAATAAAAACATATAAACTTATACGATGCAACTCACATAGTAGACATACAGGTGGTGTGTTAGTTTACGTCCACGAATCAATTGAATACAAAACAAGTTACAATAACTCAATTAACAAAAATATCTGGTGTATAGTTTTTAAAATTAAAAACGTTTTTCCTCAATACCAAATAGGTCTTGTTTACCACTCGCCTAGCTCGAGTGACGCTGAATTTATTCACTACCTAAGTGAAATTCTGAACACCAGGTGTCTAACACAAGATAATACAGTCGTTATTGGGGATTTCAATATAAATCTGTACAGGAGCACGACCTATAGTAAGCAGTTAGTTGAGTTATTTCGGTCTTTTGCCATGGAGCAAAAAATTGATTTCTATACTAGAAAGGGGGATAACACAGAAACCATGATTGATCAGCTATTTGCTAATAATGATAAAATCGTATGTGAAAGATTAGAAGAATGTCAGATTTCCGATCACGAAACCATACAGTTTAAAATCAACTTAAATATATCATCTAGAATGAGAGCTAGAAGAGATATAACTTTTTGGGAATATTACACACCAGATAACCTTGTAAACCAGCTAAGACTCTTTGACTTTAGCGACTTTGAAAACCTTAGTACAGAAAGCAAGGCAACATTGTTAAATAACGCTTTATCGAACGCTATGACTACTTTGACTTACTCAAAAGAGGTCAATGTAAAACTGATAAACAAGTGGTATGATTCTGAGCTATCGAATATGAATAAACTGAAATACATTCATAAACAAGCTGCAATTAGATCTGGGGAGTGGAATGAATACAATGCCTTAAAACGTAAATATAAACGATTAATAAAAACTAAAAAGGCAAAGTATATGGAGCAAAAAGTTGCATACAATATGGGGGACAACAAGGCTTTGTGGAAGCATTTAAAAAATTGCATATGTATGTCCAAAGAAACCAATGTTCTTAACAAAATAATAATAAATGACAGACTGTATGTTCATGAAAAAGAAATAGCGCAGTCACTAAACAACTATTTTATAGATAGCATATTGGAAATTAGTTCAAATATTCCCCCCTGTAATGTTGGTCCTACTACTATGGGAAGTAGCACCCATACCTTCAAATTTCAAGGAGTATCCACAAATGAAATACTTGAAATAGTTAATAGATTCAAAAATAAAATTGGAGGGAAAAAACTACTATCTGAAGGTGTTGTAAAGGACTCTGTTGCTTACACAGGATATTTCTATGCTCAAATTGTCAATGAAAGTCTAGAGAAAGGAGAAGTTCCTATGTTATGGAAAACTTCCCTGGTGGTGCCAATAGAGAAAGTTAAGAATACAAAGAGAGCAGACGAGATCAGACCTATAAACACGTTACCTTGTGACGAAAAAATACTGGAAACAGTGGTTAAAAATCAGCTGGTGAAGTATTTAGAAGAAAATAATATTATTATACCTCAACAATCCGGTTTCCGGAAGAAACATTCATGTGAAAGCGCTTTGAATGTGGTTATAGCAAATTGGAAAGAAGATTTGAGCAGGAATAAACACGTGATCGCTATATTCCTGGATTTAAAACGTGCATTTGAGACAATTGACCAGGATCTTCTATTAAAAAAGCTGTACAATATAGGAGTTAAGGATACGGAACTAAAATGGTTCCAAGACTTCACCACGAATAGATCTCAAAGAACAGTAATTGGTACATCCTTGTCAGATAGCAGAGGGGTGCCTATTGGACTCCCACAAGGCTCAGTATTAGCGCCCATATTGTTCAACATTTATGTTAACGATATTACTAAATCTCTCAAGCACTGTGATATCAAACTTTTTGCTGACGATACATTGCTGATGCTCAGTGGGGATAATGTCAATGAAATATAATTAAAGCTACAAGAGGATTTAAATAGAGTTTATGATTGGCTATGCTTGAATAAACTTAAATTAAATATTAGCAAAACCAAATGTATGGTTATATCAAGGCGAAATTTTCAGAGCAATGCGGTACAAGATCTTAATATAAACGGCGAAATAATCGAAAGAGTTGATAGTTTCAAGTACTTGGGAGTTAAAATAGATAATAAATTGAACTTCAGTGAACATATTGATTACACGGTTGGTAAAATAGCCAAAAAAGTATGTTTTATGCAAAGAACATGCAAGAATTTAAGCCCACGGTACAAAGTAATGGTTTACAGATCCATAGTCGAGCCTCATTTCATATACTGTCCCACTATATTTTTTATTTTGAGAGATAGTCAAATTTATAAACTACAAAAGCAACAAAACCGCGCAATGAGATTTATCCTTAAAAAACGCTATGCACACCCATCAGAGACATGCTCGGCGCTCTTAACTGGCTGAGTGTTAAACAACAAATTGTTTACTATACCATGAAGTTTATTAAAAATATAATAGAGGGCAACTTACCCGATTATCTCAAAAGTAACATTAAGTATGTTAGAAATATGCATTCCGTAAATACTAGAAGAAGAAATGATTTTAACCTTCCGGCCTATAAAACTGAGGCAGACAAATGTAATTTATACTATAAAGGATTGAAATGTTATAATGAGCTACCTAACGAGGTTAAATCTAGTAAAACTGTCAATGAGTTCAAACAGAAATTGTACAATTATTGTAGAAGTTTACCAATATAGTGCTGAGGGAGCAGTCCTCCAAAATTCGCTCACAATGCATTATAGCCAAGCCAAACGCTCACGCATACGAAAAGTTGCCGAAGCACATACTGAAACGCATCACTCTTCCAGTCAGTGCATCGCCGTTCAGATGTTTTCTTCGCGCTTTACATGCGTAGACGGCCAATATCCCGCTTCCATCAGGGTCGGCCAAACATCCCGCTTCCATCAGGGATAAGCATTGTGTTGCTATGTTGGAGTACTGCCCCACAGATTAGCACTAATACTTGGTAACAAATTAGTAAATAAGCAAACTTAAATTTATAATTAAGAACATTATAAATTTATTACTGTAAATAGGTTTAAGCTAGGCTAAGTAAAGCTGTAAGTAATATATAAATAAATAAATAAACTGCTTGATGTTTGTTTGAAATTTTTAATCGTTTTAGGATCTTGTTACCATTGTTTTGTCACATGTTTTTATTTTATTTCTATTTGTTTGTATATTTTATTTGATACTTGATATTGTTTTCGTTTGGCTTGCGCCGTGTATAAGAATGAGTAAATTGGAATGCTTATGTATTTTTTTTTTATTACTAAATTATTATGAAGTGCATTGCTTATTTTTATTTTTAATGCTACGAGTTTTAAATTGGTTTAAGCCTATTCTTATGAATTACCATTTCTTTTTTGTTTTTGTTTTTGTCTCCTATGCTATGTGGAATTAAAGTTTAGTTGTTATTTTTATCAATATTTTTAACTTTGTAGTGTCCCGTATATCTATTTTCTAAGTTATGGGAGGCCTCTTCTCTAACTAATACTAAATCTCCTATATTTATTTCCTTACTATAACTACTTTTGTCATAATTAAACTTTTGTTTTTCTTTAGCCTCTTGGACTAATTTTCTAGCTCTCTGCTGTGCTATCTGGAGTCTATATTTTATTTTTTTGTCATAAGCCTCGTGATTGTACAGTGGGCTGATTTTGGTTTCTTCTAAAATTTCGTAATTTGGTGGATTTTTCCCAAATATGAGCTCAAACGGGTATGGTAGATGGTGTTGTATTGTAACAATACGCGAAATACTTAAGGTATTCATCCCAATCGTCTTTGTCACTGGATATGCTACGAATCTCTTAACTTCATCTGCTGTTTTTGGCGTTGGATAGTTTTGAACGGTTTCAAATTTGCTTGGATCAGGTAATATTCCCCTGTTTGTACATTTGTGTCCTAAATAGGTTACTTCTTGGCTAAAAAATAGACATTTATCTGGATGTAATTTTAGGTTGTATTTTCGACAAGTGGATAATACGTCTCTTAAATTTTTTAGCATGTGATTTTCGGAACAACCTAATACAACTAAATCATCCATGTAGAGAAATGCTTGAGATGGTTTGAGCCCTGCGAATGCTAGGGTCATCATTCTTTGGAAAGAATTTGGTGCTACTTTTAATCCACGGGGTAGTCTTTTGAACCTATATGTACCATTTTCGGCTGTAAATGAAGTTACATATATCCCTTGAGTCTGGATGTAGTTTGATTTGATGAAAACCTGACATAAGGTCTAGGCATGAAAAATATTTTGCTCTTCCAAGTTGGTCTAAAATGTCATCAATTCTTGGAAGTGGGAATTTGTCTGCTGCTAATTTTTTGTTTACTTGTCTGTAATCGACAACCAATCTCCACCTTTTTTCTGTTTTCCCTGGAAGTGATTTTTTAGGAACTAATAAAATTGGACTATTGTATTCTGAAATTGAAGGTTCTATTATGTCATCTTTGATTAGCTTATTTACTTGTTTGGTTATTTCACCTTTTTGTGTTTGGAGTAATCTATAATTTTTAATGTAAACTGGGTTGTTGTCCTTCATATATAATTTTTGTTTATAAAAATTATTAGAAGTAATTGGTTCTGTTTCTAGTGCAAATATATCTATGAATTCTGTACAAAGTGATGTTAATTGAGCTTTAACAAAATTTGGAAAATTTTCAGTTAATCTTTTTAATTTTTCTGTGTCTATGCAACTTTTATTGTGTGGGGTTGCTTTAATTTGTGTATAATCGTCTACATTTTCGGTATTAATTTTATAATTTTGAATAGTTGTGTTGTTATGTGTTGTGTTAATAATTCTAACGAAAGTTTGCTCGTTATTTGTAATGGTATTTGCAGTATAAACACCGTCAGATAGTTGTTGGTGTGGTATGAAAATGTTTTTGATATTTGTATTTATTTTAATTTGTCTAATAACTTCTGATCTAGCTGGAATTGTGATTGTGTTGACGGACAGACAGTTTGTTAGATTCATTGTTATTGTTTGTGGGAAATCATATGGTCTTAAGATTAGTTTGTTCTCTGTTTTTCCGTAATCTAGAATACAATTGTATTTCTTTATGAAATCTAGGCCTATTATTCCATCACATGGAATTGGAAAGTTGTCTTCTACAACATGAAATTTATGATAAATTAAAAGGTCATCGCCTTTTAGATCTGCTTTGATTGTGCCTAAAGTGCTAGTTATTCCCTGACCAATGCCTTTCAAATCTGTGATTTGTTCAGTATTTATTTTTTTTTTGTTATCTATTTGCTGTTTTTTAATTATGGAGATATCGGCTCCAGTATCAGTTAAAAAATTTAAGTATTAATTGTTTAATGACGTCCTTGTAGATATATAGCTGTTTAAGTTTAGGTTAAGTACGCATATTTTCCGTTTTGTTAATTTTGAAGTGGAGTTTCCTGGTTTTCCGTTTCGGTACAACTGCGCACGTTACGGGTTTGTGTGTATGGTCTGTTTGTATTTCGGGATTGTGATCCTCTATTATTGTTACTATTGTAATTATTGTTTGATCTAAAATAATTGTTGTAGCCTGACTGTGGTCTGTATCTTCTATTTTGGTAATTTCCATAGTTGTTACTACGGTAACCTTCACGGAAATTACTCCTATACTGACTTTGCTGTCGTACATTTAAGATCGTGTTTGAGCTTCCTGTTATTTCTGTACAGCTGTTTGTGAATTTGGATATTGCATCGTTCATTGCGGTGAACGTTCCAGCTTGCATATTCATTTTGACTTTTTCGGTGGAGCTTGTGTTTAATATTTCGTTGCTAAGTCTGGATCGAGTCCATCCGAAATATAAGCTCCTTCTAATGACCTAGTGATTTTCTCTATTTCACCGGTATATTGATTTGCAGCTTTGCTGCGCTGTTGGATGTTCAGTAGTTTAGCGGTCAAAACTTCCACTGATTCACCCTTTATTGCGGTCTTTAATTTGTTTTTATACCTAGTAGTGCTTCGCACACAAGGTATATTAACTTCATTGGCCTAACGGTAGTATGTAACGGCATAAACGAATCGAGATAGATATTGACTTATATATATCAAAATGTTCAGGAGGAGAAGAGAAATTGATTGAGCCATGTCCGTCCGTCCGTCTGTGAACACGATAACTTGAGTAAATCTTGAGATATCTCAATGAAACTTTGTATGCAGGTTCCTTTTTACATATCTCTGAACGGTATTGAAAATAGGCAAAATCGGTTAAAAGCCACGCCCACTTTCTATATATATAATATTTTCGAAAATACAAAAAGAGTGATTATTCAGTACATAATACACCTATAAGGATAAAATTTGGTGTGTACCTTACCGTTAAAGCAAAATATACATTTTTGAAGAAATTTTTAAAAAAGGGCGTGGCACCGCCCACTTTTGATTAAGTCAAATTTGGAAATATTATTAATCATAAATCAAAAACCGCTCAAGATAGCAAAATAAAATTCAGCACACATATTTATATTAATACAGGCAATATTTCGAAAAAAAATTAGCGAAATCGGATTAGGTCCACGCCCAATTTTATACGAAAGATTTTGAAAAGGATCATGGATATATTGAATATGCTATAACTTTGCTTAAACTAGCTGTATATCATTTCTATTTCACCTCTAAAGTGTTCGTGGGCAAAGAAAGTCGAAAGCACAAACTTTTTGGAAAATGGGCGTGGCCCCGCCCCTTTATGGGGGATTATTCCACAAAACTTTCCATGCCATAACTCCGGTAAAAATTGATTTATTAAAACGATATTTGAAGAAAAGTTCAACATATAAAGCTAACTCTTTGCTGAAAAAATAAACAAAATCGGTGAACGGACACGACCACTTTTTGAACATAGTTCTAAAATATTTCTTCGTAAAATTAAAATCGCGATATTTCCATAATTGTATAAGTTATATAAATAAGATTTTACACACATAATAGCCTTTTTAAACAAAACTAAACTGTAAACAAATTTTGTGGATTTTGGTGAAGTAGGCGTGGCGCCGCCCACTTTTTAGCATAAAAGCTCTGCTATTTTCAAAAGCGATTGCTTGGAATTTCAAGAATGTATTTCAATGAAATTTTGTGAGAGGGTTCCCAATAGTATGTAGTATACTCCTGCTAAAAATTACGCAAATCGAATAACAAACAAGCAAGATTTACGGGCAAGTAGTTAACACCCTACTGCCTTTTTTTTTTTTAAATTTTTTTTATTTTCATACCTTTCATGAACATGAGGAAAGCTATTTATATTTTGTTATTTAGTGATAATTGAATTTACCACTCACAAAAGAAGTGAGTGAGTAAATTGGGATACCAAAACAGATCACTACTAGGTATTTAATGTTCGGTTACACCCGAACTTAGACTTCCTTACTAGTTTATTTGTATGATTGTGGTCTCATTACCAATAAAATTCCTTGCTGTACCTTTCAGCTTGGTTTTTATCATGGTAATGGTCAATGCTTCGTGTATATCCTTGATTTGCTCAAGTATATCAAGTGCATCTAGAAAGCTTTGTAGATTTTCCGGTTTACCATCAAACTCTGGAAATACTGCTGAAGCAGTTTTAATAAATTCGACTGCAGTTTGTGGCATTTTAACGTTTTGGTTATGGGTAATTACCGATTTGTTGTCTATAGTTGAGGAATGACTCGGAACGGGTGATGGGGTCCGGCTCCGTGTAAAATCCGATGATGTTAAACTGAAATCGATGGCGATTTCCTTTTCCACTGTGGTGGGTATTGTTATTTCAATATTGTATCTGGCTAAAGCAGCTACCAAGTTATCTCGTACGGTGGAAAAAAATTGGTAGGCTTCGTTTTGGTGTTCTTTGATAAGTATGCTGTTTACACTATTGACCACCTTTATTATCATATTTAAGGCTTATAATATTGAAGTGAAATGCCTAATTATTGTTTCCGTTTTTATTGGGATGTTTTTGTTGCATTTGTATGCTTTGTCAGCTTTTGCTTTTTCTTCATATAGCTTGTTATATATATCCTGCCAATTAGATGCGTTGTTGGGCATTATTTAATTGTCTCAATTTGTTCTTTTAATAATTTTTTATTAAAATGGTAATTGCGACAGTAAAAAATGCTTTTACGCATATAAAAATTACTAACCATTTATCAGAGATTTCTGTTTTCTCTTCTAGTATTGGGTATCCTTCATATTTGACTATTTTGTCCTCATGACTTCTATCTTCAGAGATTTCTTTACCCACCTCATATCCTGCTATACCAACTAAAATGCTATTCAAAGCGATCTTCCACCATGCCATTTTTAAATAAATTTCATTAGTAAAGAAAAAATTTTTTTATTATTATTTTTATTTATTCATTTAATTATATATATATATATATATTTTTTTTAAATTCGGGTTTAGTGTAGCTAATAATCTGTATGTTTCTTCTATTAACGTGGAAGGGTATAGCAAATCTTCCATTGTGGGTTCTCTACCCATTCCTATATAGTACCAAAATTGGTTTAATTTGTTTAAATTGTACCTATTGCTTCCCTTTCCTCGTATTCTTGATCTACGAGCTGTATCTGCGTTTTCTAGATTGTCCACAATTTTATTTATTACTTCGTAATCAAGATTATCGGGTAATGCACACTCCATTAGGAAAATTATAACAAGAGCGTTCAAACTTACTCAAATTAATTTTTGTTTTTCATTTTGTATCTTAGTTTTTCAATTTGTTTTAATATATTTAGTCTATTCTCTGAGTTGGTAGCAAAGTTAAGCTGTTGGTGTAACTTTGCTAGTTCTACTCGTTTCTTTACTTTCTTTCCTGCTCTTTTCCTTTTTCTTACAATTGTTGGAGCAGGGATTTTTGTTATTTCTTCCTTTTTATTTAAATTATTCCTTTTCCGATACTCTTCAATAGTAATCGGTTTAGGACCTACTTTTTCTGACTTACGACTCTCGAGAATCTGATTTTTAGCTTGGATGAATGTGTCTATACACTTTTGGAAGAGTTCATCAATTTCTTCTTGCACTGTTTTATCAGTCTCTTGAGTCAAAATCGTTTGCATTATATTCTCGTATTGAAATTTTTTTTTTAATTTTTAAATTTTACCCCTAAGCAAATTGCTGCTATTGGTTTGGCGACCATAAGGCGTGCCGAAGTTTCCTATAAAAATGTTTTTCTTAATTCTACCTTACGCTGCCATTCTTGCCACTAGTTTTGTTTATTCCACCCTTTTATGCATTATTGCTGCCAGTCTTGTGGTTTAGTATCACGGAATTATTCCACCCTTTTATGCATTATTGCTGCATATGGAGGTTTTGTGAAAGCTTAAAGTCGTGTTTCGCCAGTTTTAGTATATGAATTTTCCTCTTTTCTTGTGTTCTCGCCAGTTGCAGGACCATCCTTTATTGGGTGTTCAGTGTAGACAGCGTATTTAGATTCTGATAGCCAAAAACTATTTATTTATTTATTTATTTATTCAATTATTAGGCTGTATAAGTAAGACTTTCGTCTTTTATACTACATCTGGAATTGGTACTAACAATTATAATCCTAGTTCTATTTCAATAATAAACTTACATCGAACAATTCAACAATTTAACAAATATTGCAGTAAATTAACTTAATCTAGTCACATTTAGTTACATTCGCTATTTAGTTTAGGGAGATAGAAGTTAGAAGCAGGAAGAAGAAGTAGATCAAGGGTTAGGAAATAGACAGGTGAAGAAAGTAGCAATCATATTGCAACAAACTCAATTCGATTTGAAGTAATTGTGGATTACCGTTTTGTAGTTACTCGAATTCATAGTAGTTTTGACAGATTCTGGAATGGAGTTCCAGAGTCTCGCAGCATTAATGAAGAATAACCTTGACGATGACAAGTAGGAATATTTAGGAATTATCAGATGTTGATGCCTTCTAGACCTCGTCAATTGTATTTTTTCATAAAGATATTCAGGAGCGTTAACTCGACAACGCAGATCAGTATGTGGGTTTCAGCAACAGTGACAGCTTACAGAACTCACGTTCACCGAGTGGCTACCAGGCTAAATGAGTTAGCCGTAGTTTAGGTTGTAGAATCAATTGAATTCGTTTATTGAAAATCACTTTCTTTTATACAAAATTCTTACACTAATACTAACAAATTATTTACGAACTAAAATACATCTACTTATGTATATATTACTAATCATACAAACTAAAATGCATAATTCTAAAATATGCTAAGTCAACATATGGTTGCAATAAATATATAAATATGCCAGTCGCATTGACAAACTGACGTTGTGTTCAGTTGGTCATTGCGACTGCCTTTGGCGGTGTCTTTGACCGTCCACACAAGTGTAACAAGATCCTCGTTATGTGCACTATTTGTATAAACTCCCGCTGAGTTCAATGTAACTAATTTGGGCAGAATGTTGTTTGTATACATTCATATTTGCTTATACATTTATGTGCACATGACAATTAAAGTAAAAGGGCGATGTGTTTATGTAATGCTACACAACACTAGTATAACGGAGAGGGGAACAGTTGCCGAAAATTCCATTTCGAGGGTTATAGAATATTGGCAAAGAGATTCGACCAGTCATGGGCAGCTAATATTTCGTTGAGTTTTATGAAGTTCGCTTTAGAGAAGCATCGCGATCAGGATCGCTGTTTCCCTATCATAGTGCCAAGGCTGCTAGGTTGCGACATATCCAATGCTATCTCAAGCGTAGGATGAAATAAATCTTCAGGGACAGATAACGGTCGAACTCGATTAAGTGTCACACCTACAGAACCAGGTCAAGAATCTTGTTATTACAGTTCGACACATTGTTGATATGTACAAGCGAAGTATCCAACATGGAATTAAGGAAATGATGTTGTGAAATAGGGGTTAGGAAGTTTGAATGGCTAGAGCTAACCCAGCCAACTGAAAGTAAGTTAAAATCTTCAAGAACAAGAAGACGATCACTATTACGCAACTGAGATTGCAAATTACTAATAGCAGAGAAATGGAGGTTATAAACGTGGATATCTGATTGAGGCGGTATGTATGAGCAAGAGATAATTAGATTAATATTATGCAGTGAAATCTTTGAAGAGTTGAAATTGTCAGGTTTTAACCAGGTCTCTGTAAATGCTATTACATGTGCAACAAAATCGGAACTATTTAGGAAAAAGGAATTTGACTTCGGATCGTAAGCCCCGACCATTTTGATAGTGAACAATAGAGGTAAGACGGGAATTATTTAAGTTATCCGGTTTTTTGAATCGTTAATTCCGTTTTATTTTCGGCACTTTTTTTTGGCATTTTTCAACGCCTTTTCTTACGCTTCGCGTTGCTTTTGCTACCCGATCTCACTTTCGGTTCAGCTGATGCAGAACTGGCATTAATTGAGGTCTTTATACCTTCAATTTGCGCAGCCGAAATCCTTGAACCTGATATCGAAGGCTGCCATGATACCTTCGAGGCCAAGTTTTTGCGAGCCAAGGGCCTCCGATATTCTCTCCAGAGCTTTTACGCATCCCGGACAGAAGTACCGAATCTGAATATTCCGTTTAAGCAACTTCACATCTTACTCATACAATAGGCCCTCACAACAGTTGCGATGGAAAAGCTTATTACAAAAGCCACTGCAAGGCACAATTAAGGATTCACTCCTGCTGTCATCCATGACGAAAGATTAATAAATAATAAAAAAAAAACACTGGAGCACTGGATCTTGCCGTAAACACATGTTATTTCGGAGCACTGGAAACAGCTGGATTCCAGCGAGAAACCGCAAAACTGAAAAAAGCGAACAGCGAACACCGCACAGAAATACACACACTTGTAAACAAGATAGAATACAGTTACAAAACCAAAACAGCAATCAAAAACAATTTCGCTGACTTTCTTATAAATTGCGATATAAGAAATTCTTTGAGTTAATTGATTTGCCACGTATTTTATATTTCAAATAGTTAATCGCTAGGTAAATGATTATTTGAAATATAATCAACTATGTTAACTGTGTGATAAAACTATTTTTGAAGGAAAAAGATGAAATAATTACAGAGCGATTTAAAAACACGTCCGAGAGAACCAGAGTTGCCGTATACTTTATTTATTTATTTAATTGGAAATTCATCCTAGCACAATACAATATTGAAAGTTGATAACAATTAATAGATATGCGTAGATAGATAAGTACATAAACACCCCTATTGCGAGTGTCGACAACGAATAGATACATTGGAAAATTCTACAAATAAGTTATCTTTATTGCTTTCTCTCTCTAACACACAGGCTTTTGACACTGAGAAAAAGTAAAAAGCTAGTACAGTGCCTATCGCAGCACGCAGACAGGTTATAGTCTGGAAGGAGTTGTAGCCTATTGGTTTTTTTTTAATTTTCTGAGTTCGGACGATTCTAGGGACCAATATTTTTTGATATTTTTTTACCCCCATACAATTCTGGGTATACTTGACCTATAACTCTGAGTGTACTTGACCTATACTTATGATATTTCGCATATAGGTATAGGATGGCCACAGGTCTCATTTGGACTTCGATATATTTCAATGAATTAATCGAAAACTGAGGTATCGGTCAAAATGCGATTGCCGAAAAACCTTACTATTACCCTACAATATGGTATCAAATCAACATTTGAGTTTGCATTCATCCTGGCACAATTTGTCAAAATGGAATTCTTGAAAGGCCCCCTAACGTTACCAATGAATACCGCAAAAGAAAATTTTTGAAACCCGGTTTTGTTTTAAATTTTCAACATATTCGACATGGTAAGTTCTTCAGTAGGCCATAATATTATGTAAATATGATATCTTCAAGTATATTAGCCGTGTTTTTTTTTATCGGCGTCTGCGTTTGCGCTTAATATTTGTATGGACTGCTAAGCGCACAACTTTATCTGCAACTACGAAATAGTGGCTGATAAAATCAGTACTTCCACGAAGTTTCCATTCATTTTGCAAACTGCCTTACCAACTTCCAGCAATCTGTTTATCATCCCTTAATAATAACCGGAATGTCAACAGAGGAAATGTATGTATGTATGCGCGTTGATAATGGAATAACCGCAATTGTGGATGACCGTTTTTTTTTAGTCGCAGACGCAGATGTATATGCGTGTAAAAAAAAACAGGCCTATTATTGATTTTGAAAGGCCCCCTAACTACTAACATACATCCCTAGCAACGCCGGGTACCCTGCTAGTACCTATACATATAAAATTCCAACAGGTTATGGGCACAGGGGTAAATTCCTGCTGTTCAAGTTAAATCGCGTTTTGTTGAAATCGGTAGAGAAATGACGTCGTCGTTATTTAACATAGAAAAGTTACATGAATCGAATTATGACTCGTGTAGTATACAACTCATGAGTGTGCTTATTCACCAGGATCTGTAGTCCGTTGTGAGCGGAGAACTGGTGTGTCCAGGAGAAGATGCTGCTGAAAAAGATAAGCTGTCATAAAAGGAAAGATGACAAAGCTAAGGCCACAATAGTCCTTAGTATAACACCGATTTAGATTCAACATGTGAAGATTTGTAAGACGGGGAGCGATTCGTGGAATTGTTTGGTACATGTACATAGACCAAAAGGCCCCGTAAGAAAGGTAACATTATTCAAGCAGTTACTTGGTACACGAATGAACGAGGGAGAATGTGTTCAGCAATACGTTTGCAAGTTCGAATGCAGAAAAATTAGCAGAAATTGGCGTAGTTGTCCAAGAGGAGTTACTGGTAATTATGTTACTAGCAAGCCTGCCAAGGTCGTATGAAAACCTGGTTGTTGCGTTGGAATGGCGGGATGATTCACCAAGGCTAGATGCAATAAAAGTTAAACTCACAGAAGAGGGCGAAAGGCTAAAATCATATGGTAATTCTGAGTATGCTGAAAAAGGTAGCGAACAGGAGTTTGTGGCCCAAGAATATTGTATTGTATTGTATTGTATATTCTTTATTTTCTTATGAATGATTATCAAGTACTAACAATATATAGATAACAATATAATAATAACAATTCAAATAAGAAAATAGTTAATGACACTAGATGCTAATTTTAAAAGCAGTGGAAGTGTCATTTCCATAGATTTTATAAATGCATGTGGGGCGCATAATACTAAAATAATTTTTTTTAAATTCATATTTTTAGGTACAAATAAAGAGTAGAAACTATATTGTTTAAGCTAATGTTGCATTAAGGTAAATCTAATCCTTCAGTAATACTAAACAACAGGAATTTATATAATAGGTCGCAACAGAATTTCTATACCATCATGATTGAAACCAAGTAACCACTGTTTGACTTCCCTTATAAACTCAGATAGACTTCTAATGAGTTGTATATCAGCAGGTAGTTTATTGTACAATTTACATGATACGGTAGTGAAGAAGTTACGAAAAAGTGTGGTACGGAAGCTAGGAACTGTTACACGAGATGATGATCTACTTCTTAAGCAATATGGGTTGTATATAGGGCTTTGCGTATACCCACTCCTTATAAAAAAAATTTTCATCACTTTAAAATAGTATAAGTGTCGCACGGGAAGAATATTTAATTTCTTGAAAAGGCTCATAGAGTCTGATAGACGACACGCTTTACACATTCTTCGGATGAGACACTTTTGTAGAATTAAGAGTGGGTGAAGCTTGCTAGCGTACGCACTACCCCAGCAACTAATGCCATATAATAATTTTGAGTGAACCAGTCCATGATACACTAATTCCATTATTCGATTTGAACATATTTTTTTTAGGTTATAGAAAGAACGAACCGATGACAACATGTAAGATTTCAATGCAACAATGTGTGAAGACCAACTTAGATCATGATCGAATATAACTCCCAAATATTTATAATTAGCCACCTCTTCAATCTTGAAGCATTTACTGTCACAACTTTGTGCCTCATCAAAAGTATTATTAGAGTATTGTTCACTACAATTGTGTGAACACAAGCGATGACGCATACAGTTTGAACTGTGAAAGAAAATGTCGTTTCTTGGTATTTCCTTTCCACAAATTTTAAAATACATCAGTTTTGTCTTGCTGCTTACCACGAGGTTATGGCTTGCAAACCATGATCGTAACATGAACTAATCGTGATTAATATCAGCAAAAAGATTAAATGAATTTTTCGAACCATATGCGATAGCTAGGTCATCAGCAAAAGCCGTTACTTTGCCAATAAATGGTAAAGAAAAAATTGAATTTATGTATATTAAAAACATTATTGGCCCAAGAACGGAGCCTTGTGGTACCCCTACAACTATAGGTTTGGATTCACTTTGATTATTTACAACTTTAACTTTCTGCACTCTATTCGTTAAGTATGACTGAAACCAACTAAGAATGTTGCCACGAAACCCCGCTGTTCTAAGCTTACTCAGTAAGATACTATGGTCTACCATATCGAATGCTTTCGTTATATCCACAAAGAGGCTAGCACAGCACATCCTATCATCCATCGCCTTATATAAAAAAGAAGAAAAGTCGAGAAGAGCATCTTCAGTTGACAGCCCGGACATAAAACCAAACTGCTTCGGGCTAAAAAATTGTATTTTATTCAAGTAAGCTAAAATCCTAACTTTTATTGCTTTTTCAAAGATTTTTGAGATTGAAGATAGTAAAGATATGGGTCTGTAGTTATTTTTGTCTTTTTTATCTCCCTTCTTGAAGAATGGTATCACTGTGGCACATTTCAAATCTTCTGGAAAAATACCGGAGGTTATACTTAAATTAAATAAATATATCAAAATATCAACAATATAAAGTGCTATGGTTTTTAACATGCGATTTGAGATGTCGTCACTACCTCTAGAATCAGAATTATTTAAAGTATTGATTATTCTAAGAATTTCTGAACCCATGATTGGATCAAAGAAAAAACTATTGCTGGGAGGTGTGAATTCAGTGATTATACTGTTTGTATGACACAGACACAACATTGGATTCCTGATTTCGTCAGAAACTGCTCCTACACTAACAAAGAAGTTATTGAGTTCGTTTGCAACTACCGAAGACTCTGAAATATCTACACCATCCACGCATAATACAAGCGAACCGGGTTTTCGTTTAGAGTTTCGGTTTATAACACGATTTACAGCGTCCCATTCTTTTTTAGAGTTACCTTGTGCTGATAAAAACAAGTTTTGGTAATATTTACCTCGACTTGATCTTATTTCTTTATTTAGTTTATTAGTCAAACGACGGACACGATTCCGTAGATTAGTGTTGGTCGGATGCCTCTTGCATTTTTTTCGCAATTTATTTTTCATTTTGATTTTATGCAATAAAGCACGAGTTATCCATGGCTTGAGGCATAAAGAGGATGGTTTCGAAAAAACAGTTTTTTTGGAATTGTTAATGTGGAGGGTGAGAGTGTTAATAAATGAATTATATGCCTTGTTAACGTTTGTTTCACCAAAAACAGTTTCCCAGTTTTCAAAGCGAAGGGATTCAATAAGAACATTAAAATTAATTTTGCTAATTACTGATTGGGTATTGCCACTGCCAACTTGCCTATTTATGTTAACGTTCCTAAGTTGAATACCAGTCATACAATGGTCAGAAATACCCAAATCAAGATTTATACCCAGATGAAAGTCATCTTGAAAATTACTTAATCTACCATATACATGGTCAATACAGCTCCCAGACTCAGGGCGGGTAGTCTCTTGTATAAAAGAAATTAGACCATGTTCTGCCAGAAGTGCAATATAGTATTTGAACTCAGCAAATCAAAATTGAAATCACCTAAAACAAAAATATTCTCTGATTTTTCACTACACAATAGGAGAGAAAATTCCTCATGAAATAGTTGGAAAGAAAGGGAATGCAATCTATAAAGACATACAAAGGTGTAAGGTATATTGGATATTAACAACGAAATTTTAATGGCATCAGCGGTAGATAAATTAAGGCATGTAACTTCACACTCGTAGACATCTCGTATAAAAACTCCAACACCTCCTACAGAATAACACTCGTTTGTATTTGCGAAAAAGTTATAATTAGGCATATTAAAATTACTAGTTTCATATGAGTAAATCCAAATCTCTGAAACAAATATAATATCGGGAAGTCTAGCAAGGGATACAAGGTTGCAAACCAAAGGGTCGAAATTCCGTCTGAGACTCCTTACATTTTGGTGCACAACAGTAAAAGTATTATCTTCAGATGTTATTAAATGAGAGTCGTTGATGACACTAATGATAGGGCTGTTATTTATTAAAATTGATCCAGAATTCATAATTATAACTTTAGAAGTAAAAATAACAAATATTTAATTTAAACTGATCTCATCGAGATCTTCAAAAGTTTTAACAATAACAGCTCTATCATTTTCATTTTTTTTCATCAGAATTCTCGAATTGTTTAACCATAGGAATTTAAATCTCTTTTCTTTTTTTACCTTAGTGGCAGCTAAAAACAAAGCTCTATTATAATTTGTAAAACTATCGTTAATGTAAAAATTTTTATTTCTGGAATCAGAAAAAAGCGAAGAATTTAGTTTATTTTTGGCAGTTCTTTTGGCTAACATAACTTTCTTCTTACTTTCAAAGGATCTAAACTTTACGCAAACAATTCGTATGTCGCTAGAACTAGCTGATTGGGGTTGCCGTGCATTGACATGTTTTATACTGATATTTTCAATGTCATCCATAACCTCCACACTCAATGCAACACTGAGGATTTTTTCAATGCATTCTTTAGAATTTTCTTTGTTGACGTTCGGTATGCCTACAACTTCAATTGAATTTGTTAGCTGAGATTGCTCCCTCCAGTTTAGCCGGCTTTCCAGCTTATCAACTCGTTGCTTCAATGCCACATTTTCATCTTTTAAATTTTGAATTTCGTTAAGGTAATCCATGTTTATTTTTTTAAGGCTAATGATCTCTTCATACAAAATCTGAAGAGTTATTTTGCCTTCATCCCCATTTACGCATGATACAGCCATACCTGCTTGTTTGTTTTGATCGTCTCTGCTAGCAGAACTTCGCGCGCACTCGTTAACATTGTTTTGCTTTTTCCCAACATTCAGTGCACTTGTCACAACTTGCTTTTGGTTAGCTGATTGCGTTTGTGTTGTTGTTGCTCCTTGCAATGTCTTTCTTCGCATAGCAGTGCATTTGTCACAGCGATACTTTTTGTTGTTTGACTTGAAAAATTCTATATCATTGATGTTAACACAAATGCCATGAAAAAAGTTTCTACACTCTGAACAATCAATTTTATTAGCACTATTGCGATCAATTTTTTCTTTGCAAATTATTCAGTTCATTTTTGAATATTAATAATTTTAAATTGGTTTATAAATTGAATTAAAAGTGAGCGCCCCACGATTAAACAATTAAATGGTTCACAGGTGTAAAGTAAATATACCAAAAAGTATTAGTTGTGCATGACAGGCAGTGTTACCATTTTGGTGCTTTTAGAGCTAGATCTAGCTCTTTTTTTTGGCGTTTAGCTCCAAAATTCTGTTTTAGCTCCTAGCTCTTTTTCTAGTCCGTTTTTTCATTTTTAGCTCTTTTTCTAGTCCCTTTTTTCATTTTTAGCTCTTTTGGCTCCAAATTTCTTTGTACAAATTGTATTGAAAAATGAAGAAAGTTTTTATTTCTTAGAAATTATTATGTTAGTTTCATTGTGTACCATGTGGCAACTCAGTTTCCCTCACCGATAACAAATACCTAAATCGGTTAACTTGGTCTAGTAACATTCGTAAATTCCATATAATAAGAGATAATAAACAAGCACGGAGGAATCGTTTTACGTGCACAAAAGATAAGTGATCTGTATTTATTTAGAGTAAATGAAAACAAGTTGCTTCTTTCAAGCAAATCTGCTGATGAAGTTATGAAATGGCATAAACGTTTCGGCCAGTGAAACTTTGCAAGTCTACAAGAATTGGTAAACAATTAAATGGTTCACAGGTGTAAAGTAAATATACCAAAAAGTATTAGTTGTGCATGACAGGCAGTGTTACCATTTTGGTGCTTTTAGAGCTAGATCTAGCTCTTTTTTTTGGCGTTTAGCTCCAAAATTCTGTTTTAGCTACTAGCTCTTTTTCTAGTCCTTTTTTTCATTTTTAGCTCTTTTGGCTCCAAATTTCTTTGTACAAATTGTATTGAAAAATGAAGAAAGTTTTTATTTCTTAGATATTATTATGTTAGTTTCATTGTGTACCATGTGGCAACTCAGTTTCCCTCACCGATAACAAATACCTAAATCGGTTAACTTGGTCTAGTAACATTCGTAAATTCCATATGTTTATTTTGCGAACAAGAATCAAAATGGGAAGGTAAGTAAATTGTGTGTAAAAAACACTTTCCTAAGTTGCTAAAGATTCTGAACAACCTTACCCTCCGATTCTGTCTTCATGATAAAAAATCAGAAAAAATATTTCAAGCGTTTTGTATTCTGAGTCAGAATTAAAATGAATGAATGAATTTGGCTTTGACGCAAAAATAAAAATAATTTTTGAGTTTTACTAAAAATGAAATATTTTTTTCTTAACTATTTATCAAGCTTGATAATTTTTCAAAAACACACTTTTTTTTTTTTTTGTTGAATCAGTTATACTTTCTATACGTTTTAAACATTGTTGAAGTTAAATCTATCTTATAAATAAAAATGAATGTGTGTCTGTGTGTCCTTTATACCCAGCCAGCAAAAAATCCATAAATGTATCCGAAAATGGAAGGAATTGCTGATAAAAAACTTATTTTACATCCGTTTTCATATTGAGTTTACAGTACTTTTCTGGATCTGTTTTCCCACTAAAGTGTGCGAACCAAACATATGTGTGTGAAAGTAGAAAAAACTTAAAACAAACTGACACATTTTCCTATGCGTTTTATACTTAATTATCGTACATCTTAGCATGTTTTCTATACGTTTTTGAAATACTTTTTCGATCGGTTTTCGGATTAATGTTAGCACATATTTTCGGAACCATTTCTCCAAGCCTTTCTGAATCCATTTTTGCAAGGGATTTCATACCAAATTTCATTTGTTCTATGCACATCAATACAAGCTAATGATACGCGGATTTGTCATATGGGAGATGCAAATCAAGCCAGCTCGACGCGCCACGGTTTAGGCGCTCAGAATATTCTCGAGGTAATCGTGCAGGTTGTTGTTGTTGTTGTTGTAGCACTACGTTGCCCTGCCTAGGTAGTCAGTATCTACCTTACCCAATATTGTCATCGAACTCTTCTAACGGAAGTCCTAGAAACCGAACGGCTTCAACAGGGGAGGACCAGAGGGAAGAGTAGGCTCAGTTGAGCAGACAAAAAGATGGTTAGTATTATGGGGAGACAAGCCGCATGCCAGACAAACATTAGGCAAGTCGGGGTTCAGTCTGGATAGGTAAGAGTTTAACCTACTGCAATATCCAGACCGGAGTTGAGCCAGCATCACCCTAGTCTCCCTAGGCAGCCCGCGCTCCTCTTCGGCAACGGGTGGTGTTGTTGTCTGAAGAACGGCGTTCACCGGGAGAGAGCTAACAAAGGAATTTACCGAATCAGTGTGAATGAGGGTGAGGGCCTGCCGGTGCACCTTAGGATCAAACGGCGTGGAAATCAGGTGCCGGATCTCATCGTAGTGTTTGCGTAGATGGCTCCTTATGCTCCTGGTGGGCGGATCCTCGTTGACCTGGCGTCCGTTCTGATGCTGCGGTTTGCAACAGTTGAACAGGAATTGCCTGGTCAACATCTCGCTATGCTCTTTAACGCCGACCATTTTCGCTTCGTTATGAAGGTGATGCTCAGAAGACATAAGAAGACACCCAGTGGCGGTACGAAGGGCGGTGTTTTGGCAGACCTGTAGCCTCATCCAGTGTGTGTCAGCTAGCCCCGACGACCATATTGGCGTCGCGTAGCTCAGTACCGGCTGGCCAATTGCTTTATATGTAGCTAGTAACGTTTCTTTGTCTTTACCCCAAGTGCTGCCAGCTAGGGACTTGACGATTTTGTTACGGCTTTGGACTTTATTGGCAATTGCGGTTACATGAGCGCCGTATTTGAACATGTTATCAAACGTCACCCCTAAGATTTTGGGGTGTGAGACAGTTGGTAGCTTGACACTATCAACGTAGACGTCTAATTCCATGTTCACTTGCGTTGTCCACGTCTAGGGTGGCCGAGGACTTATTCGGTGACAGTGCCAGGTTTCTCCCGGTTTCTCGGACACGGCTGGAAGGTATGCGTTTAAGCGAGAGCAGAGTTCTTCAACGGAGGGGCCAGTTGTCAAAATCGTACAATCATCGGCGTAAGAGACGATCGAGACACCCTCTGGTGGGGGGGGGGGGGGGGGAAGTTTCGATATATAATAGTTAAACAGAAACGGGGATAGGACACCACCCTGTGGCACCCCTTGTTTAACTATTCTGGGGTTTGATCTGGCGCCTCTGAACTCAACCGACGATTGACGACCACTCAGGTAGTTGGCAGTCCAACGTTTAAGACAAGTGGTAACCAGAATGAAAACGGCAAACGACAAGCGGCATCTGTCAAATTATTTTTACACGTGTTCTTATGGGGAGGATGGTGGCGTTTGGTTTTTTTGACAATAAAAACGAAAGGAACTTGTAAATTAAGCTCCAATTATTACAGAATATGTCTCTTTCACACTTTTTACACCATTTTTTGCTACTTTTCAAGATGATTCGCACCTGTCGCCCCAGCTCTCATTATAATCATGTCTCCAATGCTTGACGGCAAATATCGTCAAGCTTCAGTTTTTCGTCGTTGTTGTTCGCCGCCGTCGTATTCATTGTGGACGGGCCTACAGGGAGGAAGGGACGAGTCTTCAAGGTCTTTCATTAGCTGCGCATGGCTGACCGTGTCAAAAGCTTTGGCCAGGTCAAGCGCAACTAGCACTGTCCTGTGGTTGGGACGCTTTTGGTTTCATCCGTCCCCTATCTGAGTGACGTTCAGCGCGGTGGTGGTGCTGTGATTTTTGCGAAATCCATGCTGATGTTCGGCGAGCCGCAGGTTTGCGGTGAAGTACGGCAACAAGATAGATTCCAACACCTTCACTACTGGCGAGAGGAGAGATATCGGGCGATATGACTCCCCTACGGCAGCTGGCTTGCCAGGCTTTAGTAGTGGGACCACCTTTGCTTGTCTCCATCTTTCAGGAATAACAAAGGTGGACAGGGAAAGGTTGAAAATGTGTGTAAGGTATCTTATGCCTTCGTCGCCGAGGTGTTTCAGCATCAGCATGGAAATGCCATCGGGGCCAATATATTTGGTGTTCTTTGATCACCGAATTGCCTCATGAACTTCTGTTGTGGAGATGGCAATGGGCGCATCGCTGTTTTGGTTCCAAGACCTTAAGTGCTCCTCCCACTTAGCACGTTTGTGTTGATCTGCTAAGCGTCTGATTTCCGCATTAAGATCCCTTATTTGAGGATCCGTAGGGTCAAGGCGTCTAATATGGTCACGTTCATTTGCTGGGCCGCTGCCTCTGCGGGGAAAAATGGACGCACTTCCAGGTCATAATGAATGGTTGATCTACGGATATAACGGCTTTCAAATCTCATTACCGATTTACATTACTAAAGAAGGGGTGACATGAACTAGACGGTGGTACTGGTCATACGAAATCGCTCCCGTGAAAATCGGCCATGTACCGTAGGGGAGTACCGGACCGATATTGCTGCGAACTTCGTCAAATATGCACCGCTACTTCGAAGATGGAATTGACCTGCAAAATTTCAAACTTCATGTAATACATTTTTTTCGACTTCACCGAATCTTAAGTAACTACTTACAATTAACAAACGCTAAGGGCCACGTAAGATAATTAAAGAGTGAACTGAAGATATAAGATTTTTTTTTAAATTTTATACTTCAAAATAAAACAAAAATGTTTACTTTTCTTCAGACATTGTAAATATGGTTGCCAGATTTCACTGCTTTATGTCAAATATGATAAAATCCTACAACATGGTAACAAATCAGCCCGATGCGACGGCAAGCTGATGTTTTTCAGATGGGAAAACCGACATAGAAATGTTCTCTCTGTAAAACGTACGCATCTCTGCTTGCTGGGTAGGCGTCCAAAGTACTTAACCGATTTTTATGAAATTTTCACAGTATATTCTTGGGATCATGGGTTACAGCATAGGCGGTGCCACGCCCACATTTTTTGTGTTTTGTTTGTACTACAATAATGTCCAAAGTTTTTGGTGGATCTCTTTTAAACTTTCCAGATTGGTTCAGAAAATTGTTGTGTACGATTCAGGCTATATCAATTTTTGGAAAAGTAGGCGGTGCCACGCCCCCAGGCTATATAAAATTTAAATTCTTCATAACTCTGAACGTATTTGGTCTAAATTAATGATTTTTGGATATGTGTGTCCTTTGGCCAAGATTTATATAATTTTGGAAAACTTCAATAATGTCCCAAATTTATGGTCGATCTCTTCTGAACATTCCAGATTGGTTCAGAAGATTGTTGTGAACGATTTAGTCTATATTAATTTTTGGAAAAGTTAGCGGTACCACGCCCCCAAGCTATATAAAATTTAAATCATCATAACTTTGAATATATTTGGTCTAAACTAATGATTTTTGGATATGTGTGTCCCTTGGTCAACAATTATATAATTTTTATACCTAGTAGTGCTTCGCACACAAGGTATATTAACTTCATTCGCCTAACGGTAGTATGTAACGGCATAAACGAATCGAGATAAATATTGACTTATATATATCAAAATGTTCAGGAGGAAAAGAGAAATTGATTGAGCCATGTCCGTCCGTCCGTCTGTAAACACGATAACTTGAGTAAATCTTGAGATATCTCAATGAAATTTGGTATGTAGGTTCCTTTTCACTTATCTCCGAGCGCGATTGAAAAAGCCACGCCCTCTTTCTATATATATAATATTTTGGAATATACAAAAAGAGTGATTATTCAGTACATAATACACCTATAAGGATAATATTTGGTGTGCACTTTAGCGTTAAGGCAACAAATACATTTTTGAAGAAATTTTTAAAAAGGGGCGTGGCACCGCCCAATTTTGATATAGTCAAATTTGGAAATATTATTAATCATAAATCAAAAACCGCTCAAGATAGCAAAATAAAATTCAGCACACATATATATATTAATACAGGCAATATTTCGAAAAAAAATTAGCGAAATCGGGTTAGGTCCACGCCCAATTTTATACGAAAGATTTTGAAAAGGATCATAGATATATTGAATATGCTATAACTTTGCTTAAACTAGCTGTATATAATTTCTATTTCACCTCTGAAGTGTTCGTGGGCAAAGAAAGTCGAAAGCATAAAATTTATGGAAAATGGGCGTGGTCCCGCCCCTTTATGGGGGATTATTCCACAAAACTTTCCATGCCATAACTCCGGTAAAAATTGACTTATTGAAACGATATTTGAAGAAAGTGTTCAACATATAAAGCTAACTCTTTGCTGAAAAAATAAACAAAATCGGGGAACGGACACGCCCACTTTTTGAACACAGTTCTAAAAAATTTCTTCGTAAACTTAAAATCGCGATATTTCAATAATTGTATAAGTTATATAAATAAGATTTTACACACATAATAAGCCTTTTAAGCAAAACTGAACTATACAAAAATTTTGTGGATTTTGGTGAAGTAGGCGTGGCGCCGCCCACTTTTTAGCATAAAAGCTCTGCTATTTTCAAAAGCGATAGCTTGGAATTTCAAGAATGTATTTCAATGAAATTTTGTGAGAGGGTTCCCAATAGTATGTAGTATACTCCTGCCAAAAATTACGCAAATCGAATAACAAACAAGCAAGACTTACGGCCAAGTAGTTAACACCCTACTGCCTTTTTTTTATTAATTTTTTTTTATTTTCATACCTTTCATGAACATGAGGAAAGGTATTTATATTTTGTTATTTAGTAATAATTTAATTTACCACTCACAACAGAAGTGTTTTTATCGAAAACAATCAGTTTCCTTTATAACAAATTTTCAGGTATGTATTAAAATAGACCTGAGTAAATTAGGATACCAAAACAGGGCCCGAATCGTGACAGACGTGAACGAGTGCACTATCGTACGATCAAAAATTACGTCAGTCGAAGAGCGAATGAATAATATCGGATTCTTACAGAAGAAAGTGAACGTATCGTAATTGTCAGTTTTGCTATCGATTGTTTTCTCCTTCTTCTTCAGTTTTCAAGGTTACAATAGGGTTTTAAACGTCAAAATAAGGTTGTCAAAATATAAAATTTGTGCAAAGAGACAACGGAACCTAATTTTATGTGTTATTTAAGCTCTAATGAGGGTGAAAACGACGAAAGGGAGGTCGCAAACACTTTAAAGACCAAAGTGACCCTCTGCCGCTTTGAAATAATGCGTAAGTGCGTCATATGCATATGCACACATTTGGCAATCAACCTCTGTACTTGTTTATATTTTGCAGCTTTATTAAACGATGTGGGATGAACAAGAGGTGTCCAATCATGTCCTCACTAAAACTAATCTTATGTCTTACGTGTCATGACAAGTAGTCGGTTCCTTCAGTCCCGCAACTACCTGCAACTTTTTCAGCCCTTGTGAGTGGCGGAGATCAATACGCTATTGGCAGTGATTATTTGATTGAAATGTGTAGAAGCACCATATCCGTCCACAGTATTCCTTCAAATCTGAGAAAGAATTGTCCGGAGTTTGTACGTTTCGAAACGGATGATTCGCAGAGCAGCAAAAAGTGGTTTGTGGAAAAACATAGAACTCTTCGAGGCTGATTTAAATAAGCACAAGTCTTTGGGTGAAATTTGATATTTTGTCATTTTCAGTTATTGGATGGCTCAAAGCTCCTCCCAAATATGTTTTTCAGCCGTTTTTTCTTACTCCCAGTTTGGTATCAAAGTTTTGCCCAAATCGGGATATTCGCTAATAAATTTCACAATTATGTCCTTTTTCGTTAAATTAAGTTAATTATAGTTTGTCCCTTATCAAAAGTATAGTTAAAATAATAAATATATACAAATTTAGACTCAATACGCATTAATTTTCAAATATTTGCTTCTATTCGTTCCGCCTTCGATCAACAATTTGTGTACGAGCGGCAATTCGAACGAACGAGTACGTCCATCTACTCGTTCACGTTTGTCATCATCCGAAATTTCGATAAATTTGTACGTTCACGGCTGTCATAATCCGATATTGACATTTTTACGTAGCGAGTTGCTCGTTCACGTCTGTCACGATTCGGGCCCAGATCACTACTAGGTATTTAATGTTCGGTTACACCCGAACTTAGACTTCCTTACTAGTTTGTATTCAGTACGTTGTTTGTACTTCAATAATGTCCAAAGTTTAAGGTTGATCTGTTTTAAAGTTTTCCAATACGTTAAAATCTTCGTTGGGTACGACATACATAGGCTACATTTGTAAATTTTTTGGAAAAGTAGCAGTTCCAAGACCACAAGCTAAGTAATATTTCAATTCGTTATATCCCTGAATGTATTTGCTTTAGTGACATTTTAACGTTCTTAAATCTTAATCAAAGCACTTAATTTTTTTGTTTGTTATTGCCGTTTATACATATCCAGAGTATTATAGGACTTCCATAAAATCATAATAGTGGCGTTAAGTGGTAGATATAGGATATAATTAAGTAAATACTAACTATACAACTGCTCAGCAGCGCATAATGGTTTTTTTCATACCCATTGAGTTCAAAAGATACGTTTTTTGAGTTGGACATCCAAAAAATTTATTTGTTTATACCAAAGACGTTAAAACCGGAAACATTGTATATCCTAAAGCACATAAATGGAATATTAAAAATTAATAGATAAATTAAATTTATATGAAGAGAAATTCACTTACTTTGTCAAAAAAAAAAACTAAGCGCGCCTCTCTAAAATTTTTGTTCACTTTTTTTTTCAATTTCAGCTAAATGAAAAATCAATTGCATATGTAGACTGCCGTCCTATGTGGGTATCAGCATATCTTTAGTAAAACTCTAGATAAGTTGTTTCTGTATATTTGAAATTTCTTTGAAAAATGACTGGGGATGACTTGGGGAATGTTTAGGCAAAGCTAAAGAGTCAAATAGAGGGGAGATGGCAAAATGTCGAAGTTAGACTGTTAAAAACGCCTTTACTTTAGTTGGTTGCCGTAGATATAAAGGAGATATAATGTGGGAAAATAAATATTGTTCTGAACCTTCTCAGCTTGTAAATTGTTTTTGCAATTGAAGGTAGCAGGAATTTATTAACTTCTTAGGTACATACCGAGCAAAGCTGGGTACCCTGCTAGTATGAAATAAATGTAAAAACTTACATACAATACTTAAGTGCCTTTTAGCTAATTTTTTACATGTTTTGGATTTTCTTGTATAAATCTAGCTCTTTTCTAGCTCTTTTTTTTCTCAAATCTAGCTCCAAAATAAATTGTATCCTGGCAACACTGATAACAGGCAAATGCAGTCAACGTCCATATACGAATACAAATAATCGTGCAGCTGACGTTTTGGGGTTGGTGCATACAGACGTTAACAAAATGCCCATTGGTGGTGCAAAATACGTTTTAACATTAATCGATGATAAGACACGATACGCTGTTGTTTATTTTTTGCGGCACAAGAACGAGGTGTTCAAGAAATTCAAGGAATTTAAATCTATGGCGGAGTGTCAAACAGGAAAAAAACTCAAAATGTTGAGGAGCGACGACGGAACGGAGTTCGTAAACAATGTGTTCGACAAGTTTTTGAAAGACAACGGAATCGTGAGGCAGTTGACGGTGCCCTATACGCCGCAACAAAATATTGTTGCAGAAAGGTTCAACCGCACGTTGATAGAAATGGCAAGGTGTATGTTGATAGGTGCAAATGTCGAAGAGGCATTATGGGTAGAGGATGTTCATACAGCAGCGTATTTACGTAATCGTTGACCTACAAAAGCGCTAGATTCTGGCACCGAACGAAGCGTGGTATGGGCGTAAGCCAACAGTAGCACACATGCGTGAATTTGGATGTGCAGATAGGCCAATATATGTTCGGTTGGTAAAGTTGGTAGACCAAAGAAGGTGTACAATTGTTCGAATGTACTACTTACTGGTGATGAACCTAACACTGTACAAGAAGGATTATCTGGTAATAATCAAAAGAAAGGTACAATGCAGGCAGAATTCCCAAAACCGTCGTTAATGGAGAAAAACTAAGCGCAATGAATTTGTATCATGGGCGCAGTAAACACATGAAATATTGTAGCAGCAGCAATCGGCAATCACCGATATATTGACAAAGAATTTGGCTAAGCCTAGTCATGTAAAATTTTTTAATATATTGGGATTAAATTAATGGAAAATGTTTTCATTGCACGAAATGTTCATTGAGGGGCCGTGTTGAAAATGCAAAGCTGAGCAAACTGTGTGGAAGCAGAATTGGTGCGCTCTTGAAATTTGCAAAAAAATAACTTTAAATCCTACTTAAAAAATCACAAAAGTGTGCCTCTGTATTTAACTCAAAGTGTTTTCTAGATACAATTAGTAGTTAAAGCTTTGAGTGATAGATAGAGAGCAAACAAATAAATATATAACACTGGATCAAAAATTCCAACTTTTTTTCTGCACCAGAGACGCCATAGTGAAATTCCTATGTAAAATCACCTCCTAATTCCGAAAATCAAAGTTATTTTTACTTGAATGGTACCGTTTTTGAGATATTTACGATTTACCGTTATTTCAAAAAACATAAAAGATGGCTCCACTTAATCGTGTATATCTCAAGAACAAATTGAGCTATTCGAAAACGGTTTGAAAAATTTGAAAGCTTATAAACTTTACTATAATCAGTTCATACAACACTTTTTGCTAGGTCCTGCAGATTCAAACATAGTGAACAATCCTTACGGATTTTTAAAATTTTTTTTTGTAAAATTATAAAAAAATTTGTACTTTGCGAGGAAGCATCTCGAAAACTTTTTGTTTTTTTGCAGATATTTTTTCCCCCCTCTAAGCTCTGTTTTATTACAAAAAAAACAAGCTATCAGTGAACAAAATCGATGAACTAATACAAAAGTTATAAGTATTCAAGTAAATATATCCATTTAATGCTTAAGTACACTACTGGTACATATGTGTTAGTATTCGTATATCAGTTAGTTAGCAGGTAGATTTTCGAAAAGTTATTAGATACAACTAGTAAGGAAGTCTAAGTTCGGGTGTAACCGAACATTAAATACCTAGTAGTGATCTGTTTTGGTATCCTAATTTACTCAGGTCTATTTTAATACATACCTGAAAATTTGTTATAAAGGCAACTGATTGTTTTCGATAAAAACACTTCTGTTGTGAGTGGTAAATTAAATTATTACTAAATAACAAAATATAAATACCTTTCCTCATGTTCATGAACGGTATGAAAATAAAACTAGTAAGGAAGTCTAAGTTCGGGTGTAACCGAACATTAAATACCTAGTAGTGATCTGTTTTGGTATCCTAATTTACTCAGGTCTATTTTAATACATACCTGAAAATTTGTTATAAAGGCAACTGATTGTTTTCGATAAAAACACTTCTGTTGTGAGTGGTAAATTAAATTATTACTAAATAACAAAATATAAATACCTTTCCTCATGTTCATGAAAGGTATGAAAATAAAAAAAATTAATAAAAAAAAGGCAGTAGGGTGTTAACTACTTGCCCGTAAATCTTGCTTGTTTGTTATTCGATTTGCGTAATTTTTGGCAGGAGTATACTACATACTATTGGGAACCCTCTCACAAAATTTCATTGAAATACATTCTTGAAATTCCAAGCAATCGCTTTTGAAAATAGCAGAGCTTTTATGCTAAAAAGTGGGCGGCGCCACGCCTACTTCACCAAAATCCACAAAATTTTTGTACAGTTCAGTTTTGCTTAAAAGGCTTATTATGTGTGTAAAATCTTATTTATATAGCTTATACAATTATTGAAATATCGCGATTTTAAGTTTACGAAGAAATTTTTTAGGTTTTTTTTATTTTTACAGCAAAGAGTAAGCTTTATATGCTGAACACTTTCTCTAAATATCGTTTCAATAAGTCAATTTTTACCGGAGTTATGGCATGGAAAGTTTTGTGGAATAATCCCCCATAAAGGGGCGGGGCCACGCCCATTTTCCATAAATTTTGTGCTTTCGACTTTTTTTGCCCACGAACACTTCAGAGGTGAAATAGAAATTATATACAGCTAGTTTAAGCAAAGTTATAGCATATTCAATATATCTATGATCCTTTTCAAAATCTTTCGTATAAAATTGGGCGTGGACCTAACCCGATTTCGCTAATTTTTTTTCGAAATATTGCCTGTATTAATATATATATGTGTGCTGAATTTTATTTTGCTATCTTGAGCGGTTTTTGATTTATGATTAATAATATTTCCAAATTTGACTATATCAAAAGTGGGCGGTGCCACGCCCCTTTTTAAAAATTTCTTCAAAAATGTATTTGTTGCCTTAACGCACACGTAAGTGCACACCAAATATTATCCTTATAGGTGTATTATGTACTGAATAATCACTCTTTTTGTATTTTCCAAAATACTATATATATAGAAAGAGGGCGTGGCTTTTAACCGATTTTGCCTATTTTCAATCGCGCTCGGAGCTAAGTGAAAAGGAACCTACATACCAAATTTCATTGAGATATCTCAAGATTTACTCAAGTTATCGTGTTTACAGACGGACGGACGGACGGACGGACATGGCTCAATAAATTTCTCTTTTCCTCCTGAACATTTTGATATATATAAGTCAATATTTATCTCGATTCGTTTATGCCGTTACATACTACCGTTAGGCGAATGAAGTTAATATACCTTGTGTGCGAAGCACTACTAGGTATAAAAAGCTGTTAGTGTCGTTTTCTCAAACCTAGGTTCATTCTAAACAAGAGCATATTTTTGAGGTAGGTAGTGTTTTCTTTGCAGAACTAGGGAACCTTTTTGTTTAGGTAGGCTTGAATTTTTACTGGATCTAAGTATAAATAAGAGTACATGCGCCTTGTTCCTTCATAATATCTGCAAGGCACGCCGGATACTGTTCAGTTTATAACCCGTCATTTACTTAAAAATAAAAAATGAATAAAAGGGCACGAGAGTTTGAGTACAAATGATCCAGATATGTTCTGTTTCATCTGCGGTCAATTTATTGTTAAAAGTATGAGACGTGTGTTTTCAAATCCTTTGAAAGTTACATACTATAAGTGTTTTAGAATTCAGCCTAAAAACCATGGACACCGAACACTTTGTGCACCACATGCCGAGTCGAATTGATTTCTTCGGAAACCGGAACAAAAAGGTACGTTGTAAAAATTAGGAATTTGTTCCCTTTTAATGCATAGCTGACTAATTTCTGAAACTATCTATTTAGGCGACGTGTGAAATTTATTACACCAATGAAGTGGAGGGAACCAGCTTGCCATTCAACGGACTGCTTTATTTGTACTACAAAAGTACTTGGGGTTGGAAAGTCCAGAAAAGTAACCCATGTGAGCGTATCTACAGTGTCATTACCAGAACTAATTTCAACAGAAGCGACATTGCCAGAATCAAATTTAACTTTAGTTCCGGCTCCAGTTTCATTGTCAACAGTAGTATCTGATTACGCGGCATCATGTTGTACTGAATTTCAAACGGAAAACGAAAGAAATTCTTTGTCACAAGCACAACTCAATGATTGGATAAGGGATTTGGAATTGTCAAAGGAAAAGGCCGAACTACACGCCTCTCGAATGCAACAATTTAAATTTGTTTCATCCGATGTAAAGGTAACATTTTTTGTTTTTTGAAATAACGGTAAATCGTAAATACCTCAAAAACGGTACCATTCAAGTAAAAATAACCTTGATTTTCGGAATTAGGAGGTGATTTTACATAGGAATTTCACTATGGCGTCTCTGGTGCATTTTGGCTGTAAACCAGTTAATCAAGTACTTTGAGCATCTCAATATGGCGCCAACACACGTAGGAATAAAAAGCAAAATAGCAAAGAATCAATGCAAAGTGATAGCAGTGACAAAGAAGTAGAAAAATCAAACTTCACAATGATTTTCAACAAAATGCAAAAACAATTCAAATTACAAGAGAAGGCAATAAACAAAATACATGACGCTCAAAAATATATTAATGACAGCATTGAAGAGCTTAGGAATGAAATAAAAAGAATAACAGAGGAAAACAAAAAAATAAAAAAGAAGCTTTCAGAGCTTAAAGCACAAAGCTCAAGCTTTAAGAGAAAGCTGTCAAAAATGCAGCACCAAATGACTGTGATAAAACAAAAAGAAAATAAAAATAACTTAATAATAACAAACCTTCCAAAAATAGAAAAAGAAGAATTACGGAATTTAAAAATAAAACTAGGACAACAAGTAGATGCAGAAATAGAAAGGAAAGACATAATTGATGTTTACCAAAATGTGAACAGAAAATATAATACATACCCAATAATAGCAAAAATTAAAAATAAAGGTTTCAAAACAAAAGCTATGAAATTTAGGAAAGAACAAGGAAATATAGAACTTAAGTTCCGTTAACTGGGAACTGTTAAAAAATTGAAGCTGGGTGAACTCCGACGGTTCACCTTTTTCCAAATAAATACACTGAACTTAGATTTTGTTCTTTACAATTTAATATGTGCTTCTTGCACTCCGAAACTTAACTGAATTATAATTTACATTTCACTTACAATCTAAGCTCTTAGCCTACCCAGCATAATGTTGACCCTGCGATTCCCACGATTGCCCAATTGTTTGCTTGCGCGTGTTGCCCAATATTGCTTCCTATGCGATTCCCACATTTGGGTCGCTGAGTGTAACCTGAAGAAACGCGTGTGTGTCGCGTCAGCAAATATTACATTGTGGTCACATGCGTGGCAACGTGAGTGAATGGGTGGATCGTGGATTAGGGTGTTAACTCCTCCCCCTTTAAAGATCTGCGTCCCGCGGATCAAATGTTGAAAATTTTGTCTGTGATATGTCCTGCAAGGAGTAACTGTAACTTCCTGGTGTTACGTTGATTCTGGTCGAGCTGTCTGGCAGGCTGGCATTTCCGTGATTACGTTCGGCGGTGGATTTATATCTGTTGATTCCATTGGTGTTAGCATTATGCTGCCACTGTAGTGGGATTTGAACTGGTGGCAGGTTCAGTTTTTCCTTGTAACGTTTCCAGAGTGTGGCGCTGATGAGTACTATTGCGCAGATAGCAAACGCTTCTGTAATTATAGAGAAATTCAATTTTTTGTTAACAACCCCTATGTACCTGATGTTCCTCATGGCAATGTCATGCACGTATTCCAAGTCCACGCTTATGGTGTGGTTTGCGACATTTGCCAACACGGCTGGCAGGGCCTGGGATGTGGCAACTTCCTTGCTAATAAATACCTGGCCACCTATTTGGATGGTTTCGTTATTTAGCTTTAGTACATATGTACCATTCAGAGAGCTTGAGGCGTTGTTGCTCTCGATCACACCCTGGTAGTTTGAAACGAATACCGTGCCATATGTTACCCATTCTATGATGCTGTTGTTGCGTCTGCTAAATTGACAGTCGGCTTCACCGCCTTTAAGAAGTCGTGGTAGACAACTGTTCTCCTCCAGTTTCGTTAGGGACTGCATATCGCATATGGTAGATGCGCCAAGTACCAGGCAGTCCTTCGTTATTCCATAAGTCTCCCCTTGGTTGACAAGCATTCTGTCGAAGGGTAAGTCCAGCTGTTTGCCATTGTATATGCCAGCGCGTGTGATCAATAGGTTGTAAACGTTGCTTGTCACCTTTGGCATTGAAAGGACGTAAAGAAGTAGAGTCCCATTTGTGTAAATCGATGGTTTGCCGTATTCGATTGCTTGAATTAGGTTTTGGTACGGAAGGGTTTCTACCTCCGATATGACTTGGTTTACTTCGTCCATATCAAGCAGGTTGGTGTTAATGATGTCTCGTTTTGCAAGCTGGCATGCCCGCACCATTTCATTAATTTCTTCCCGGACAAGAGCGATGTTGTGTAGTGCGCTTTGTTCGAATTCCACCATCTCCGCTTCCTTGGCTATCGAGTTTTTTCGATCTACGACTTCGTCGATTTTACCTAAGACCTCTTGGGTGGCTGCGAAGAGTTTCCTGTTAACCTTATACTGGTGGTTATTGTTCTCGATGACCTGACTCTGGCTTTGTAGAATGTTGTTCCAATCAGTTGCGTCAGGTGATCCTGCTAGCCACTTCCAAGCCGAGCCAATCCAGTCGATAGAACGGGTATGTCGAGTCCCATTCATATTTCCTTTCAGTTCTTCGAGACGTTGTTGTGTCTGGTTGATGTAGAGCTGTGGTAGAAGTTGATCGTTGGTTCGCCTGAATGAGTTATTCGCAAGATTTTCTATTCGTTTCAAGGCCGCAGTATACTGATCCAAATTTATGGCGTGAATAAGTTTGAATGTTCCACTGACGATCCACCCATTTCCACTCTGGATTGTTACTATGGGTGCCTTATAGTGAAAGATATGAAGGGCGCTGATGGCTGATGCCAGCAGTGGGAATCTGCAAGGATGTTATTATTGTTAATATGTTAGTGAATTAATTTGTTAGTTATGAACAAAATTTTTGTTGGCCTTGGTAGTATCTACCTTTTTTTTTTTAAATTAACTATTACATTTACAAAATTATTGGTTTGGTATGGAAAATATTATAATTACATCATTTCATTTTTGATAACATTTTTCAAACTTTATTTATTTGCAAGCAAGGCCAAATAATGTACAATTGGATTAGTTTTTTAATAGTTAGTAGGTTAATAATTTCTAAGTTCTACGGAAGAAAGTTACTTTTATTTAGTACGGTTAGTGGTAAAAAAGAATTTTTTTTTTTTTTTTTTTTTTGATTTAAGCTTTTTTATTTTTCTATATTTATTTTTGCATGTATTGTTAGTGTTGTTACTGCGTTAAAGGTTGATTTTTATTTACTACGTTGTCGTTAGTTGGAAAAGAGTGAAACGGTATTAAGGAATTAATGCTAAGTTACAATCAAACGAAATTAAACAAATTGCAGTAGTATAGTATAGAAAAAAAGAGATAGAATAAGGAGAAATAGGACACGAAAAAAATTGTGTCTTCTTTTTTCTTTTTTTTATTTTTTGAAGAGAAAGAACAAAATAAAATTTTTTGCGAATTAAGAGCAGGAAATTAAATTTTGTCTCTTCTCTGAAAAATATTTGTTTGTTTGTTTCTCTTCTTTTTAGATTAAATTTTTTGAAAAGAATTTGTTATCCTTCTGCGTGTTAGGCGTGAGGAATTTAATATATATATTTTTCCTTGCTTAGCGAATTAGGCGCATAAGCTTTCATATTTTTGCTTAGCGGATTAGGCGCATAAGCTTAATTTTTTTTGGTCAATCTACGGATTAGGCGCAGAGACCTTCATATTTTTGGTTAGCGGATTAGGCGCATAAGCTTAATTATTTTCTTAATTTTTTTTGGTCAATCTACGGATTAGGCGCAGAGACCTTCATATTTTTGCTTAGCGGATTAGGCGCATAAGTTTTAATTTTTTGTCTTGTTTTGGGGCAGAGGTGTTGCCATTTCTCGAACCAGTTACGGGGGATCGTGTTATCCTTTTTGGGAGCAACGTAGCCATTTGTCAAATTCGATGGCGCCGCAACCTACTAAGGCACGATTTGTCCCACTAACAAACCCGCTCTTGTTAGATAAACTCCCTCTAAGTACCCAATTATTTATTTTCGCTCTTTTTTTAATAATTTTTAAAATGTCGTTTTTTTTTTTTTTTTGAAAATTTTGAATGTTACGTAGGAGGAAGCTGTCTCCTTCGTTTAACGTTTTTTATGTGTAATTTGTGGATTCTCTTACCACTTTGCGTGGTCACCGAGACTTTGTTATCCCTAGCAACAACTTATCTTTTACGTATATGACGTCATTTTCGTCATACCGCTCCGGGAGCGTTCTTCTTTTATTATGTTTTTCTATTTGTGCGATTTGTTTCTCCATTAATAATGTCTTGATGTGCCTATTCATTTCCCGCTTTTGCCAAGGCTAAAGAAAATTTCGGAAGGTTTTTTATTTGTTACTGAATGGACTGAGTTATTATAACGATCTACCGCTATATTAACGAGCTCCTTAGTCCTGAGATCCGTGTTTTCCGCTTTCAGGCATCTAAAGATTTCTAGTAAGGTGGAGTGGCATCTCTCTATTTGGCCATTCACCTCACTTCTCTGGGTTGAAGTGCGGTAAAGTTGAATTCCCAGAGACTCTAACAAGTTTTGTACTATGGGGTTGACTAATCCTCTTTCGTTGTCAGTAACTAAAATTTTTGGGATTGTAAAGTAGTGCAGAAGTTTGACAAGTTTTTGTTTAAGGTGCAGGGTTCCTTTATTTCTAATATGGAAAAGTTTAGTGAATTTTGAAAATTTGTCGATGCAACTCAAAAATGTTTCCCCCTGGATCTCAAATATATCTAAGTGAAGGATCTCGCACGGCCGCGATGGGATCGGCGTAGTTTGTAGTTCGGGTTTATTAGGGTGCCTATCATACTTATTAAGCTTGCATGTTTCGCAAGCCAGTACATATTTCCTAATTTGGCTGCTCATTTTGGGGAAATAATAACGCTCAAGAATCTGCTTCCTATTCTCCTTGGCATTGCGGTGGGCCCTCTTGTGTTCTCTCATTATTGCATCGCACACCATATCTGGATTCCGCAAATCCTCGACAAGGGTTTGCGCTATTCGGATTTTGTATTTATTAAAATGCTCCAAATAAACTTTCTGTAACAGACCTAATTTATTTTCCGGGATTTTGATACCGTTAATAACATTTGGGTTTAGCTTTGCTCTTAATATGTTGACCAGTTCGTTTTCGTATAAGCCCTCTATTCCCACATAGTGACGTGAGTGTCCAGGATGCGGTTCTTCGAAAATCTGAAGCCTACCCCCGAATATTATCTGGTTCCTGTAAACGTTCAACGGCACTTCTACGAATGGGATGAGGTCTGTATTGTCCTGTTCTGCGCTGTGAACCGTATCGGAATCTGATCCCATAGTTACGCCCTGGCTATCGACCTCGGATGCGGGCGGTATTGCATCCGTCAATTGGTTCGCTTGTGTTTTAAGGCGCGAAAGGGCATCAGCCACGACGTTTGATTTCCCTGGTTTGTAGGTGAGTTCGTAATTATATTCTTCGATTCGCGATTTCCAGCGCTTCAGCTTGGCATTATAGTTACGATTGCTAAGGGAGAAAGTTAGTGGTTGGTGGTCAGTAAATATGCGTATTTTCTTTGCACCATATAAATAGCTACGGAGGTTATCTAATGCCCAGACAATGGCGAGCATTTCTTTTTCGTTTATAGCATATCCTTCCTCTGTGGTTGTCAAGCTTCTCGATATGAATGCTATCGGCTCGTCCTTACCGTCGTAATCCTGGGATAATACTGCGCCAATAGCGTAGTCTGAGGCGTCTGTAGTTAGATTAAAGGCTTTCTCGAAGTTGGGAAATGTTAAGACTTCTGAAGTTTTTAACACCTCCTTAAGCTCTTCGAAAGCCCTTAGGACGTCTTCGTCTAATGATATTGGTACCTTTTTGGACTGTGTAGCTTTAACTTGTGCGTGTTCGCCTCTTGTAAGGTTAGTTAAGGGTTTTGCAATTTTCGCGTAATCGCGAATAAACTTCCTGTAATAAGAGGTTAGACCTAAAAAACTTTTAAGTTCCTTTAGGTTTGAAGGTGGCAGCTCGCAAAATGCCATCGGAAGTTACGATGTAACCCAGGAATTCTACGCTGGTTTTAAGAAACTGGGTTTTTTGGAGGTTGACTTTAAGCCCCGCAGCTAGTAGTCTGGAAAGGATTATTTCGATGTCCTCTAGGTGGGTAGATTCATTTTTGCTGAAAATTATTATATCGTCGATATATACAAAACAGATTCGACCTATGAATTCCTTGAGGACATCGTCTATCATGCGCTGAAAAATTGAAGGCGCGTTTTTTAGACCGAAAGGAAGGCGCAGGAATTCATATTTTCCATTCATGGTGGAAAATGCTGTTTTGGGAATGTCAGCTTCCTTCATTGGGATTTGATGAAATCCCGAAGTTAGTTCCAGAGTGGTAAAATATTTGGCTTCGCCAAGGCTAGCAATTGTGCCGTTGATGTCTGGGATCGGGTATGTGTCAGGTATGGTGACGGCGTTCAGCCTCTTAAAGTCAATGACCATTCGATATTTCTTTTCTTCCTCTGGACCGGACTTTTTCGGGACGACCCATATGGGAGAGTTGTAGGGACTCCTTGAAGGACGAATAATGCCCTGCGACAGGAGTTCCTGAATTTGTCTTTCGACTTCCTCTCGCATGTTAACTGGGTATGGGTAGCT
Source organism: Sphenella marginata (assembly GCA_951509765.1). NCBI lineage: Eukaryota > Metazoa > Arthropoda > Insecta > Diptera > Tephritidae > Sphenella > Sphenella marginata. Next base: position 122,425,939 of record OX608078.1, read on the forward strand.
TTTGGTGTAGATTGGGTTGTCTGTATTAGTTTTAATTTCGGCTTGCACATTGGTTTGGATTTCCATGCCTTGATCGACTGGGCCAAATAAGATTTCATACTTTTCTAGTACCTGGTAGAGCTTCTTTTTTGTAAGGTCCGTAATATTGTTATCGAGGGGGACGCTAAGATTGATGTTGTTAACTTGCTGTGTGATTTTTCGTTTAAGAGGCAGCAGGATGTCTGGTTTTAAAATGAGAGTGTTAAGTTCCCTGTCTAAAACTGTCTTAATTTCCGACAGGGTATCATCCCCTATTATCCCATCGAATGTTTCTAGTCCCGGGAGGACAAAGAATGTTGTGATGAGGTCTCTGCCTACGAATTTAAAAAAATTTCCGCATATTTTTTTGTCAACTTTTATGGTACCCCCGCGGAAGTCACCTGAAACGGCTTCTCTACTGGTATAGTATTTCGGGATACCCGCTCGCTTATATAATTCTTATTTGCCCCCGTGTCCACCAAAAATTCTAAGACACCCAAATCCTGTGTGGCGTATTCTAGATACGGTACGCCGGACACGAGGCCCCTATGGTAAAATTTACTTGGTCGCCTGTTAGTTCGTTGACTACGATCTCCCCCTCTTCCTCGTCTACGGGTACCAAGTGGAATAGTTTTTGTTTTTTAAAGGGGTTATTAGTTGGAGAGCTCGTAGGCCCTTGACTTCTTCTCGGGCTGTCGTACCTAGAGTTACCTGTCTGGTGGGTTGGTGAAGATGAATTGTCGTTCACCTTAATGGTCGCGGGGGAGCTGCCGTTGGTGCGCCAGCTTTGTGCAGACTGGTGGCTATTCCTGGTTTGGCCTGATCCAGCATAGGGCGGACTCGTTCTCCCTTGATTTTGGGGTCGGCTAATATAGTTCCCATTTGGTTGTGCGGCGTAATTGTATCTACCCTGGGCTGGGTTCTGCCATGTGCCCGTATATCCTCTGTTATTTCGCTGAAAGTATTGGTGTGTCGGAGAACATTCGGCCGCTTCCACGCCTGTGGTGGCCGGTAGATCGCGTTACGGCGATCCACATTCATGAACGTGAGGCATGCCGAGTATGCCTCAGGTAGGGATTTCGGTTTCTGCATGAGGAGCAAGGTAGGCAGGTCACCGTTAAGCCCTCGTATGAATACGTCCAGTGCTCTGCGTCGGTGTGCCCCTGCCAGTGCTTCAATTGTTTCCCCATGGACATATTTGTCAGCGTTAATGGTGTTAATCATTAGCGATAACTGCTTATTAATCTGGGCATAAAACTCTGACAACTTCTGACGCCCTTGTGTCATGAGCGTGAGTTGTTGGTCTAGGGTTTCTATGTCCCTAACATCTGCGTAGTGCAGAGCGAGAATCTCCTTAATCTTTTTCCAGTCGGAATTAAGGATGTTATGGGACACTAGCGCAGCATCTGCTGCCCCCGAATCTTGCACCTAATGTGCCTCAATATGGCCCTATATATCGGCTTGTGCCGTACAAGTTCGTAGTCGGTGAGGACCTGTTCTACGCTATGGATCCAGGACGCATAATGCTCCCGAGATCCATCGAACACCTGAAGTTCCTTTGCGCAGTCAGGCAACTTCGAAATTTCTTTGAGCTCGTCCTCCGTCTGAGGACTCGCCAGCGGTTCCTCAGTCAGCGTTGGTTCCGCCTCGGCAGACTGTCTGCGAACCTCTTCCACTTGGTTCTCTAAACGTTCCAAGTTTTGGCTAAGGCCTTGCATAGACACTTCCCTATTTGCCGACTCTACGCCTTTAATACGTTCGTCAAAGTGTTTCATTTGGGAGAGAATGGCATTTATTGCGCCATTCATCTCCGTTAGAGATTTTTTTAACTCGTCGGCGTTCATCTTGTTATACTTTTAGCTGAAAAATAGAATATCGAGTTATTGTATTATTTGTTACTTAAAGGATCCAATGTTTCATTGGATAATTCGCTCTTGTTTATTCTTAAAATGATTCACTATTTTTTTTTTTATATAAAAAATAATTTTTAATGCAGTTCAGCTCTTTATATTGATTCGCTCCAATTTATTTTTAAAACGATTCACTATTTTTTATAAAATTTTTTTTTGCAATGCAGTTCAGCTCTTTATATTGATTCGCTCCAATTTATTTTTAAAGCGATTCACTCTTTTTTTATAAATAAATTTTTCCTAATATTTTATTTGGTTAGCACTGAGTTGAACTTAAAATTATATTTCAAAAATTTGTTATCTGAATGTTTAATATCAATGAATGTAACTATGAAGCACTAAAACCAAATGTTATATATAAAAATAATGAACTATTCTTTGAAAAGGATAGGCAATATTTAAATATCATATACCTTAATATACAAAGTTTAAGGAACAAATTATGTGATCTTGCTAAATTGGTAGAATTTTACAATAGTAAGAGTAAATGTATTCATGTGATTGCTCTTAGTGAAATTTGGATACATAAAAATTAAAATATTTATTTCAATCTTCCTCACTATAATGCCTATTTTGACAATCGCGAATCGAATAAAGCGGGTGGATGTGCTATATATATACTCGAAAGCATAAACTCAACACTTCAATCAGTTACGCAATTTGAAAGAATTAGTTTTCTAACTGTCAATTTGCTGAAAATCGGGGTACATATAACATGCGTATACAAGAACTGCTCCTCAGAAATCGGCCCTTTCATTAACGCTTTCGAAAACGGAGCACTGAGATACAAAAACTCAATAATTTTGGGAGATTTTAATATTAATCTTATAAATAAAAATGAATGTGTGTCTGTGTGTCTGTGTGTCTGTGTGTCTGTGTGTCCTTTATGGGCGTCCAAAGTACTCAACCGATTTTTATGAAATTTTGACAGTATATTCTTGAGATCATGGGTTAAAGCATAGGCTATATTAATTTTTGGAAAAGTGGGCGGTGCCACTCCCCCAGGCTATATAAAACTACAGGACACTGTACTTCAATAATGTCCAAAGTTTATGGTCGATCTCTTTTAAACTTTCAAGATTGGTTAAGAAAATTGTTGTGTACGATTTAGGCTATATCAATTTTTGGAAAAGTAGGCGGTGCCACGCCCCAAGGCTATATAAAATTTAAATTCTTCATAGCTCTGAACATATTTGGTCTAAATTAATGATTTCTGGATATGTGTGTCCTTTGGTCAAGATTTATGTAATTTTGGAAAAGTGGGCGGTGCCACGCCCACATTTTTTGTGTTTTGTTTGTACTTCAATAATGTCCAAAGCTTATGGTCGATCTCTTTTAAACTGTCAAGATTGGTTCAGAAGATTGTTGTGTACGATTTGGGCTATATCAATTTTTTTAAAAGTAGGCGGTGCCACGCCCCCAGGCTATATAAAATTTAAATTCTTCATAGCTCTGAACATATTATGTCTAAATTAATGATTTCTGGATATGTGTGTCCTTTGGTCAAGATTTATGTAATTTTGGAAAAGTGGGCGGTGCCACGCCCCTTTTTGTGTGTTTTGTTTGTACTTCAATAATGTCCAAAGTTTATGGTCGATCTCTTTTAAACTTTCAAGATTGGTTAAGAAAATTGTTGTGTACGATTGAGGCTATATGAATTTTTGGAAAAGTAGCCAGTGCCACGCCCCCAGGCTATATAAAATTTAAATTCTTCATAACTCTGAACATATTAGGTCTAAATTAAAGATTTTTGGATATGTGTGTCCTTTAGTCAAGGTGGATATAATTTGGGAAAAGTAGGCGGTCCCACGCCCACATTTTTTGTGTTTTGTTTGTACTTCAATAAGTTCAAAGTTTATGGTCGATCTTCTCTAAATTTCAAAATTGGTTCAGAAGATTGTTGTGCCAATCCCCCAGGCTATATAAAATTTAAATCATCATAACTTTGAATATTTTTGGTCTAAGCTAATGATTTTTGGATATGTGTGTCCCTTGGTCAAGAATTATATAATTTGGGAAATGTGGGCCGTGCCACGCCCACATTTTTTGTATTCAGTGCTTTGTTTGTACTTCAATAATGTCCAAAGTTTATGGTTGATCTGTTTTAAACTTTTCCAATACGTTAAAATCTTTGTTGGGTACGACATACATAGGCTACATTTGTAAATTCTTTGGAGAAGTGGGCAGTTCCAGGACCACAAGCTAAGTAATATTTCAATTCGTTATATCCCTGAATGTATTTGCTTTAGTGACATTTTAACGTTCTTAAATCTTAATCAAAGCACTTAATTTTTTTTGTTTGTTATTGCCGTTCATACATATCCAGAGTATTATAGGTAGATATAGGATATAATTAAATAAGTACTAACTATACATCTGCTCAGCAGCGCATAATGGTTTTTGTCATACCCATTGAGTTCAAATGATCCGTTTTTTGAGTTGGACATCCAAAAAATTTATTTGTTTATACCAAAGACTTTAAAGCCAGAAACATTGTATATCCTAAAGCACTGCAATAAATGGAATGTTAAAAGTTAAAGAAAAATATTTGAAAATGTATTTCTAGGGAAGTCACTGGTCAGGCAGAACAACGTCTGCCGGGTCTGCTAGTTTTAAACAAAAACGATGCTGGTGAATATTTAACAGCAGTATGTGCCTCTGGGTCCTACTGGCTAAACAGTCTAGACAAAAATATGTACACCAGTAGCGCGAATCACTAACTTTTTTAACGTAATTTGTCAACGATAAATTAACTTAACAATAATTTAAACAATTTTGTGATTCACTAACTGTTTTAACACAATTTGTCCACCATAAATTAACGTAACAATAATTTTAACTATCTATGCTATTCACTAACTTTTTGTCAACTCTTCAATCGTTAATTTATCGTAGTCGATTTGTAAATTGATATTTTATCACGTTATCAGTGGGTGTCATTGAAATATTGGTTAAAATAAAAATAAATTAAAAACAAATTTTTTGAGCAAGAAGTATTTCTATATTTAAAAAAAAAAGTAATTATTTAAAAAAAAATATATTATAGAAAAAATGTGTCCTAGTTATTGGTATCGAACTTGCGACGTCTATTTTGTCATCCAGACGCTTGTCAGCTGCGCTACTGCGACACCAACGGCGGCGCTGGCAAATGCTGCACTTAACATTTAAGCAACGTTCTAGTCAATTTCGACTGATTTTAAACAATTAGCTGCACGTTATTGAGTTAGTGAATCGCACAATTGTTAAATTAAGCAGTATACGTTAATGATAAATATCTCTATTGCAAAATTGTTAAAAGTTAGTGAATCGCGCTACAGGAGGGGCTTAATACCGTTACGACTATTGATCATGTTTTAACTGATATACCTTTTCATTAGAAGACAGCCCAATATCTGATCACCGGGTTACTTCCTTGTAGGTTCATTTAAAAACAAATGTGTCTTTAGATAAGAGAAGTAAAAGTATTGATATTTTTGATTACCACTCTTTTGAAAGGAATGACATGTTGAATGAAACACTCAAGAATACTACTTTCAATACTTTCTTTTTGTCCATGTGTGCGAATGTAAAAAAGTGCACAAAAACTATTTTGCACAAAAGCAAGTTCCACCATTCTTGGATGGATAACGAGCTTTTGAGTCTCACAAAAAAGAGAAATAAGTTTTATAAACTGAAAACAAAATTTAGAAATAATGTATACTTTGAAATGGAATTTAAAAAACCTAAAATAGAAGCAAGAAAGAGGTTAAATCTTATAAATAAAAATGAATGTGTGTCTGTGTGTCCTTCATAGGCGTCCAAAGTACTTAACCGATTTTTATGAAATTTTCACAGTATATTCTTGGGATCATGGGTTACAGCATAGGCTATATTAATTTTTGGAAAAATTCTTCATAACTCTGAACATATCTAGTCCAAATTAATGATTTTTGGATATGTGTGTCCTTTGGTCAAGATTTATGTAATTTTGGAAAAGTGGGCGGTACCACGCCCACATTTTTTGTGTTTTGTTTGTACTACAATAATGTCCAAAGTTTTTGGTGGATCTCTTTTAAACTTTCCAGATTGGTTCAGAAAATTGTTGGAAAAGTAGGCGGTGCCACGCCCCAAGCTATGTATATAAAATTTAAATTCTTCATAACTCTGAACGTATTTGGTCTAAATTAATGATTTTTGGATATGTGTGTCCTTTGGCCAAGATTTATGTAATTTTGGAAAAGTGGGCGGTGCCACGCCCACATATTTTGTGCTTTGTTTGTACTTCAATAATGTCCAAAATTTATGGTCGATCTCTTCTAAACTTTCCAGATTGGTTCAGAAGATTGTTGTGTACGATTTAGGCTATATTAATTTTTGGAAAAGTTAGCGGTGCCACGCCCCCAAGCTATATAAAATTTAAATCATCATAACTTTGAATATATTTGGTCTAAACTAATGATTTTTGGATATGTGTGTCCCTTGGTCAACAATTATATAATTTGGGAAAATTGGGCGGTGCCACGCCCACATTTTTTGTATTCACTACGTTGTTTGTACTTCAATAATGTCCAAAATTTATGGTTGATCTGTTTTAAACTTTTCCAATACGTTAAAATCTTCGTTGGGTACGACATACATAGGCTACATTTGTAAATTTTTTGGAAAAGTGGCAGTTCCAAGACCACAAGCTAGGTAATATTTCAATTCGTTATATCCCTGAATGTATTTGCTTTAGTGACATTTTAACGTTCTTAAATCTTAATCATAGCACTTAATTTTTTTTGTTTGTTATTGCCGTTTATACATATCCAGAGTATTATAGGACTTCCATAAAATCATAATAGTGGCGTTAAGTGGTAGATATAGGATATAATTAAGTAAATACTAACTATACATCTGCCGGGTCTGGTAGTGTGATTTATTTGAAGTTGATATGGTCATAAGTGAGTTCAATCTTAAATCTGCAAATGGGCCTGATGGAATATCAGATCGTTTTGTTAAGAAATATAGAGAATTTCTAGCAGGACCTCTAGCCAATTTTATTGATAAAAGCTTTAAAGACGGCCTTTACCCACAAGAATTAAAAATTGGATGTGTGGTACCAATCCACAAAGATGGGAGTAAAGAATTATGTTCAAATTATCGCCCAATAACGAAACTTAGCACCATAGATAAAATATTTGAAAGTAATATTCTTAGGCGTCTGAATTTTTTTTTACAAGAAAACCAAGTAATACATATATGAATCTATGAACCACTTTCAAAATAACCGGCTCAAATAAAAAAAGGATTACAACAATGGTCTTTAAATTGACGGTGAGACATCTTGCAAACCGATATTCAGAATGAGCGATCGCTAAGAGAAAACCAACTGGCGAATGAGTATTAAATATTAAATAACGATGACACGTAAGTCACAGACACTATATATAAGCACTTTAAAACACTTGTTCAATTACAACAAATGCCCGTGTCAACAAGCAATTGTTCATACAGGCACGGCTCCGGTACGCGAGTATAATAATGTTTAATCGTCTTCACATTTATAATAATATCTCGAAAACCACTAAAATGACCACTTTGAAACTTTGCACAGATCGTAACTATATAATTTAAAATAATTGTATGATGAAAATTTTTTTTTTCGTTAGGTCCATTTTGTGCAATTCCCATTTGTTTAAAACAATTAAATTAATAATTAATAAAACTAACAAAAAAAAATTTCAACCATTCATAGGTTAAAAGACAAAAGAATACCGAAATCAGTCAAAAAGAATCGCTTCTTCACGTCTCGTCTTCTTCAAACTGTGAATTTTTGAAAAAAATGGATTTTCTTGATTTTTTACACAAAAACCTTGTAACTCAAAAACAAAACATGCCATGACCAAACAAAAAAATACGTGTCGTTTTATTTTTAGTTTTAAACATAAAAAGCTTTATTTCAGGCGATTTAAATTTTTAGTTTGAGATTTTTTCCGTTTTATATTTAAATACAAATGGTGAATTCCTTTTCGCTTCTTTGGCGAATGTTGAAAAAGTGAATGCAACAACCAAAAGTTTTGATTGTGAATATAGGTTGTTATTCCGTCCTTTTTCATAATCTATGTTATGGTGAAGAAGTTGTAATCTATATATCGACAGCCACACTGCAAAACCCCGTAAATCACAATTTTTCCAAAAATAATTTTCTGAGCCTTTCCCATAACTAGATCGTGATATTTCGCACATTAAAATTCAGTCAAAACCGGTTTACAACTTCCCGTTTCTTTCCAGTGGTGAAATGAAATAACCGTCGCTCATATACATATGTTGTAATTATCACAGTTTTTTCCCTCTCCTGAAACGTTTTGGTTTTGAACATATAGGGTTTTGCAGTGTGGCTGTCGATACATAAAAATGAATTGGCGTTCGTATATACCGTAAGATCTCCGTATCGGCTCAACCGATTTCAAATATTTTTTCTTTAATGTTTCCAATCTGTTTCAGGTCTCATTTACCACATACATTTTTTTTTTCTAATCTCAATTTAAAATTTTTTTAGCTAATGCTCAATAACGGCTTAACCGAGTTTCAAATTCTTTTCTTTTCTTTATTCTATCGGACATACTGTTTATTTATATAGAACAAAACATTTTCCAAATCCTCAATTTAATCATATATTAGCTAAAGAAGTTTAGCTACCATATAAATTGTAGTCAGTTGAGATCACTGGTATTCTAACTGAAATGTTCCCTTTAGGGAACTTAATGCCATACAGATTTTTCCGTTTTATATTTAAATACAAATGGTGAATTCCTTTTCGCTTCTTTGGCGAATATTGAAAAAGTGAATGCAACAACCAAAAGTTTTGATTGTGAATATAGGTTGTACAAATCGGCTGTGGTGCTTAGCTGGAGCGGCCGTGGCTCGAAAGCACCGCGGTCGAATTGGTATTTGAAAAGAAAATAAAAGGAACGAGAATTCTCGTTATATGTAAATGTGGCCATTTATTGAGTTAAAAGATTTATAATTTGACAAGTTAATTTTACCTTCGAATATTGGCTGACGGTGAAAATCCTGGGGTGGCCGTGAGGTGTTGACTCGATGACGATCGCTGGAAAAGTAGGCGGTCGTCCAGTCGAGGACAACCGTTGAACCCGAAAACTATCCTCCGGTTTTAAGGGGAGGTGACCCAACCAGGGTTCGAATTTGCACGCACGTGTGCAGCACATTTGCATATTTTTCGCTCTTACACATGTGCTATATGCTACCAGAAAAATTTTGTAGCACACAGCTCACGTGTGTGTTGATAAGAATTAGGCACATGCACACGTGTGTGCTTTTATATAAAATATTTATGCACGAACTCTCGTGCTGAGTGTAGAAAAAAGTTTCAGTTGTACACGCACGTTTCTATTTCAAAAACAAAACACACACATTTTTTACTGCCATATAAAAATCAATAGAAAAATTTGAGAGCAAATAAAATAAAAAAACACACGCATGAGTATGTGCTTTTATATTTTCAATAAAAAACACACACACGTGCCAGTGCTATGTTTCAAACTGCACACACACGTGCTGTGTGCTTAATATTTTTTTTTAAAGCACAGCTCATGTGCATGAGCTAAAAATTTTGGTGAGCATTTTTTTGCACGCGTGTGTGTGGTGTGTGCGTGCGTGCAAATTCGAACCCTGGACCCAACACATGCACACCCACATGTATGTATGTGTTTGCTGACAAAACATGCATACGCATGCATGCACATACAGGTGGGTGGTTTGGTATGTGTGGTTGGAAGGGAACAAGACAGTGACATTAGGGTGGCTCATTTTTTGAGAATTTAGGCATCGGGCCTAAACATGCCGGCCCCCTTGCGATACGCAACATCTGAGAACCGCCGCAGGATTTTCACGCATGCCTCACTTAGTCTAGCAAATTCAAATGATGAATGCCGGACGGCGCCGTCCCGCCGTCTGCCTTCGAGCAACCTCCGCCAATTTGAGGGTTGGAGCGTGGCCGGATCATACCTAGAGCCAAGAGAGGGGGAAAGAGAGAAAATATACGTGTTGCATATTTCTTGCCATGTATCTATTCAACCCAATAAGAAAAGGTGGAACACGTTTCATAACGAAAAAAAAGAAAAATTTTTATAATTATTTTTTAATCTTAACCTAATCTTACATGCTAGTGGCGCCGGATAGCACGAACCCGAATATCGTGCTCTGGGCACGAAGGGACCCAAAGGACGCGGGGAAAGTTCCCGCGGTGAAGATGATGTCACCTCCGAGCACAAAGCGGAGCGTTGCGGCCTAATAAAATAGCGGATCAGCCAGCCGAATATGTTCATAAGGAGCGGCGATGTTCGCATCGACGGTTTGGGCTGGGCTGATCCGCTGAAAATCCGGGACACACAGCGCGTGCGCCGTTATTCGTTTATTGTTTCCGTGTTTCGTGTGTCGTTCGGAGCCCTAAATCTTCCGCCAAGGAGCGGGCTGTGCGGGGGGAGCACGCATCAATGAGGGCACGGATGCGTAGCAATGCACCCCCGGCTTCCAGCTTCACGATTGCAGTTGGCGCGAGGGTGGTCATGGGGCGCACCGGAGGGCCCACCCGGGAGAGGGTGCGGTTGAGACCGTCGCGGGACCCGGATACTAGTGGTAGTTGGCACGGCGGCAGGGCCAATCTACCGTGGTTGTCGTCGGTGTTGCGTAGCTGGCGCGGCTGAGAGGCCAGTCTACGCTGATTGTGCGTGCTTGTGCGGCGTGAGTCGTCGATATTGGTGGTGCGTAGCTGGCGCGGCTTGGAGGCTAGTCTACGCCCGTCGTCGTGGCCGGTGTTGGTGCGAAGCTGGCGCGGCAGTGTGGCCAGTCTCTGCTTACGGCTGTTCCGGTGCGCGCGGTTGCGGTGTTGCGAGGTGATGCCGGGTTGGTGTGGCGGTCGAGGTTTCGCCGCTCGTGGGCTAGAAGGGGATGGAACGGCAGTGATTCCGATGCCCCTTCCGTCGGTCGGAGCGGCCGTGGGTCCGGTACCGACTCTACCTCCCATGCTGCGTCAGAGGCGTGGATCGACAGCATCTCTTATTCCATTTCTGCCTCTTCCACTTGTTGCGCCTAACTCTTCTCGGCAGGCGGGCTGGTTGGCTCGGGGTGGTCCATTGGCAGGTGGAGAGTGGTGTGGTGTTTTCCACCACATCGTCGGCATCTGGCGTCGCTGGTGCATTCCCTAGCACAGTGGACCATGGAAAGGCAGTTGTCGCAATAGCCGGCCCGAATGACCTCCTTCAGGCGCTGCAGGGCCGCCATCCCCTGGTATTGGGCGCACGACCGAAGCGGATTGCTGTCGCCACGAAACCCACCACTGTTCATTTGTAGAATTTCATATTTATTTAAAAGGAATATATTAATATATATGTATATTATTCTTAGTTACTAGCCGTAAATAAATGGAACGATAATAAATCGGCCCCGTTATGTGCCCGAAACGAGTCCAGGAGTGACAAAAATTATGATTCTTATACGGTTGCGTATGTCATCGAAACACCGTAGCGCTTGCTACGAAAGGTTATATTTTCTTGCTTGACTCACCCTGCATTCTGTTTCGCTAGGCAGAGTGCATTTATTTTCTCGCGTTCATTATGTCCGTATGTATGTACATACATTTGTGTACTTATATTCGTGCTGGCGTTAGGGCTGCGCACACAGCGACGTTTTCGCTTTGGCTGGTACTGTAATCCCGGCGGAACTCGGAATCCGGTACCGAGCCTGGTAGAGAGTGTGAGGGTATTTTAGGTTCTGTGCTTATTCGGTTTCGGTTATTTTTGTTGTTTTGTGGGCAAAACAGCCCTGCCCCTACGAAAAACAACCCAAACTCATAAAAAAATCAAAAAAACCAGTACAAAAAACCAAAAAAAAGATTTTCGAAACGAAAAAAAACTTTTTATTTTGTGGACTTTTTCCATTTTTTTTTGCCTCGGCACGGTCGCCGAGGAGCGGGACGAACGTAGATTTCGTCCCCCATTCGCCCGCAGTAAGCGGTCCCGATTTTTTGCTAAGTCGGGTTTTTGGTGCCCGTTGACCAAAACCGTGGCATCACTAGCGCGCTGGCGTGATCATCAGCAAACATATTTACATATATGTATGACGCTCGCATTGAGCGACGGTTCAATTGAACCACACATACATACATATATATGTTTACTCACGCTTTGCTAGTGAGTGGTCAGCAGAGCTCGCGATGGAAAAAATATGTCGTACATACATATTTACGTTTACTTACAATGGTAGGTAAAGAAGACTTTGCAAAAGCGGAGCAGAGAAAAATGACCCAATTCATTCTTCTAATTTTTTCCGGCGCGCGTGGTCACCAGCAGTAGCAGAGGTAAGTAAATTTGTAATTATACCTGAAAATTTTGTGTTTAACCTTATTTTTTCTTTCTTTTCAGATCGGCATGGGCACATGGAGGCAGATTTGGTGGATCGCCTGTGCGGCGCATGGGCATATTGGCAGGATTGGGGTAAGTTTTATTCGCGCTGCCCGAAATACTGTATCGTTTCGGTGGCAGCGCAATTTACTTTGGAAAAGTGTGTTTCAAATTCTGTGGCGGCCGGCACATGCCTTTGAGACACATTTGCATGGACATATACATACGTGTATAGATTTGTGCAAATATTAATGTTCGGTTTTTTTCTTTTGCAGGTTTACATGCTTTATTTGACTTTTCGCTGGTGTAGACTAGAGGTACTGCTATCTCGATTAAGTATAGCATCATTTGTGGAAAGAACACCATCACATTCCTTGAAAGCTTTGAAACCATTAGCGAAGCCATTTTTGTAGCCCTTGGTTAGATGACGATTTGACTTGATGAGTTCGGCTTCATCGTCGAGAACGGGCATGCAAGCACCCTTATTATTGTTGCTGGACGCTATCAGATGATTAGACAAATCACCATTAGTTGCCAACACGCACTTGCCATTCGTCGCAGGTATTTTCGTATAACCATTTGTATTGGCTTTTGCTGCATCGCTACGTACATTTGTATACTTGGCTTTATAAAAGTCAGAGAAAAGACACAGGAACATAACGCCATGAAGGCCGATCCAAACCATGAATCCTTTAGGATAATTGCAATCTCTAAAAAGCAATTGAAACTGGTGCGTAGAAATGGCAACGAATTGCACCATTTGGGAAGTTGTAAGATATTTTTCCACCAAATGAATTTCTGGTATTTGGGACCCATTGCCGCGATCATATAATAAAAGTACATAGCAATATGAACAAAAGAATTTAGTAGAGCAAAGACTGTACTGTGGCCACCTGGCGCAAATTTCATACCCATCCATACCGAGAAGGGCATGCAGCCATGATGCATAGCATAGCGAATGGACTATTGGAATAATCGACGGGTTGACATTTGAAACTGTAATTACCCCACCAACCGCTCATTAAATCTTCATAAAACATCCACGCACGAAATACTGTCTAAAATAAATTATAATAAATGAGTACTTGACGCAGGTCCAGAGGTTTTCGTTTCGCCATCAAACGCGGCGCTAAAGATTTGCTAAATAGGCATTAAATACGCAGAGTGCTAATGTGGGAAATGGTGATGACATCATAGGCCAATCTTTGATGCGTGGATCACTTCGATTGTCCATGAGATCTCTGTACCAATCATAAACTTCATGTAGTATAACAGCCATATTTTTGAGGTGATCTCCTTCTTGTTACAGCAGTGATAGAGTGAGACTTTCTGATGGATGAAAGCAGTTTTGTTTGCAAAAGGAAAATAACGGTGGAGTAACAGAATTTGCTGTGGAATTTCTACATATAAACATAAACCATGTCAAGTGAAGATATGCTAGACGTTAAGGGTGCACTTGCAAACCATATTTATGCAAACTTTCCCAATATATAGTACAAGTTATAAACCAGAGCCTGAATACAGGAAGTAGCAAGCGAAATAGTTTATTGGTGTATTGGATATTTATGGGTTTGAGACGTTTGAAGTTGAAGTTAATTCGTTTGAACAATTTTGAATTGATTATGCAAATGAGAAGCTACAGCAATAATTTAATCAAAATGTATGCAAATTGGAGCAAGAAGAGCACTTAAAAGAGGGTATAACGTGGACAATGATTGACTTCTATGATAACCAACCATGTATAGACTTAATTGAATCGAAGTTAGGTATCGTGATACTGTGTCGAAAGAGCTTGTTAATGTTATACGTCAATCCGAAATGTCGCTATGCAAGCAATGAATGGAAATGGCAGATGGTTCGGCTAATGTTACACACTGGAAGCATGGTGCTAAACGTCATCGCCATTATATTGCAGTAAGACCTGAACGTAGTTATGATACTTCCTCACCGGGAATTTCACCCAATGCAGCTAGCGATCGTATCCGAAGACGTAAGTCTCATTGGTAGCAGTTACAGTGAATCGTGGTAGTGCTATGTATTTTAGTTTGGTATGGTATGATAATATGTATTTTAGTTTTGTATCGTATGCTATGTATGTATTTGCCCTTGAATTTTGGAATTGTTAGGGCGTGTGCATACATCAGTTAGCTCAATACTCATATTTCTTATTTTCAGGTATGATTAAAGTCGCTAAAGTGCGGTATTGCGGTATAGGTGTCCTCCAGGGCGAGTGACACGGGCAAGTTATATATATATGTTTATTTATTTTGTATTTTGGGGTATGTATACGAGGGTGGGTCCATCTGCTGCCAACTTGTCGTGGCAGGTGGATTAATTTTCAGTGGCAGAAAGGTTCGCCTTTCTGCGTTAGGTTCTCTCTGGCCTCGTTCGCGGGTGCAATTAGGTTTTCTGTTGCAGAATGGTTCGACCTTCTGCGTTAGGCTTCTTGTGTCCTCGCTAAGGGTAGCGAGTGAAGGGTGGAAGTTTGGGATATGGGAGATGGTAGGGTCTTGGTTGGAGGTGGAGTGGATGGTTACGATGAGGTAGCGGGACTCTCGCCATCCATTCCTTCCATAGGGAGCAGAATCAGTTTGACCAACGGTCTTCTGATCTGACCCTTTTCGGTGACGAGGTCCACTACACGTACTCGGTTATCTTCGCCGGGGTGTACGTGGGTAACTCGGCCGGGCCTCCATTCATTCGGAGTCAAGTTGTCTTCTTTGATGACAACAAGATCTCCCACCTTAATGTTTTGTTTTGGATGCTTCCACTTCACTCGTTTTTGAAGTTCGGACAAGTATTCCACTTTCCATCGCCTGCAGAAGGTTTGATGAAGAGCCTTGAGCTTCTGCCACCTGTTAATAATGGAGGCAGGGCTCTCATTCACCTCTGGTTCTGGCGGATCCAGAAGATGACTTCCCGTCAGGAAGTGCCCAGGGGCCAAAGGTTCCAGATCCGTGGGTTCATTGGAGGTTGGACTTAGTGGTCGCGAGTTGAGGCATGCCTCAATCCGGCACAATAACGTATGCAACTCTTCATGAGTGAATTTATGAGGCGAGACTAACTTTTTGAAGTGGCTTTTGAAGCTCTTTACTCCCGCCTCCCAGAGTAACCCCATATGTGGTGCCCCGGCCGGAATGAAATGCCATGTCATGGCTTGATGGCTGTATTTGGAAATGGCTTGATCTCGTGCTTCAGAGATAAATGCCTTAAATTCAGATCGTAGAGATCTTGACGCTCCGACAAAGTTGGTACCGTCCTCGTCTAGCGATAAAACGCGAAAAGGCTGCTAGAAAGGATGGGGTACTGAGATCACTGGTCGCTTCCAGATGGATAGCTTTGGTGGTGAAGCAAACAAAGAGGCAAACGTAGCCCTTTGATAGGCGCTCGTTTTCGATAAATGGTGCAGACCTTACAATTATGGATGGTGGCCCTAATCATGTTCTTGACATTCGGAATCCAGTATTGGGTGCGAATGAGACGGAGCATTAGCTAGTTTTCCCCGTGGAGGGAGACTTTATGTACCATTTGTACAATCAAACGCGTCAACCTACAATTATATGGCAGTATGATTGGGTGGCGCTCGTTATAAGCGAGGTCTTGGGATGCTCCAAGACGTCCACCGGCCCTAATAATATCATCATTATCGATGAATGGGTTGAGTGGCAATATCTCGCTTTTCTTCTCAAAAGACTTTCCCTCTTCAAATTCACATAATCCTAATTATAGATTTGCTTCTGATAGAGTTTTATCAAGATTTGAGTCGTTGTCTTAATCTCAGCGGTTGAGATTAAACATGACCTTTCTTGAAATGAAGCTTTTGTTTTGGGATGAGTTCTTCGAAAGAATCTCATAATATATGATAGTACCCTCAAAGCCCTCGGTAAATCCGAAAACCGGTCAAGAATATCGATTTCTTGTTGCGTTGATATTGCGTAGGCCTGCGCTCTCTTTTCCATGGAAGTGTTATTTCTATTTCTTGTGATGGCCATTGTGAGTTGTCTTCTTGTAACCAAGAAGGTCCCTGCCACCACAAAGAATTGTTGACCAAGGCCGATGCTGGTAGTCCCCTGCTTCCTAAGTCTGCTGGATTCGATTCCGGGTTGACATGAAGCCGGTCCTTGCTGCCGACCAGGTCGATGACTTTGGTTATCCTGTGTGCGACGAAAGTTGACCAGGAACATGGTGGTTTCCTTATTCATGCCAAAACGATGGTGGAATCCGTCCATAGATGTTGTTTGACTGGTCCAAGTTTGATATTTCGGAATATTGATTCCATCATTTCTGCCAAAAGGACTGCCCCGCAAAGCTCCAGACGCGGAAATGAAATAGTCTTCACGGGTGCTACTCTGGTTTTAGCCAAGAGTAGAGATACGAAGATATCCTCATTCCTTTTGACTCGCATGTAGACGGCTGCAGCGTATGCCTTTTCCGAAGCGTCGCAGAATCCATGAATTTCGACGTAGTCTTCTGGTGAAAAGTTCACCCATCGTGGTATCCGAATCTTGTCGATTTCGTGGTATTGCTGTCTGAAGTTTTGACATCGTTCCAATGTGTTGGATGAAACAGGTTCATCCCAATCGGTCCCTTCTAACCAGATATTCTGCATCAGGATTTTGGCTACAATGACCATTGGTGCAAGCCATCCTAGGGGGTCGAAGAGCTTGGCAATGGCGGATAAAATCGCTCTTTTTGTCAGCTATTCACTTTCTTCCAGTGACCCTGCTTGAAAGTAGAATAAGTCGGAATGGGCATTCCATCTTATGTCCAATGCCTTAACGGTGCTGGTATCTTCAACCGCCAGAAAGTCCTCGGTCAGCCGGTCCGATTTAGGGATGTCAGCCAGAATCTCCTCAGAATTCGAAGTCCATTTCCGTAGTGGGAAGCCCGCGGAGTGTAAGACTTCTCGAATTTCATTTCTCGCATTAATGGCCGATGCGAGTGTATGTCCCCCCGTACATCGTCAGCGTACATGCCTTCAGCGTACATGCCTTCCCGTAATATGCTAGATGCTGTAGGATATGAACTTTCTACATCATCGGCAAGCTGCAAAAGGGTTCTAATTGCTAAATAAGGCGCGCAATTGACCCCGAAAGTGACCGTTTTTAATTCGTACAGGCTTATGGGTTCTTGCGGCGATGTTCGATAAACAATTCGTTGATATTTGATGTGATCATCGCTCATCCATATTTGCCTCTACATTTTTTCGATGTCACTATTGAAAACGAAACGATATAGTCTCCAGCGAAGTATAAGTACTGGAAGATCCGAATGCAGTACTGGGCCAGGCAGGAGAATGTCGTTTAGACTTGTACCATTTGCTGTTTGGCTTGAGGCGTTGAAAACGACTCGTACCTTAGTGGTGGTACTCTCCGCCTTAACTACGGCGTGATGTTAGTTAGAAAATAGTTAGAAAATAGTTATTCGCCGAATCGGCTTGAACCATCTCCTTAATTTTTTTGCATATGGCCTAATGTCTCATACTCAGACCGGACACTCAAATATTCTTTCCCTAATTCCGGGTTCTCTGCTAAACGCGTCTCATTCCGGAAGAATTGCGAACACGCTCGCCTAAGAAATCCTCCTATGTTTATTTTATCCGGGTAGTCCTGTCTGAAACGAAGTGAGACGACATATCTCCCATCTTCTCTACGACTCGTAGTTGCCTTATATAAATCTTCGCAGTATTTGTCATTTGCGTTTGGACTTTTAGTTCTGGGCAGATTTTCTAACTCCCAGAATGCTGTAAGCTGTTTGTACAAAGCAATTTCGCTGTAAAACGACACTATATTTCTGGTGGGATTGGGTGCGTCTACACGTCCGGTTAGTATCCAACCGAACACCGTTTCTTGAGCCAGAAGTGTACTTAGTACATTCTTTTTCAGTCCGCTCAGTATTATTTGCGGATATATATCTCCGCCAAGTATGAGATCTACTTCTTCATTAACGTAGAATCTCTTATCTGCCAAGACTAAGTCTGAGAATGCCTGCATAGTCGTTGCGTCGATATGGCAGGATTCCAGATTCCACGTTAGTTTGGCTAGAATTAGCACAGAAGTTGTTAGGCTAAAGCAAGGGTCCACTGGCGAACGGAGTTCAATGTGGGAGGTAGAGGTGGAAAACTATCGACGATATATCGATGGTTTTCCCCCATCGATACTAATATCGATGGTTTGTGACTATCGATACTATCGGCTAACTTTTGAAACAATTTTGCGAGAACCAACCCTATTGTGAAAAGTAAAAAGTGTGTGTAAACATTTTTTAAAATGGCGCAGGTGCAAAATAAAAAAGCTAAAATATTTCGAGTATGGTCCCATTTTTGTTAAACGGCTGATAATAAGTCAGTGTGTTGTTATTGCAAAAAAGGGTTTAAATCCAGTGGTAACACGAGCAACTTATGGGACCACCTTAAGCGTTGCTCAAGCTATAAGCAAACTGAAACGTGTGCATCCGCGCCTTCCACTGCTTCCACACCGGCACAGAGGTATGAAATAATTTTGATTAGCTAAACCGCTTCCGGATTCATATTCCTGAGACCAAGACGCGTCTTTTGGTACCACTTTTATAATTTTAGCAAATTTTTAGCAGTTGTATGCTAAAGGCAACTATAATCAAAATACATTTTTTTATATTTTAGAAAAATAGAAACTTTTGTGAGCAAGGTAAGTCAGTACGATACCGAAAGTCGGCGAAAAAAGGACATAGACGAAGCGGTGGTTTCAATGGTAATAAAAGACCTTCAGCCATTTAGCATTGTTAATGATGAAGGCTTTATTAATCTAATAAAAACTATGGACCCAAGATACCGCCTCCCGTCCAAAACCACTTTAAAAAACGTCCTAATTGAAAACAAATATAAAGCACTAAAGTTGAAAATGTGCAATGAGATGTCAGCAGTGGAATGCATCTCCGTAACTTGTGATCTATGGACCTCCAAGGCAATGGAGTCATTTCTAACAGTTACGTGTCATTTCATCGACAATGAACTAAATTTACAAACTAAAGTTTTATCAACCAAATCTCTGCTATCCCTGACCAATCATTGCTCCCAAAACATAGCCGAATCCCTAAGGAAAATCTTTGAGGAATGGAAAATTAGTCAAAAAGTTATTTGTGTTGTAACTGACAATGCAACATCCATGATAAAAGCGTGTGAGATTTTATATAAACCACATTTATCATGTGTATGCCACTCAATAAATCTTGCAGTTCAAGACTGCTTGAAAATAGAAAATGTTGCTATACTTTTAAAGAAATGCAAAGAAATAGTTAAGTATTTCAAGTCAAGCACCTGTGCTATGGCGAAATTACTGGCAGAGCAACGTAGTGAGAACCCTCTGAAAGTGATTCAGGAAGTTCCAACACGCTGGAATAGTTGCTACACTATTGCATCGAGGATTATACAAATTAAAGACCCCGTAAATATAGCTCTTTTGAACTGCAGCAAAAACGCCCCAAAAGAAGTGAAGAAATTGAAGCCCTGATAGAATTAGAAAAGATTTTAAAAGTTTTTGACGATATCAGACGCCAACTATCCAGTTCAGCGAACGTTACATCATCACTGATAATTCCACTTATATGTGGATTAAACATTGAGCTACTGAATATTGGGAAACAAATAGAAACTTGCGAAGGAAAGGATTTTCTTGCCTCTATCTACTGCGCAATACAAAAAAGGCTTGATAGCTACGAAGGCAAAACTAAGCTTCAGATTTCAACAATTCTAGATCCAAGATTTAAAAGGGAGGGCTTCAGACAGAGGGACAATGCCTGGAACGCTTCAAAAAAGAAGAAGCTGAAATGCTTTCATTAGCGAAAGAAGCCGCAAATGGCACCGATGTTGAACAAACATTAGATCCGCAGCCCTCAACAGCACCCAATCTATTCTCTTTTTTAAAACAACGAGTAAATTACAAAACCAGCAAGGCGCCGGAAGTTGCTGCGTTGACCTCAAAACAGAGGTACCTCGAAGTAGTCAATTGTCATCCTGCAAGTAATCCTCTTTTGTTTTGGAAGGTACGTTTTCTTCAGATGTAATATGTATTTAGTTATACTAACTTTTAGATATCTTCTCCAGGAACCCAACAGCAGGCAATTCGATCAACTGGCATTGCTGGCGCAGAAGTACCTCTGTATACCAGCATCATCTGTGGAATCAGAGAGGGTTTTCAGCAAGGCAGGATTAATTGTAAGCGATCGCAGAACTAAACTGAAGGCAAGCACGGTAGATAAACTTCTTTTTTTACAAAAAAATTTGGAATGATTTTGACATGTAACTAAGTTGATTTAGGCATTTTAAACCCCAATCTCCTTTTTATTCAACGTCGGTGTCCTTTGAGTTTTCTTTGGAAACATTTTCTGCATTATCCCTTTGTCTAGCATTGTTTGATCTTATATTATATTACTGAAGCACAGTTTTGTCTTCATGGCTATCAAGCCTTGTTTGTAAGGAGCAGTGGTTCGTGTCAAGAAAATCTTTTCCTTATCTAGTTTTTAAATTTTTTCCAATTTTCTGCAGTTTAATGTTTTAACCACATATAAGTGGAAGTCCCACTTTTTAAAATCGTTTCCAATTCTATTACAACTTCAACTTTTTCAACTGCCAGCGGTTTTCAGCTCTTACGACATCTTTTATACTCAGTTTCAAAGCGTAGCAACTATTCCAGCACTTTGGTACTTTTAATGACTTCAAATGTTTTCCATATATTAAATCAATTTCTATTTTTAATCAGTCTTGTACTGCAAGATTTATTGAGTGGCATACACATGATAAATGTGGTTTATCTAAAATCTCACGCATTTTGTCATGGAAGCAGCATTAGTTTCTCACTAATTGGCCATTCCTCAAAGATTCGGGTATATTTTGTGAGCAATAATTGGTCAGGAATAGCAAAGGCTGGGTGGGTAAAACTTAAGATTGTAAATTTAACGCTGACATCCCATTGCACATCTTCAATTTCAGTTTATATTTGTAGATAATATGTAATAACAAAAAACCAATCAATGGCTTTTTACAAGAACAAATGTATTTCTATTCTTTAACTTTTTATAAATGTATGCAACGTATGTACATCATACATAAAACCAAATGTAAATATTTAAAATTGATTCAATACAATTTTTCTGATCTAAATTATATAAGATAATATGTAATAACAAAAAACTAATCAATTTCTTTTTACAAGAACAAATGTAAACCTATTCCTTAACTTTTTAAAAATTGCATTCATACACATGTACAACAAACATAAAACCAAATACAAATTTTAAAATGATTCAGTTTTTAAGGAAACTATGGATATATGTATGTATACCAAAAGTATAAATACATAAAAATTCTTTCAAATTAATATGTATGTGAATTTATTTAATGCAGTTGGATTTTGTAAATGACACAAAAAATATCATAGCATAAGTTTCATCTTCGTGATTGTTGATCATTAGTTCCTTCTATTGGATCTCAAAAAAGTATACATAAATTTTTTTATTGAAGTATATTAGTTGAAAAACCTTCCAATTATTTATGCATTCCATATTTGTGTGGTAACTGAACATTGGTAGTACTTTGTGATTAGCTCAGTTCTGGTTTAACCATCTCTTTTTGTAGTTGAAGTGCTGGTACTTTTGAGATTAAAAAAAATCCGATAGTATCGATATATCGATAGTACCCCTTGATACTATCGTCGACTATCGATGGTCCGGAATATCGATAGTTTTCCACCTCTAGTGGGAGGCCTCCTTGACTTGAGCCGACACAGCATTAGTGATACCCGAAACTTGGGTATGCATCCTTTTTGCTGGTAAATTGATTCGGCGTTTTAGTCGTTCTGTCATGAACGGTACGAATCCGAGCTTGATTTTGAAACTTCCCGTCTCTGTTGTGCCTGTTGAGAAGTAGAGGCAGCATTCTCAGCATTATCCCGATTCGGGCTGGTGGTTGCCTGCGTCTGTAGAGACTCCGCATGCAGGAGCGTATGATGTCGAGAGTGGCATTTGTTGCAGTCGTACGAACTGCTGCACTTCGACACTGTGAGTCCTGGGGATAGGCAGTTTAGGCAGCCCTTAGTCGATTTAACGAAATTAATTCGCTCCACCGGCGTTAATTTCAGAAAACGGGGACAATTTCGCAATCTGTGGGAATTTGCTTTGCATTTTGTGCACAATAACTTTGTGACATTTGCTTGGTATGCACCAAGTCTTTTTGCAGGAGTTTCGTTGGCAGGTCGCACACTCTGCGGTTTCTGCGCTTTCGAAGAAGCCCCTATGAACACAGACACTGTTTCAAGTGTCTGGAAGCGGTTGGACAAAAATTTGTCCATATCCTCCCACTTGCCGCCGGAAGTTGCTGCGTTGACCTCAAAACAGAGGTACCTCGAAGTAGTCAATTGTCATCCTGCAAGTAATCCTCTTTTGTTTTGGAAGGTACGTTTTCTTCAGATGTAATATGTATTTAGTTATACTAACTTTTAGATATCTTCTCCAGGAACCCAACAGCAGGCAATTCGATCAACTGGCATTGCTGGCGCAGAAGTACCTCTGTATACCAGCATCATCTGTGGAATCAGAGAGGGTTTTCAGCAAGGCAGGATTAATTGTAAGCGATCGCAGAACTAAACTGAAGGCAATCACGGTAGATAAACTTCTTTTTTTACAAAAAAATTTGGAATGATTTTGACATGTAACTAAGTTGATTTAGGTATTTTAAACCCCAATCTCCTTTTTATTCAACGTCGGTGTCCTTTGAGTTTTCTTTGGAAACATTTTCTGCATTATCCCTTTGTCTAGCATTGTTTGATCTTATATTATATTACTGAAGCACAGTTTTGTCTTCATGGCTATCAAGCCTTGTTTGTAAGGAGCAGTGGTTCGTGTTAAGAAAATCTTTTCCTTATCTAGTTTTTAAATTTTTTCCAATTTTCTGCAGTTCAATGTTTTAACCACATATAAGTGGAAGTCCCACTTTTTAAAATCGTTTCCAATTCTATTACAACTTCAACTTTTTCAACTGCCAGCGGTTTTCAGCTCTTACGACATCTTTTATACTCAGTTTCAAAGCGTAGCAACTATTCCAGCACTTTGGTACTTTTAATGACTTCAAATGTTTTCCATATATTAAATTAATTTCTATTTTTAATCAGTCTTGTACTGCAAGATTTATTGAGTGGCATACACATGATAAATGTGGTTTATCTAAAATCTCACGCATTTTGTCATGGAAGCAGCATTAGTTTCTCACTAATTGGCCATTCCTCAAAGATTCGGGTATATTTTGTGAGCAATAATTGGTCAGGAATAGCAAAGGCTGGGTGGGTAAAACTTAAGATTGTAAATTTAACGCTGACATCCCATTGCACATCTTCAATTTCAGTTTATATTTGTAGATAATATGTAATAACAAAAAACCAATCAATGGCTTTTTACAAGAACAAATGTATTTCTATTCTTTAACTTTTTATAAATGTATGCAACATATGTACATCATACATAAAACCAAATGTAAATATTTAAAATTGATTCAATACAATTTTTCTGATCTAAATTATATAAGATAATATGTAATAACAAAAAACTAATCAATTTCTTTTTACAAGAACAAATGTAAACCTATGCCTTAACTTTTTAAAAATTGCATTCATACACATGTACAACAAACATAAAACCAAATAAAAATTTTAAAATGATTCAGTTTTTAAGGAAACTATGGATATATGTATGTATACCAAAAGTATAAATACATAAAAATTCTTTCAAATTAATATGTATGTGAATTTATTTAATGCAGTTGGATTTTGTAAATGACACAAAAAATATCATAGCATAAGTTTCATCTTCGTGATTGTTGATCATTAGTTCCTTCTATTGGATCTCAAAAAAGTATACATAAATTTTTTTATTGAAGTATATTAGTTGAAAAACCTTCCAATTATTTATGCATTCCATATTTGTGTGGTAACTGAACATTGGTAGTACTTTGTGATTAGCTCAGTTCTGGTTTAACCATCTCTTTTTGTAGTTGAAGTGCTGGTACTTTTGAGATTAAAAAAAATCCGATAGTATCGATATATCGATAGTACCCCTTGATACTATCGTCGACTATCGATGGTCCGGAATATCGATAGTTTTCCACCTCTAGTGGGAGGCCTCCTTGACTTGAGCCGACACAGCATTAGTGATACCCGAAACTTGGGTATGCATCCTTTTTGCTGGTAAATTGATTCGGCGTTTTAGTCGTTCTGTCATGAACGGTACGAATCCGAGCTTGATTTTGAAACTTCCCGTCTCTGTTGTGCCTGTTGAGAAGTAGAGGCAGCATTCTCAGCATTATCCCGATTCGGGCTGGTGGTTGCCTGCGTCTGTAGAGACTCCGCATGCAGGAGCGTATGATGTCGAGAGTGGCATTTGTTGCAGTCGTACGAACTGCTGCACTTCGACACTGTGAGTCCTGGGGATAGGCAGTTTAGGCAGCCCTTAGTCGATTTAACGAAATTAATTCGCTCCACCGGCGTTAATTTCAGAAAACGGGGACAATTTCGCAATCTGTGGGAATTTGCTTTGCATTTTGTGCACAATAACTTTGTGACATTTGCTTGGTATGCACCAAGTCTTTTTGCAGGAGTTTCGTTGGCAGGTCGCACACTCTGCGGTTTCTGCGCTTTCGAAGAAGCCCCTATGAACACAGACACTGTTTCAAGTGTCTGGAAGCGGTTGGACAAAAATTTGTCCATATCCTCCCACTTGGCGCCGGAAGTTGCTGCGTTGACCTCAAAACAGAGGTACCTCGAAGTAGTCAATTGTCATCCTGCAAGTAATCCTCTTTTGTGTTGGAAGGTACGTTTTCTTCAGATGTAATATGTATTTAGTTATACTAACTTTTAGATATCTTCTCCAGGAACCCAACAGCAGGCAATTCGATCAACTGGCATTGCTGGCGCAGAAGTACCTCTGTATACCAGCATCATCTGTGGAATCAGAGAGGGTTTTCAGCAAGGCAGGATTAATTGTAAGCGATCGCAGAACTAAACTGAAGGCAAGCACGGTAGATAAACTTCTTTTTTTACAAAAAAATTTGGAATGATTTTGACATGTAACTAAGTTGATTTAGGCATTTTAAACCCCAATCTCCTTTTTATTCAACGTCGGTGTCCTTTGAGTTTTCTTTGGAAACATTTTCTGCATTATCCCTTTGTCTAGCATTGTTTGATCTTATATTATATTACTGAAGCACAGTTTTGTCTTCATGGCTATCAAGCCTTGTTTGTAAGGAGCAGTGGTTCGTGTTAAGAAAATCTTTTCCTTATCTAGTTTTTAAATTTTTTCCAATTTTCTGCAGTTCAATGTTTTAACCACATATAAGTGGAAGTCCCACTTTTTAAAATCGTTTCCAATTCTATTACAACTTCAACTTTTTCAACTGCCAGCGGTTTTCAGCTCTTACGACATCTTTTATACTCAGTTTCAAAGCGTAGCAACTATTCCAGCACTTTGGTACTTTTAATGACTTCAAATGTTTTCCATATATTAAATTAATTTCTATTTTTAATCAGTCTTGTACTGCAAGATTTATTGAGTGGCATACACATGATAAATGTGGTTTATCTAAAATCTCACGCATTTTGTCATGGAAGCAGCATTAGTTTCTCACTAATTGGCCATTCCTCAAAGATTCGGGTATATTTTGTGAGCAATAATTGGTCAGGAATAGCAAAGGCTGGGTGGGTAAAACTTAAGATTGTAAATTTAACGCTGACATCCCATTGCACATCTTCAATTTCAGTTTATATTTGTAGATAATATGTAATAACAAAAAACCAATCAATGGCTTTTTACAAGAACAAATGTATTTCTATTCTTTAACTTTTTATAAATGTATGCAACATATGTACATCATACATAAAACCAAATGTAAATATTTAAAATTGATTCAATACAATTTTTCTGATCTAAATTATATAAGATAATATGTAATAACAAAAAACTAATCAATTTCTTTTTACAAGAACAAATGTAAACCTATTCCTTAACTTTTTAAAAATTGCATTCATACACATGTACAACAAACA
This sequence comes from Sphenella marginata, assembly GCA_951509765.1. Lineage (NCBI taxonomy): Eukaryota > Metazoa > Arthropoda > Insecta > Diptera > Tephritidae > Sphenella > Sphenella marginata. The sequence continues at coordinate 122,452,312 of OX608078.1, forward strand.
TAAAACCAAATAAAAATTTTAAAATGATTCAGTTTTTAAGGAAACTATGGATATATGTATGTATACCAAAAGTATAAATACATAAAAATTCTTTCAAATTAATATGTATGTGAATTTATTTAATGCAGTTGGATTTTGTAAATGACACAAAAAATATCATAGCATAAGTTTCATCTTCGTGATTGTTGATCATTAGTTCCTTCTATTGGATCTCAAAAAAGTATACATAAATTTTTTTATTGAAGTATATTAGTTGAAAAACCTTCCAATTATTTATGCATTCCATATTTGTGTGGTAACTGAACATTGGTACCTAGTACTTTGTGATTAGCTCAGTTCTGGTTTAACCATCTCTTTTTGTAGTTGAAGTGCTGGTACTTTTGAGATTAAAAAAAATCCGATAGTATCGATATATCGATAGTACCCCTTGATACTATCGTCGACTATCGATGGTCCAGAATATCGATAGTTTTCCACCTCTAGTGGGAGGCCTCCTTGACTTGAGCCGACACAGCATTAGTGATACCCGAAACTTGGGTATGCATCCTTTTTGCTGGTAAATTGATTCGGCGTTTTAGTCGTTCTGTCATGAACGGTACGAATCCGAGCTTGATTTTGAAACTTCCCGTCTCTGTTGTGCCTGTTGAGAAGTAGAGGCAGCATTCTCAGCATTATCCCGATTCGGGCTGGTGGTTGCCTGCGTCTGTAGAGACTCCGCATGCAGGAGCGTATGATGTCGAGAGTGGCATTTGTTGCAGTCGTACGAACTGCTGCACTTCGACACTGTGAGTCCTGGGGATAGGCAGTTTAGGCAGCCCTTAGTCGATTTAACGAAATTAATTCGCTCCACCGGCGTTAATTTCAGAAAACGGGGACAATTTCGCAATCTGTGGGAATTTGCTTTGCATTTTGTGCACAATAACTTTGTGACATTTGCTTGGTATGCACCAAGTCTTTTTGCAGGAGTTTCGTTGGCAGGTCGCACACTCTGCGGTTTCTGCGCTTTCGAAGAAGCCCCTATGAACACAGACACTGTTTCAAGTGTCTGGAAGCGGTTGGACAAAAATTTGTCCATATCCTCCCACTTGGATATTTCCACTTTATGGTCTATGCCTTGCTCCCATAGACCTAGCGTACTTTCCGGCAATTTAGTCGAACACAGGTATGTAATAATTGCGTCCCAGTTGGAAGTGTCAATTTTATGACTTCGCAAGGACGAAAGGCAATTATTCATTTCGCGCTGCAATGTTTTAATTGCGCTACCACACTCACGGCCTACCTTCTTCAAATTAAACAATATTTGGAGTTGCGAGTTCACTAGTATACGTTTATTTTCGTATCTCTCGCATAAGTTTCTCCACGCTGTATCGAACCCCTCATTCGTGAGCGGACAATTTTTCACAATATCTTTTGCCTCACCTTGTGTTTTATTGTTGAGATGGAACAATTTCTAAACTGGTGTTAGGCGCTTGTTTAAGGTATAAATGGCCGTGAACATGTCACGAAATGTTGGCCATGACAGGTAATCGCCCTTGAAAACTTCAGTATCGCAAGGAGGCAGGCGGATACGGTGCTCAAATTCGGGCTTTTCTTCCGTTTTGGTATCAGCTTTTATTAACGTCGCTTGGCGTGTAGCCATGTCTGACATGCAGCGTAAATAAATGGCGTATGCCTTTTTGTATATTAATTTAACTGCTACAATGTCAGAAGCTTCTAACTTGTTCGAGTTTAACAAGTCATCTTGAGCCGTTCTCGTCTTCCTCCACATTGACTTCAAGTCCTCTTGTTGAAGGCCAAGAGTGAACTTGGTGTGGGCTGACTCCTCTATTTCATTATAGTCAGCTTCAAATTCACTGATCGTGTCAGCCAACCTAATGAAGCTTTCCATATTTTGGGTTTTTACGAGATATGTATAACTAAAGGCAGAAAAGGAGAACAAAGGTACGGGAAATGCTCAACCGTGCAATATAATAGAATCCAAGGGAATGGCAGTAGTTACACCCAGGAAAACTCAACCCCCACTCAATAAAACCTTTGAAATTGAACGCAATTGATTTGTGCTTTTAATTTAATTTAATTTACTTATTGCAGACTTGGCCGAATCGTCTGAATATTTTGTAAATTCAAATTTATACTATTTGAATAACTCGCCACCCACACGCTATCGGGGATATGTTTATATACATATGTATACGTGTGTATATGTGTTGCCGCAATAACGAATGTAAACAAAGAAAACACAAGTGAAGTGCACGGTGTATCAAAACGAGCGAATAAGTGAATCTTTACGTGGAGATTTGTGCGAATAAATGAAAATTTAACAAAAAAAACTACGTGACTTTAATTAAGAAAATTTACTAGCCTTCTGTTGAAATGCTGTGCGTGTTTATTACCAAAAAAAGGGAAAACTGAGACGAAACTACCAATCGAAAGGCTAAGTGAATTTAATGTGAAAGTGAGGTTATGTTACCTCAGCAATGACAATAGCCGTGTTTTTTTTATCGGCGTCTGCGTTTGCGCTTAATATTTGTATGGACTGCTAAGCGCACAACTTTATCTGCAACTACGAAATAGTGGCTGATAAAATCAGTACTTCCAAGAAGTTTCCATTCATTTTGCAAACTACCTTACCAACTTCCAGCAATCTGTTTATCATCCCTTAATAATAACCGGAATGTCAACAGAGGAAATGTATGTATGTATGCGCGTTGATAATGGAATTACCGCAATTGCGGATGACCGTTTTTTTTTAGTCGCAGACGCAGATGTATATGCGTGTAAAAAAAAAACAGGCCTAATGTTAATTATTGAAAACTTTTAAATAATGCACTCACTAAACAAATTCACTTTTCGCACTTATGTTTTGAACACACTCGCGGGCGACACTTTTTTATATATAAATATTCGAATTCGTTTAACAAAAAAATAGCAACACCAAAAAACAAGTGGCAAGAAATATACAACTTACGTGCTTTGATGTGGTGATCGGCAGAGTATGTTGTATGTATGTGTTATTGTTGTGGTAGCTTCCTTGCGGTAGTGGTTATTTGGCTGTGTGTGGCTGAGTGTATTTATCCAACGTTGAAAGTTAGTAAAATTAAATATTTGTGCTGAGATGTTGAAATCTTCGATGTTTTTTGTTGTTGTTGTGGACTGTATTGGCTGTATCCGTTGCTACGGTGAGATGAACCATGTACAAATCGGCTGTGGTGCTTAGCTGGAGCGTCCGTGGCTCGAAAGCACCGCGGTCGAATTGGTATTTGAAAAGAAAATAAAAGGAACGAGAATTCTCGTTATAAATGTGGCCGTTTATTGAGTTCAAAGATTTATAATTTGACAAGTTAATTTTACCTTCGAGTATTGGCTGACGGTGAAAATCCTGGGGTGGCCGTGAGGTGTTGACTCGATGACGATCGCTGGAAAAGTAGGCGGTCGTCCAGTCGAGGACAACCGTTGAACCCGAAAACTATCCTCTGGTTTTAAGGGGAGGTGACCCAACACATGCACACCCACATGTATGTATGTGTTTGCTGACAAAACATGCATACGCATGCATGCACATACAGGTGGGTGGTTTGGTATGTGTGGTTGGAAGGGAACAAGACAGCTCATTTTTTGAGAATTTAGGCATCGGGCCTAAACATAGGTTGTTGATTGCGAATATAGGTTGTTATTCCGTCCTTTTTCATAATCTATGTTTTGGTGAAGAAGTTGTAAACTATATATGTATATAAAAATGAATTGGCGTTCGTATATACCGTGAGATCTCCGTATCGGCTCAACCGATTTTAAATATTTTTTCTTTAATGTTTCCAATCTGTTTAAGGTCTCATTTACCACATCAATTTTTTTTTTTCTAATCTCAATTTAAATTTTTTTTAGCTAATACTCAACGGCTTAACCGATTTTCAAAATTTTTTCTTTTCTTTATTCTAAACATTTTCTAAATCTTCAATTTAATCATATATTAGCTAAAGAAATTTAGCTACCATATAAATTGTAGTCAGTTGAGATCACTGGTATTCTAACTGAAATGTTCCTGTAGGGAACCTAATGCCATACAGATTTTTTCCGTTTTATCTATATATGTATATCAAAATGAAATGGTGTTCAGTTGTCACGCTAAAACTCGAAAACGGCTAAACCAAATTATATACTTCCTTTGGAGGGTTTCTTTGTTATTACCACGCGCAGGTCATGTATTAAAATCAAAACAAAATATTAGGGGGGCGTGGTACCTCCCATACAATTTTATTAATTTGGCAGTTATATTTTGTGGCTATGTATGATACAATTGCTATGTATGATAAAATTGGATCTATTTATGCGAATATTGGTTGTTATCTTTGTCGGCTATGTTTATCCTCACTACTGCGCTGTACATGGCCAGAACGTCAGATGACGCTAGATGGTGCACATCAACACACACACGCTGTACATAATTGCCTTTGTTGCTGTTTACATTAGTACAGCAATCTATATCTACCTATATCTATTCTATATCTATATATATAAAAATGAAATGGTGTTCAGTTGTCACGCTAAAACTCGAAAACGGTTGAACCAAATTATATACTTCCTTTGGAGGGTTTCTTTGTTATTACCACGCGCAGGTCATGTATTAAAATCAAAACAAAATATTAGGGGGGCGTGGTACCTCCCATACAATTTTATTAATTTGGCTGTTATATTTTGTGGCTATGTATGATACAATTGCTATGTATGATACAATTGCTATCTATATCTATACTATTATATAAAATTCAAACTCGAAATTTTGTTAAAGCTAAACAGCCGATCCACTGGCCCGATTTTTTTCTTTCAAATTTTAATGTATCATAATCTAGCCAGAAAAGGACCATAGTTACCTTTTTTTCTATACTATTATATAAAATTCAAACTCGAAATTTTGTTAAAGCTAAACAGCCGATCCACTGGCCCGATTTTTTTCTTTCAAATTTTAATGTATCATAATCTAGCCAGAAAAGGACCATAGTTACCTTTTTTTTAAATAAAAATGTTATTAAAAACTTTTTTAATTCAAATAAATTTTGTATGAAAACCCATCTTTGCTTGGACGCTTTACCATTAAGTCGTTTGTGCTTAGAGAGCATCAACAGACCACATATTGCTCTCTATTTACTCTATTTTTGTACTCAGCTAGCACAGCTACAAAAATTTGAGCGCCACCGTATAACAATGCATGTGAATGTAGGGTAGCACACACATATTCACAGAAACAAGCAGACGCTCAACGCAATTTGTACGTATGACGGACACGTCGACGCTGACGTACTGTATCTGCTTAAGCCATAAGTTCGCTGCAAGCAGTGGGAGTAAAAAAAGCTACAATTAAAACACTCAATACATCCAGTAACTCAAAATTTATGTATGAGTATTTCGCGCATTTATTCAAAAATGGTTGAAGGCAGGGTAGGGAAATGACATATCATGAATTGTACTAAATCCACTCAAAAATCTTACTTTTTTCGTTCAAATTGTACTACATTTTTTGAAGTTAACTTCTTAGGCGGCGATATGAAGTTTTTATTGAGAGTAAAATTGAGAAAATTGTATTGTAATAGATGATATAACGGGAACTATGCAACGGAAATAGAATATTGGTTGTTGTCTTTGAAATCTACTGCTGCGTAGATGGCACTAGAAACGCCAAACTTGAAAAGGTGTTAGGAACAGGCACTGAAAACGCCAGATGACGCTAGATGATGCACACCAACACACACACACGCTGTACATACCCTGCAATCAAACCAACTAGTTGAAAACTACTTTACAACTAGTATGTGCACTGAGCCCAACTAATCAGCCAACTGTCATATTTTCATATAACCAACTGGTATTTTTACAATGTTGATGTCCTACGACATTTCAATTGTCAGATTTCGACCAGAACATACCAGTCATCTACTAGTATATACATACTAGTTTGCATATAGTTGAAATATACCAGTTTCATAGTAGTTCAAAATGGAATGAAATGAACTAGTAAAATTTCAGCCCAGTGGGACTAGTATCAAACTAGTTCGAAAAAGATTGAACCTTTCTAATCCAAAAAGGGACCGAAACCTGTAGATATAATAAAAATACGAAAATAAACTCATGATTACATTGTAAAAATATGGTATTGTTTTTTAAATAAATGAAATGTTAAAAATTAATGGAAAAATATTTGAAAATGTATTTCTAGGGAAGTCACTGGTCAGGCAGAACAACGTCTGCCGGGTCTGCTAGTACTAAATATTAATTAAAATACTAACAGATTAAATTAAATTCATTTCATAGCCGTAAGGAAGGATATTTTAAAATTTTGATTGAAAAAGGTCAATGCAACTGAAAAATGCATATAATACCTATAAAAATAAATAAAAACTAAAAGCAAACTTTGTTTTAATAACTTCATAGTTAAAAGAATGCATATAAGGAAATTAGAGTTTGAACTTTTTCAAACTAGAACAATTTGAAGATGAAAATTGTAGTTGAATACTAGTATGGAATAGACTTTTCCTGACTGGTATGATTTCAACCAGAAAATTGTAGTTGAATACTAGTATGGAATAGACTTTTCCTGACTGGTATGATTTCAACCAGAAAATTGTAGTTGTATACTAGTATGGAATAGACTTTTCGTGACTGGTATGATTTCAACCAGAAAATTGTAGTTGAATACTAGTATGTTGTCTGACTAGTTTGATGTTTCACTGCAGGGTAATTGCCTTTGGTGCTGGTTAGATTAGTACAGTAATTATGTACATAGTTGATTTTTGTTGCTGCAATTGTCAACTCATTTGTTATTGTCATGCTTGTTGAGTATAATATGTTGAGTAAATAGCTATATTAAATGGACCTAAGGTGGCTTTATGTATGCGTCCAAACCACAACTGCATATAACATCTAAAAATCAATTAGTTTGGCCTAGGGTGTTCATCACCATCTTTTATAGTTTTAAATAATTCTTCGGATTTTGTAAGAATTTAATTCAAGTACATTAGAACTGGAATGTCCCCCCAAATCAATAAAATTCAATCCTCAGACTCGGACGGCTTGATTTTATACCGGCGCATAAATTCGTTCTACCAGGCACGCAGAAAAAATGCGTGCGCGGATGCTATTTGACAAAAATTTCTATTCGCCCCCTTGAGATTGAGACATGCCTTAGGTCGAATTACATATTCCGTGAATGGATGAAATTGGTTCCATTCCATGGAATAAATCGAAATTAGGTAGGTAAGTTTGATAAAGTCGATAGAACTGATACCAATTATGTCCGTTCTTCAAATCCTTATACGAGTGGTTTCATAATCCACATATAACTCTGTTGAATTTTAGCGGCCTAGCATGAATACTTCCAGAGATATGCAACATGAAAAATCCCATTTGTATGTCAGGTGCCCGCACCTTTTCCCCTATCCCTCTTAATTCATCGATGGTTTTCAGTTTCTGTTCTAAAGTTGGTTATGATCGGTCAATCCGTTTAGAACGCAACTTAAGTTATGCATATATACACACATACAATATTTCAATCTTACACATTATATATGTAGTAGAGGCAGACGTCCTGTCTAAATGCGAGCTCACTGTCCCCCCTTTTACAACTCTCCTTCCAATCTTTCTTCGCCTTCACTTAATCTCCCCCCTTTTTCTCTTCATTACCCGCTTTCCTTTTACCCCGCCCCTCTTCCTCTATATCCCATTCGTATTGGCCCCTGTTAATTTAGGCATAATTCTACCCACTTACCAAATTTGAAGCAAAACGCACAATGCATAAGATATTTTTGAATGGATCGGTTCCCTGGTCCACTTCCCGGAAGTAAGAAATTGTGAATCTAAACAATTCTCGAATACACCTTATTCATATTTCGTTATTTCTGAATTTAAGAAGTTAACTTCTTTCACGTGTACTGGCTACACGCGGTTTTTTTTTTGTATGGATTTGCATATGTTGCCCTATTACTCATTTACTTTTTTTTTTAGTAGATACCGAAATAAAAATACATAAAAGTTTTTTCTTTTTATCTATTTGGAAATATTTTACTTAGTTCAATAAGAGTTTTGAAAAACATAAATATTCTTTCTTCATTACATACTAGCTGACGAAGGGCATGGCCACAGCTTTAATTTTTCTTTCACTTTTCGATATTGCGGTTTATCTATACTACAAAAACTCTAGAAAAGTTGTGTCTGTATATTAGGAATTTCTTTGAAAAAATGACTGGGGATGACTTGGGGAATGTTTAGGCACAACTAAAAAATCCAATGGAAAGGAGATGACAAAATGTCTAAGTTACTTAGTCTATTAAAAAACGCCTTTACTTTAATTGGTTGCCGTAGACATAAACGGGATAGAACGTGGGGAAAAAAATATTGTTCTGAACCTTCTCTGCCTGTAAATTGTCTTCCCAAGTGAGGGTATCAGAATTTTATGAACTACTAACATCCCGAGCAACGCCGGGTTCCCTGCTAGTACATATATAAAAATGAAATGGTGTTCAGTTGTCACGCTAAAACTCGAAAACGGCTGAACCAAATTATATACTTCCTTTGGAGGGTTTCTTTGTTATTACCACGCGCAGGTCATGTATTAAAATCAAAACAAAATATTAGGGGGACGTGGTACCTCCCATACAATTTTATTAATTTGGATGTTATATTTTGTGGCTATGTATGATACAATTGCTAAATATGTATGATACAATTCCTATGTATGATAAAATTGGACCTATTTATGCGAATATTGGTTGTTGTCTTTGTCGTCTATGTTTATCTTAACTACTGCGCTGTAGATGGCCAGAACGTCAGATGACGCTAGATGGTGCACATGAACACACACACACGCTGTACATAATTGCCTTTGTTGCTGTTTACAGCAATCTATAAATGAAAGGTCTGCATGAGAGTTTTAAAATGGAGTAATTTTAAGTCCTTTTGGGATTGGGATTAAGAAAGGGTTAGGTATATGGATGACAATAAAAGACAAAAGCATATGGAGAGGATGGACGGAGAGAAAGATGTGGAGCTGAAATTATGAGGGCGACTCACATATTTTAAATGCAAACAAGTTAATGTTTGGGCAGGACAACGTCTGCCGGGTCTGCTAGTCTATATATATAAAAATGAATTGGCGTTCGTATATACCGTAAGATCTCCGTATCGGCTCAACCGATTTTAAATATTTTTTCTTTAATGTTTCCAATCTGTTTCAGGTCTTATTTACCACATACATTTTTTTTTTCTAATCTCAATTTAAAATTTTTTTAGCTAATGCTCAATAACGGCTAAACCGATTTTCAAAATTTTTTCTTTCCTTTATTCTATCGGACATAGTGTTTATTTATATAGAACAAAACATTTTCTAAATCCTCAATTTAATCATATATTAGCTAAAGAAGTTTAGCTACCATATAAATTGTAGTCAGTTGAGATCACTGGTATTCTAACTGAAATGTTCCTGTAGGGAACTTAATGCCATACAGATTTTTTCCGTTTTATATTTAAATACAAATGGTGAATTCCTTTTCGCTACTTTAACGAATGTTGAAAAAGGTAATGCAACAACCAAAAGTTTTGATTGTGAATATGGGTTGTTGATTGTGAATATAGGTTGTTATTCCGTCCTTTTTCATAATCTATGTTATGGTGAAGAAGTTGTAATCTATATATCGACAGCCACACTGCAAAACCCCGTAAATCACTATTTTTCCAAAAATAAGGTTCTGAGCCTTTCCCATAACTAGATCGTGATATTTCGCACATTAAAATTCAGTCAAAATCGGGTTACAACTTTCCGTTTCTTTCCAGGGGTGAAATGAAATAACCGTCGCTCATATACATATGTTGTAATTATCTCAGTTTTTTCCCTCTCCTGAAAACTTTTTGGTTTTGAACATACAGGGTTTTGCAGTGTGGCTGTCGATATATAAAAATGAATTGGCGTTCGTATATACCGTAAGATCTCCGTATCGGCCAAAAAAAAGTATAAGAAACCGAGAAGGTTTTGGAGATATTCCACAAAATGAGGACCCGGGGTGACCCTGGTATAATATAAAAATAAGTCGGAAAGCAGGAAAATAATGGAAGTCATTTTTCACATACATCGCCATTAATTTTATGTGACATTTTTTCTTATGTGCACGTTCTTTCAAACGCAAATTTAAAACCGGTATTGTGTTCACTGGGAAATTGAAAAATGTATAGTAACTCATCAATTGAGAACGGCTGGACCGATTTCACTAATTTTTTTTAATTGTATTTGTTTGTGCCCCGAGATGGTTGTTCAGAAAGAAAAAGTTAAAAAAGTTTCTGGAATCCTGAGATATTGACCAAAATGTGGACCAGGGGTGACTCCGAATGTATTTTAACAATAATCGTATCAAATTAAAGGTGTTGATGAGAGTTTTCACAAGGAAAAGTTTTCAGGTTCATCTGCAAACCCGTTTCCTTGAAATTTACCATTAGGTGGACCAAGGCTGACCCAAGAATTAGCTCATATAATATAGCTATCATATCAAAAGTGTTGATGACTGTGTCCGCTTAGAGTGAATTTTAGATTCATCTGAATTCAAGAAAAAAATTATTATACAAAAGCTTTTTCATAGAGCTGTTTGCCTTATCTATTTATAAAAATGAATCCCTATTTCCCTTGGTCATCGCATCACGCCTGAATGGATAAACTAATTACAAAAGTTAAACTAGGTTATGTCGATTTGCTATTCTTTTTTCAATTCAGTTCGCAGTTTTGGTAAGTTTGAATATATTAACTGACGGTAATTCTTTCATTTAGGTGTCACCTCCTAAAAAAATTGAATGCGTGTCGTGAAATAAAAAAATTAAGAATATTCGACGATTTAATAAGATGCTTTAGTGAACATCTAAGAAAGACGAAAATTTAAAACATTCATTAATGATATCTTAATAAATGGTAAAAAATTTAGATCAAATCAAAACTGTAGGGAAATTCACCACATTCACCAAAGTTCAAATAACTAAATTTATAGATTGAAATAAGTACACTATGGCTGGATATGAAAGATAGTTCGAGCAAATTGTGCTACGCAATAAGGTAAGATACATATGTATAAATGAAATACGCCCTAATTTTTGGCAGGACAACGTCTGCGGGGTCTGCTATCTATATATAAAAATGGAGCCTATTTTCCTTGCTGACGCTATAACTCCAGAACGGCAGGACCGAATTAAACGAAATTTTGCACGTAGTTTTTGATTGAGCCCGACATGGTTTATGGCCAAAAAAAGTATAAGAAACCGGGAACGTTTTGGAGATATTCCACAAAATGTGGACCAGGGGTGACTCCAGAAAGTGTTTGTACGATATGCGTATCAAATGAAAGCTATTGATGAGTGTTCTAACATGGAGTGGTTTTGAGTCCCATATGGGTTCCCGTTTCCGAGATATTAACCCAAATGTGGACCAGGGGTGACTACAGAAAGTGTTTGTACGATATGGGTATCAAATGAAAGGTATTGATGAGTGTTCTAACATGGAGTGGTTTTGAGTCCCATATGGGGTCCCGTTTCCGAGATATTGACCCAAATGTGGACCAGGGGTGACTCCAGAAAGTGTTTGTACGATATGAGTATCAATTGAAAGGTATAAGTGTTCTAACATGGAGTGGTTTTGAGTCCCATATGGGGTCCCGTTTCCGAGATATTGACCCAAATGTGGACCAGAGGTGACTCCAGAAAGTGTTTGTACGATATGGGTATCAAATGAAAGGTGTTGACGAGCGCTTGAACATAGTGTAGTTATTAGTCCCACATAAGACCCCGTATTCGAGGTATTTCCCAAAATATGGACCAGGTGTGACCCCAGACGGGTTTTCTACAATATGGGTATCAAATAAAAGGTATTGATGAGTATTTAAAAAAGAGGGCGACCCGTTTTCCGAGATATCTACCAAAATGTGGACCAGGGGTGACCTTAGAAGGTGTTTATACGATATGGGTGTCGAATAAAAGGTGTTAATGAGTGTTTAAAAAAGAGGTGATTTTCAGGACCCTATGCTACCCCGGGACCAGGGGTGACCCTGGTATAATATAAAAATAAGTCGGAAAGCAGGGAAATAATGGAAGTCATTTTTCACATACATCGCCATTAATTTTATGTGACATTTTTTCTTATGCGCACGTTCTTTCAAACGCAAAATTAAAACCGTTATTGTGTTCACTGTGAAATTGAAAAATGTATAGTAACTCATCAACTAATATTTTTTTTTTTGTATTTGTTTGTGCCCCGAGAAGGTTCTTCAGAAATAAAAAGTTAAAAAAGTTTCTGGAATCCTGAGATATTGACCGAAATGTGGACCAGATACCCCGAATGTATTTTAACAATATGCGTATCAAATTAAAGGTGTTGATGACGGTTTTCTCAAGGAACAGTTTTCAGGTTCATCAGCGAACCCGTTTCCAAGATATTGACCATTAGGTGGACCAAGGCGGACCCAAGAATAAGCTCATATAATATAGCTATCATATCAAAAGTGTTGATGACTGTGTCCGCTTAGAGTGAATTTTAGATTCATCTGAATTCAAGAAAAAATTATTATACAAAAGCTTTTTCATAGAGCTGTTTGCCTTATCTATATATAACTAGTAAGGAAGTCTAAGTTCGGGTGTAACCGAACATTAAATACCTAGTAGTGATCTGTTTTGGTATCGTAATTTACTCAGGTCTATTTTAATACATACCTGAAAATTTGTTATAAATACAGCTGATTGTTTTCTATAAAAACACTTCTGTTGTGAGTGGTAAATTAAATTATTGCTAAATAACAAAATATAAATACCTTTCCTCATGTTCATGAAAGGTATGAAAATAAAAAAAAGGCAGTAGGCTGTTAACTACTTGCCCGTAAATCTTGCTTGTTTGTTATTCGATTTGCGTAATTTTTGGCAGGAGTATACTACATACTATTGGGAACCCTCTCACAAAATTTCATTGAAATACATTCTTGAAATTTCAAGCAATCGCTTTTGAAAATAGCAGAGCTTTTATGCTAAAAAGTGGGCGGCGCCACGCCTACTTCACCAAAATCCACAAAATTTTTGTACAGTTCAGTTTTGCTTAAAAGGCTTATTAAGTGTGTAAAATCTTATTTATATAACTTATACAATTATTGAAATATCGCGATTTTAAGTTTACGAAGAAATTTTTTTGAACTGTGTTCAAAAAGTGGTCGTGTCCGTTTTCCGATTTTGTTTATTTTTACAGCAAAGAGTAAGCTTTATATGCTGAACACTTTCTCTAAATATCGTTTCAATAAGTCAATTTTTACCGGAGTTATGGCATGGAAAGTTTTGTGGAATAATCCCCCATAAGGGGCCACGCCCATTTTCCAAAAATTTTGTGCTTTCGACTGTCTTTGCCCACGAACACTTCAGAGGTGAAATAGAAATTATATACAGCTAGTTTAAGCAAAGTTATAGCATATTCAATATATCTATGATCCTTTTCAAAATCTTTTGTATAAAATTGGGCGTGGACCTAACCCGATTTCGCTAATTTTTTTTCGAAATATTGCCTGTATTAATATATATATGTGTGCTGAATTTTATGTTGCTATCTTGAGCGGTTTTTGATTTATGATTAATAATATTTCCAAATTTGACTATATCAAAAGTGGGCGGTGCCACGCCCCTTTTTAAAAATTTCTTCAAAAATGTATTTGTTGCCTTAACGCTAAAGTGCACACCAAATATTATCCTTATAGGTGTATTATGTACTGAATAATCACTCTTTTTGTATTTTCCAAAATATTATATATATAGAAAGAGGGCGTGGCTTTTAACCGATTTTGCCTATTTTCAATAGCGCTCGGAGATAAGTGAAAAGGAACCTACATACCAAATTTCATTGAGATATCTCAAGATTTACTCAAGTTATCGTGTTTACAGACGGACGGACGGACGGACGGACATGGCTCAATCAATTTCTCTTTTCCTCCTGAACATTTTGATATATATAAGCCAATATTTATCTCGATTCGTTTATGCCGTTACATACTACCGTTAGGCGAATGAAGTTAATATACCTTGTGTGCGAAGCACTACTAGGTATAAAAAAGGCAGTAGGGTGTTAACTACTTGCCCGTAAATCTTGCTTGTTTGTTATTCGATTTGCGTAATTTGTGGCAGGAGTATACTACATACTATTGGGAAGCATCTCACAAAATTTCATTGAAATACATTCTTGAAATTCCAACCAATCGCTTTTGAAAATAGCAGAGCTTTTATGCTAAAAAGTGGGAGGCGCCACGCCTACTTCACCAAAATCCACAAAATTTTTTTACAGTTTAGTTTTGTTTAAAAAGGCTAATATGTGTGTAAAATCTTATTTATATAACTTATACAATTATGGAAATATCGCGATTTTAATTTTACAAAAATTTTGTGCTTTCGACTTTCTTTGCCCACGAACACTTTAGAGGTGAAATAGAAATGATATACAGCTAGTTTAAGCAAAGTTATAGCATATTCAATATATCCATGATCCTTTTCAAAATCTTTCGTATAAAATTGGGCGTGGACCTAATCCGATTTCGCTAATTTTTTTCGAAATATTGCCTGTATTAATATAAATATGTGTGCTGAATTTTATTTTGCTATCTTGAGCGGTTTTTGATTTATGATTAATAATATTTCCAAATTTGACTTAATCAAAAGTGGGCGGTGCCACGCCCTTTTTTAAAAATTTCTTCACAAATTTATTTTTTGCTTTAACGGTAAGGTACACACCAAATTTTATCCTTATAGGTGTATTATGTACTGAATAATCACTCTTTTTGTATTTTCGAAAATATTATATATATAGAAAGTGGGCGTGGCTTTTAACCGATTTTGCCTATTTTCAATACCGTTCAGAGATATGTAAAAAGGAACCTGCATACAAAGTTTCATTGAGATATCTCAAGATTTACTCAAGTTATCGTGTTCACAGACGGACGGACGGACATGGCTCAATCAATTTCTCTTCTCCTCCTGAACATTTTGATATACATAAGTCAATATCTATCTCGATTCGTTTATGCCGTTACATACTACCGTTAGGCCAATGAAGTTAATATACCTTGTGTGCGAAGCACTACTAGGTATAAAAATGGAGCCTATTTTCCTTGCTGACGCTATAACTCCAGAACGGCAGGACCGAATTAAACGAAATTTTGCACGTAGTTTTTGATTGAGCCCGACATGGTTTATGGCCAAAAAAAGTATAAGAAACCTTGAAGGTTTTGGAGATATTCCACAAAATGTGGACCAGGGGTGACTCCAGAAAGTGTTTGAACGATATGGGTATCAAATGAAAGGTATTGATGAGTGTTCTAACATGGAGTGGTTTTGAGTCCCATATGGGGTCCCGTTTCCGAGATATTGACCCAAATGTGGACCAGGGGTGACTCCAGAAAGTGTTTGTACGATATGGGTATCAAATGAAAGGTATGGATGAGTGTTCTAACATGGAGTGGTTTTCAGTCCCATATGGGGTCCCGTTTCCGAGATACTGACCCAAATGTGGACCAGAGGTGACTCCAGAAAGTGTTTGTACGATATGGGTATCAAATGAAAGGTGTTGACGAGCGCTTGAACATAGTGTAGTTATTAGTCCCATATAAGACCCCGTATTCGAGGTATTTCCCAAAATATGGACCAGGTGTGACCCCAGACGGGTTTTCTACAATATGGGTATCAAATGAAAGGTATTGATGAGTATTTAAAAAAAGGGGTGATTTTCAAGACCCTATGCGACCCGTTTTCCGAGATATCTACCAAAATGTGGACCAGGGGTGACCTTAGAAGGTGTTTATACGATATGGGTGTCGAATAAAAGGTGTTTATGAGTGTTTAAAAAAGAGGTGATTTTCAGGACCCTATGCTACCCCGCTTACGAGATATCCAAAAATGAGGACCAGGGGTGACCCTAGTATAATATAAAAATAAGTCGGAAAGCAGGAAAATAATGGAAGTCATTTTCCACATACATCGCCATTAATTTTATGTGACATTTTTTCTTAAGCGCACGTTCTTTCAAACGCAAAATTAAAACCGGTATTGTGTTCACTGTGAAATTGAAAAATGTATAGTAACTCATCAATTGAGAACGGCTGGAATATAGCTATCATATCAAAAGTGTTGATGACTGTGTCCGCTTAGAGTGAATTTTAGATTCATCTGAATTCAGGAAAAAAATTCTCATACAAAAGCTTTTTCATAGAGCTGTTTGCCTTATCTTATAAATAAAAATGAATGTGTGTCTGTGTGTCTGTGTGTCCTTTATGGGCGTCCAAAGTACTCAACCGATTTTTATGAAATTTTCACAGTATATTCTTGAGATCATGGGTTAAAGCATAGGCTATATTAATTTTTGGAAAAGTGGGCGGTGCCACGCCCCCAGGCTATATAAAACTACAGTTCTTCATAACTCTGAACATATTTGGTCTAAATTAATGATTTTTGGATATGTGTGTCCTTTGGTCAAGATTTATGTAATTTTGGAAAAGTGGGCGGTGCCACGCCCACATTCTTTGTGTTTTGTTTGTACTTCAATAATGTCCAAAGTTTATGGTCGATCTCTTTTAAACTTTCAAGATTGGTTCAGAAGATTGGTGTGTACGATTTAGGCTATATCAATTTTTGGAAAAGTAGGCGGTGCCACGCCCCCAGGCTATATAAAAATTAAATTCTTCATAGCTCTGAACATATTTGCTCTAAATTAATGATTTCTGGATATGTGTGTCCTTTGGTCAAGATTTATGTAATTTTGGAAAAGTGAGCGGTGCCACGCCCACATTTTTTGTGTTTTGTTTGTACTTCAATAATGTCCAAAGTTTATGGTCGATCTCTTTTAAACTTTCAAGATTGGTTAAGAAAATTGTTGTGTACGATTTAGGCTATATCAATTTTTGGAAAAGTAGGCGGTGCCACGCCCCAAGGCTATATAAAATTTAAATTCTTCATAGCTCTGAACATATTTGGTCTAAATTAATGATTTCTGGATATGTGTGTCCTTTGGTCAAGATTTATGTAATTTTGGAAAAGTGGGCAGTGCCACGCCCACATTTTTTGTGTTTTGTTTGTACTTCAATAATGTCCAAAGTTTATGGTCGATCTCTTTTAAACTTTCAAGATTGGTTAAGAAAATTGTTGTGTACGATTCAGGCTATATGAATTTTTGGAAAAGTAGCCCGTGCCACGCCCCCAGGCTATATAAAATTTAAATTCTTCATAACCCTGAACATATTAGGTCTAAATTAAAGATTTTTGGATATGTGTGTCCTTTAGTCAAGATGGATATAATTTGGGAAAAGTGGGCGGTCCCAAGCCCACATTTTTTGTGTTTTGTTTGTACCTACTTCAATAAGTTCAAAGTTTATGGTCGATCTTCTCTAAATTTCCAGATTGGTTCAGAAGATTGTTGTGCCACGCCCCCAGGCTATATAAAATTTAAATCATCATAACTTTGAATATTTTTGGTCTAAACTAATGATTTGTGGATATGTGTGTCCTTTGGTCAAGAATTATATAATTTGGGAAATGTGGGCCGTGCCACGCCCACATTTTTTGTATTCACTGCTTTGTTTGTACTTCAATAATGTCCAAAGTTTATGGTTGATCTGTTTTAAACTTTTCCAATACGTTAAAATCTTCGTTGGGTACGACATACATAGGCTACATTTGTAAATTCTTTGGAAAAAAGGGCAGTTCCAGGACCGCAAGCTAAGTAATATTTCAATTCGTTATATCCCTGAATGTATTTGCTTTAGTGACATTTTAACGTTCTTAAATCTTAATCAAAGCACTTAATTTTTTTTGTTTGTTATTGCCGTTCATACATATCCAGAGTATTGTAGGTAGATATAGGATATAATTAAATAAGTACTAACTATACATCTGCTCAGCAGCGCATAATGGTTTTTGTCATACCCATTGAGTTCAAAAGATCCGTTTTTTGAGTTGGACATCCAAAAAATTTATTTGTTTATACCAAAGACTTTAAAGCCAGAAACATTTGTGGAGATATTCCACAAAATGTGGACCAGGGGTGACTCCAGAAAGTGTTTGTACGATATGGGTATCAAATGAAAGCTATTGATGAGTGTTCTAACATGGAGTGGTTTGGAGTCCCATATGGGATCCCGTTTCCGAGATATTAACCCAAATGTGGACCAGGGGTGACTACAGAAAGTGTTTGTACGATATGGGTATCAAATGAAAGGTATTGATGAGTGTTCTAACATGGAGTGGTTTTGAGTCCCATATGGGGTCCCGTTTCCGAGATATTGACCCAAATGTGGACCAGGGGTGACTCCAGAAAGTGTTTGTACGATATGAGTATCAATTGAAAGGTATTGATAAGTGTTCTAACATGGTCACCCCTGACCGCTTGAACATAGTGTAGTTATTAGTCCCATATAAGACCCCGTATTCGAGGTATTTCCCAAAATATGGACCAGGTGTGACCCCAGACGGGTTTTCTACAATATGGGTATCAAATAAAAGGTATTGATGAGTATTTAAAAAAGAGGTGATTTTCAAGACCCTATGCGACCCGTTTTCCGAGATATTTACCAAAATGTGGACCAGGGGTGACCTTAGAAGGATTTTATACGATATGGGTGTCGAATAAAAGGTGTTAATGAGTGTTTAAAAAAGAGGTGATTTTCAGGACCCTATGCTACCCCTCTTACGAGATATCCAATAATGAGGACCAGGGGTGACCCTGGTATAATATAAAAATAAGTTGGAAAGCAGGAAAATAATGGAAGTCATTTTTCACATACATCGCCATTAAGTTTATGTGACATTTTTTCTTATGCGCACGTTCTTTCAAACGCAAAATTAAAACCGTTATTGTGTTCACTGTGAAATTGAAAAATGTATAGTAACTCATCAATTGAGAACGGCTGGACCAATTTCACTAATTTTTTTTTTTGTATTTGTTTGTGCCCCGAGAAGGTTCTTCAGAAATAAAAAGTTAAAAAAGTTTCTGAAATCCTGAGATATTGACCGAAATGTGGACCAGATACCCCAAATGTATTTTAACAATATGCGTATCAAATTAAAGGTGTTGATGAGGGTTTTCTCAAGGAACAGTTTTCAGGTTCATCTGCGTACCCGTTTCCAAGATATTGACCATTAGGTGGACCAAGGCGGACCCAAGAATAAGCTCATATAATATAGCTATCATATCAAAAGTGTTGATGACTGTGTCCGCTTAGAGTGAATTTTAGATTCATCTGAATTCAGGAAAAAAATTATCATACAAAAGCTTTTTCATAGAGATGTTTGCCTTATCTATATATATAAAAATGGAGGGAAAAAATGTATAGTAACTCATCAATTGAGAACGGCTGGACCGATTTCACTAATTTATTTTTTATTGTATTTGTTTGTGCCCCGAGAAGGTTCTTCAGAAAGAAAAAGTTAAAAAAGTTTCTGGAATCCTGAGATATTGACCAAAATGTGGACCAGGCGTGACCCCGAATGTACATATTTTAACAATATGCGTATCAAATTAAAGGTGTTGATGAGAGTTTTCACAAGGAACAGTTTTCAGGTTCATCTGCGAACCCGTTTCCAAGATATTGACCATTAGGTGGACCAAGGCGGACCCAAGAATAAGCTCATATAATATAGCTATCATATCAAAAGTGTTGATGACTGTGTCCGCTTAGAGTGAATTTTAGATTCATCTGAATTCAAGAAAAAAATTACTATACAAAAGCTTTTCCATAGATCTGTTTGCCTTATCTATACATATATAAAAATGGAGCCTATTTTCCTTGCTGACGCTATAACTCCAGAACGGCAGGACCGAATTAAACGAAATATTGCACGTAGTTTTTGATTGAGCCCGACATGGTTTATGGCCAAAAAAAGTATAAGAACCCGGGAAGGTTTTGGAGATATTCCACAAAATGTGGACCAGGGGTGACTCCAGAAAGTGTTTGTACGATATGGGTATCAAATGGAAGGTGTTGACGAGCGCTTGAACATGGTGCAGTTATTAGTCCCATATAAGACGCCGTATTCGAGGTATTTCCCAAAATATGGACCAGGTGTGACCCCAGACGGGTTTTCTACAATATGGGTATCAAATAAAAGGTATTGATGAGTATTTAAAAAAGAGGTGATTTTCAAGACCCTATGCGACCCGTTTTCCGATATATCTACCAAAATGTGGACCAGGGGTGACCTTAGAAGGATTTTATACGATATGGGTGTCGAATAAAAGGTGTTGATGAGTGTTTAAAAAAGAGGTGATTTTCAGAACCCTATGCTACCCCTCTTACGAGATATCCAAAAATGAGGACCAGGGGTGACCCTGGTATAATATAAAAATAAGTCGGAAAGCAGGAAACTAATGGAAGTCATTTTTCACATACATCGCCATTAATTTTATGTGACATTTTTTCTTGTGCGCACGTTCTTTCAAACGCAAATTTAAAACCGGTATTGTGTTCACTGTGAAATTGAAAAATGTATAGTAACTCATCAATTGAGAACGGCTGGACCGATTACACAAATTTTTTTTTTATTGTATTTGTTTGTGCCCCGAGAAGGTTCTTCAGAAAGAAAAAGTAAAAAAAGTTTCTGGAATCCTGAGATATTGACCGAAATGTGGACCAGGGGTGACCCCAAATGTATTTTAACAATATGCGTATCAAATTAAAGGTGTTGATGAGAGTTTTCACAAAGAACAATTTTCAGGTTCATCTGCGAACCCGTTTCCAAGATATTGACCATTAGGTGGACCAAGGCTGACCCAAGAATATGCTCATACAATATAGCTATCATATCAAAAGTGTTGATGACTGTGTCCGCTTAGAGTGAATTTTAGACTCATCTGAATTCATGAAAAATATTATCATACAAAAGCTTTTTCATAGAGCTGTTTGCCTTATCTATATATATAAAAATGGAGGGAAAAAATTTATAGTAACTCATTAATTGAGAACGGCTCGACCGATTTCACTAATTTTTCCTTAATTGTATTTGTTTGTGCCCCAAGAAGGTTCTTCAGAGAGAAAAAGTTAAAAAAGTTTCTGGAATCCTGAGATATTGACCAAAATGTGGACCAGGGGTGACTTCGAATGTATTTTAACAATAAGCGTATCAAATTAAAGGTGTTGATGAGAGTTTTCACAAGGAAAAGTTTTCAGGTTCATCTGCGAACCCGTTTCCTTAAAATTTACCATTAGGTGGACCAAGGCTGACCCAAGAATAAGCTCATATAATATAGATATCATATCAAAAGTGTTGATGACTGTGTCCGCTTAGAGTGAATTTTAGATTCATCTGAATTCAAGAAAAAAATTACTATACAAAAGCTTTTCCATAGAGCTGTTTGCCTTATCTATATATATAAAAATGAATTGGCGTTCGTATATACCGTAAGATCTCCGGATCGGCTGAACCGATTTTAAATATTTTTTCTTTAATGTTTCCAATCTGTTTCATGTCTCATTTACCACATAAATTATTTTTTTTCTAATCTCAATTTACATTTTTTTTAGCTAATACTCAATAACGGCTTAACCGATTTTCAAAATTTTTTCTTTTCTTTATTCTATCGGACATAGTGTTTATTTATATAGAACAAAACATTTTCTAAATCTTCAATTTAATCATATATTAGCTAAAGAAGTTTAGCTACCATATAAATTGTAGTCAGTTGAGATCACTGGTATTCTAACTGAAATGTTCCTGTAGGGAACTTAATGCCATACAGATTTTTTCCGTTTTATATTTAAAAATACATTTTCTAAATCTTCAATTTAATCATATATTAGCTAAAGAAGTTTAGCTACCATATAAATTGTAGTCAGTTGAGATCACTGGTATTCTAACTGAAATGTTCCTGTACGGAACTTAATGCCATACAGATTTTTTCCGTTTTATATTTAAAAATACAAATACATTCATTAAAAGGTATTTTTAGCTTCGGCACTAACCACGGTTAATAATCTTGCTTAATTCACCTTATTTGGTAGATGTCTTAAATATTGTGGTGAATGGCCAGTAATCTATATCATGGTGAAGAATTTGTAATCTATATATATAAAAATGAATTGGCGTTCGTATATACCGTAAGATCTCCGGATCGGCTCAACCGATTTTAAATTTTTTTTCTTTAATGTTTCCAATCTGTTTCATGTCTCATTTACCACATAAATTCTTTTTTTTCTAATCTCAATTTAAAATTTTTTTAGCTAATACTCAATAACGGCTTAACCGATTTTCAAAATTTTTTCTTTTCTTTATTCTATCGGACATAGTGTTTATTTATATAGAACAAAACATTTTCTAAATCTTCAATTTAATCATATATTAGCTAAAGAAGTTTAGCTACCATATACATTGTAGTCAGTTGAGATCACTGGTATTCTATCTTAAATGTTCCTGTAGGGAACTTAATGCCATACAGATTTATTCCGTTTTATATTTAAAAATACAAATGGTGAATTCCTTTTCGCTACTATTGCGAATGTTGAAAAAGTGAATGAATGAAAAGTTTTGATTGTGAATATAGGTTGTTGATTGTGAATATAGGTTGTTATTCCGTCCTTTTTCATAATCTATGTTATGGTGAAAAAGTTGTAATCTATATATATAACAATGAATTGGCGTTCGTATATACCGTAAGATCTCCGGATCGGCTCAACCGATATTCAATATTTTTTCTTTAATGTTTTCAATCTGTTTCATGTTTCATTTACCACATAAATTCTTATTTTTCTAATCTCAATTTAAAATTTGTTTAGCTAATACTCAATAACGGCTTAACCGATTTTCAAAATTTTTTCTTTTCTTTATTCTATCGGTCATAGTGTTTATTTATATAGAACAAAACATTTTCTAAATCTTCAATTTAATCATATATTAGCTAAAGAAGTTTAGCTACCATATAAATTGTAGTCAGTTGAGATCACTGGTATTCTATCTTAAATGTTCCTGTAGGGAACTTAATGCCATACAGATTTATTCCGTTTTATATTTAAAAATACAAATACATTCATTAAAAGGTATTTTTAGCTTCGGCACTAACCACGGTTAAGAATCTTGCTTAATTCACCTTATTTGGTAGATGTCTTAAACATTGTGGTGAATGGCCTGTAATCTATATCATGGTGAAGAATTTGTAATCTATATATATAAAAATGAATTGGCGTTCGTATATACAGTAAGATCTCCGGATCGGCTCAACCGATTTTAAATATTTTTTCTTTAATGTTTCCAATCTGTTTCATGTCTCATTTACCACATAAATTCTTTTTTTTCTAATCTCAATTTAAATTTTTTTTAGCTAATACCCAATAACGGCTTAACCGATTTTCAAAATTTTTTCTTTTCTTTATTCTATCGGACATAGTGTTTATTTATATAGAACAAACCATTTTCTAAATCTTCAATTTAATCATATATTAGCTAAAGAAGTTTAGCTACCATATAAATTGTAGTCAGTTGAGATCACTCAATAACGGCTTAACCGATTTTCAAAATTTTTTCTTTTCTTTATTCTATCGGACATAGTGTTTATTTATATAGAACAAAACATTTTCTAAATCTTCAATTTAATCATATATTAGCTAAAGAAGTTTAGCTGCCATATAAATTGTAGTCAGTTGAGATCACTGGTATTCTAACTGAAATGTTCCTGTAGGGAACTTAATGCCATACAGATTTTTTCCGTTTTATATTTAAAAATACAAATACATTCATTAAAAGATATTTTTAGCTTCGGCACTAACCACGGTTAAGAATCTTGCTTAATTCACCTTATTTGGTAGATGTCTTAAATATTGTGGTGAATGGCCTGTAATCTATATCATGGTGAAGAAGTTGTAATCTATATATATAAAAATGAATTGGCGTTCGTATATACCGTAAGATCTCCGGATCGGCTGAACCGATTTTAAATATTTTTTCTTTAATGTTTCCAATCTGTTTCATGTCTCATTTACCACATAAATTATTTTTTTTCTAATCTCAATTTACATTTTTTTTAGCTAATACTCAATAACGGCTTAACCGATTTTCAAAATTTTTTCTTTTCTTTATTCTATCGGACATAGTGTTTATTTATATAGAACAAAACATTTTCTAAATTTTCAATTTAATCATATATTAGCTAAAGAAGTTTAGCTACCATATAAATTGTAGTCAGTTGAGATCACTGGTATTCTAACTGAAATGTTCCTGTAGGGAACTTAATGCCATACAGATTTTTTCCGTTTTATATTTAAAAATACATTTTCTAAATCTTCAATTTAATCATATATTAGCTAAAGAAGTTTAGCTGCCATATAAATTGTAGTCAGTTGAGATCACTGGTATTCTAACTGAAGTGTTCCTGTAGGGAACTTAATGCCATACAGATTTTTTCCGTTTTATATTTAAAAATACAAATACATTCATTAAAAGGAATTTTTAGCTTCGGCACTAACCACGGTTAAGAATCTTGCTTAATTCACCTTATTTGGTAGATGTCTTAAATATTGTGGTGAATGGCCAGTAATCTATATCATGGTGAAGAATTTGTAATCTATATATATAAAAATGAACTGGCGTTCGTATATACCGTAAGATCTCCGGATCGGCTCAACCGATATTCAATATTTTTTCTTTAATGTTTTCAATCTGTTTCATGTTTCATTTACCACATAAATTCTTATTTTTCTAATCTCAATTTAAAATTTGTTTAGCTAATACTCAATAACGGCTTAACCGATTTTCAAAATTTTTTCTTTTCTTTATTCTATCGGTCATAGTGTTTATTTATATAGAACAAAACATTTTCTAAATCTTCAATTTAATCATATATTAGCTAAAGAAGTTTAGCTACCATATAAATTGTAGTCAGTTGAGATCACTGGTATTCTATCTTAAATGTTCCTGTAGGGAACTTAATGCCATACAGATTTATTCCGTTTTATATTTAAAAATACAAATACATTCATTAAAAGGTATTTTTAGCTTCGGCACTAACCACGGTTAAGAATCTTGCTTAATTCACCTTATTTGGTAGATGTCTTAAACATTGTGGTGAATGGCCTGTAATCTATATCATGGTGAAGAATTTGTAATCTATATATATAAAAATGAATTGGCGTTCGTATATACCGTAAGATCTCCGGATCGGCTCAACCGATTTTAAATATTTTTTCTTTAATGTTTCCAATATGTTTCATGTCTCATTTACCACATAAATTCTTTTTTTTCTAATCTCAATTTAAATTTTTTTTAGCTAATACCCAATAACGGCTTAACCGATTTTCAAAATTTTTTCTTTTCTTTATTCTATCGGACATAGTGTTTATTTATATAGAACAAACCATTTTCTAAATCTTCAATTTAATCATATATTAGCTAAAGAAGTTTAGCTACCATATAAATTGTAGTCAGTTGAGATCACTCAATAACGGCTTAACCGATTTTCAAAATTTTTTCTTTTCTTTATTCTATCGGACATAGTGTTTATTTATATAGAACAAAACATTTTCTAAATCTTCAATTTAATCATATATTAGCTAAAGAAGTTTAGCTGCCATATAAATTGTAGTCAGTTGAGATCACTGGTATTCTAACTGAAATGTTCCTGTAGGGAACTTAATGCCATACAGATTTTTTCCGTTTTATATTTAAAAATACAAATACATTCATTAAAAGATATTTTTAGCTTCGGCACTAACCACGGTTAAGAATCTTGCTTAATTCACCTTATTTGGTAGATGTCTTAAATATTGTGGTGAATGGCCTGTAATCTATATCATGGTGAAGAAGTTGTAATCTATATATATAAAAATGAATTGGCGTTCGTATATACCGTAAGATCTCCGGATCGGCTGAACCGATTTTAAATATTTTTTCTTTAATGTTTCCAATCTGTTTCATGTCTCATTTACCACATAAATTATTTTTTTTCTAATCTCAATTTACATTTTTTTTAGCTAATACTCAATAACGGCTTAACCGATTTTCAAAATTTTTTCTTTTCTTTATTCTATCGGACATAGTGTTTATTTATATAGAACAAAACATTTTCTAAATTTTCAATTTAATCATATATTAGCTAAAGAAGTTTAGCTACCATATAAATTGTAGTCAGTTGAGATCACTGGTATTCTAACTGAAATGTTCCTGTAGGGAACTTAATGCCATACAGATTTTTTCCTGTTTATATTTAAAAATACATTTTCTAAATCTTCAATTTAATCATATATTAGCTAAAGAAGTTTAGCTACCATATAAATTGTAGTCAGTTGAGATCACTGGTATTCTAACTGAAATGTTCCTGTACGGAACTTAATGCCATACAGATTTTTTCCGTTTTATATTTAAAAATACAAATACATTCATTAAAAGGTATTTTTAGCTTCGGCACTAACCACGGTTAAGAATCTTGCTTAATTCACCTTATTTGGTAGATGTCTTAAATATTGTGGTGAATGGCCAGTAATCTATATCATGGTGAAGAATTTGTAATCTATATATATAAAAATGAACTGGCGTTCGTATATACCGTAAGATCTCCGGATCGGCTCAACCGATTTTAAATATTTTTTCTTTAATGTTTCCAATCTGTTTCATGTCTCATTTACCACATAAATTCTTTTTTTTCTAATCTCAATTTAAAATTTTTTTAGCTAATACTCAATAACGGCTTAACCGATTTTCAAAATTTTTTCTTTTCTTTATTCTATCGGACATAGTGTTTATTTATATAGAACAAAACATTTTCTAAATCTTCAATTTAATCATATATTAGCTAAAGAAGTTTAGCTACCATATACATTGTAGTCAGTTGAGATCACTGGTATTCTATCTTAAATGTTCCTGTTGGGAACTTAATGCCATACAGATTTTTTCCGTTTTATATTTAAAAATACAAATGGTGAATTCCTTTTCGCTACTATTGCGAATGTTGAAAAAGTGAATGAATGAAAAGTTTTGATTGTGAATATAGGTTGTTATTCCGTCCGTTTTCATAATCTATGTTATGGTGAAGAAGTTGTAATCTATATATATAAAAATGAATTGGCGTTCGTATATACCGTAAGATCTCCGGATCGGCTCAACCGATTTTAAATATTTTTTCTTTAATGTTTTCAATCTGTTTCATGTCTCATTTACCACATAAATTCTTATTTTTCTAATCTCAATTTAAAATTTGTTTAGCTAATACTCAATAACGGCTTAACCGATTTTCAAAATTTTTTCTTTTCTTTATTCTATCGGTCATAGTGTTTATTTATATAGAACAAAACATTTTCTAAATCTTCAATTTAATCATATATTAGCTAAAGAAGTTTAGCTACCATATAAATTGTAGTCAGTTGAGATCACTGGTATTCTATCTTAAATGTTCCTGTAGGGAACTTAATGCCATACAGATTTATTCCGTTTTATATTTAAAAATACAAATACATTCATTAAAAGGTATTTTTAGCTTCGGCACTAACCACGGTTAAGAATCTTGCTTAATTCACCTTATTTGGTAGATGTCTTAAACATTGTGGTGAATGGCCTGTGATCTATATCATGGTGAAGAATTTGTAATCTATATATATAAAAATGAATTGGCGTTCGTATATACCGTAAGATCTCCGGATCGGCTGAACCGATTTTAAATATTTTTTCTTTAATGTTTCCAATCTGTTTCATGTCTCATTTACCACATAAATTATTTTTTCTCTAATCTCAATTTACATTTTTTTTAGCTAATACTCAATAACGGCTTAACCGATTTTCAAAATTTTTTCTTTTCTTTATTCTATCGGACATAGTGTTTATTTATATAGAACAAAACATTTTCTAAATTTTCAATTTAATCATATATTAGCTAAAGAAGTTTAGCTACCATATAAATTGTAGTCAGTTGAGATCACTGGTATTCTAACTGAAATGTTCCTGTAGGGAACTTAATGCCATACAGATTTTTTCCGTTTTATATTTAAAAATACATTTTCTAAATCTTCAATTTAATCATATATTAGCTAAAGAAGTTTAGCTACCATATAAATTGTAGTCAGTTGAGATCACTGGTATTCTAACTGAAATGTTCCTGTACGGAACTTAATGCCATACACATTTTTTCCGTTTTATATTTAAAAATACAAATACATTCATTAAAAGGTATTTTTAGCTTCGGCACTAACCACGGTTAAGAATCTTGCTTAATTCACCTTATTTGGTAGATGTCTTAAATATTGTGGTGAATGGCCAGTAATCTATATCATGGTGAAGAATTTGTAATCTATATATATAAAAATGAATTGGCGTCCGTATATACCGTAAGATCTCCGGATCGGCTCAACCGATTTTTAATATTTTTTCTTTAATGTTTCCAATCTGTTTCATGTCTCATTTACCACATAAATTCTTTTTTTTCTAATCTCAATTTAAATTTTTTTTAGCTAATACTCAATAACGGCTTTACCGATTTTCAAAATTTTTTCTTTTCTTTATTCTATCGGACATAGTGTTTATTTATATAGAACAAAACATTTTCTAAATCTTCAATTTAATCATATATTAGCTAAAGAAGTTTAGCTACCATATACATTGTAGTCAGTTGAGATCACTGGTATTCTAACTGAAATGTTCCTGTAGGGAACTTAATGCCATACAGATTTTTTCCGTTTTATATTTAAAAATACAAATGGTGAATTCCTTTTCGCTACTATTGCGAATGTTGAAAAATTGAATGAATGAAAAGTTTTGATTGTGAATATAGGTTGTTGATTGTGAATATAGGTTGTTATTCCGTCCTTTTTCATAATCTATGTTATGGTGAAGAAGTTGTAATCTATATATATAAAAATGAATTGGCGTTCGTATATACCGTAAGATCTCCGGATCGGCTAAACCGATTTTAAATATTTTTTCTTTAATGTTTCCAATCTGTTTCATGTCTCATTTACCACATAAATTCTTTTTTTTCTAATCTCAATTTAAATTTTTTTTAGCTAATACTCAATAACGGCTTAACCGATTTTCAAAATTTTTTCTTTTCTTTATTCTATCGGACATAGTGTTTATTTATATAGAACAAAACATTTTCTAAATCTTCAATTTAATCATATATTAGCTAAAGAAGTTTAGCTGCCATATAAATTGTAGTCAGTTGAGATCACTGGTATTCTAACTGAAATGTTCCTGTAGGGAACTTAATGCCATACAGATTTTTTCCGTTTTATATTTAAAAATACAAATACATTCATTAAAAGGTATTTTTAGCTTCGGCACTAACCACGGTTAAGAATCTTGCTTAATTCACCTTATTTGGTAGATGTCTTAAATATTGTGGTGAATGGCCTGTAATCTATATCATGGTGAAGAATTTGTAATCTATATATATAAAAATGAATTGGCGTTCGTATATACCGTAAGATCTCCGGATCGCCTCAACCGATTTTTAATATTTTTTCTTTAATGTTTCCAATCTGTTTCATGTCTCATTTACCACATAAATTCTTTTTTTTCTAATCTCAATTTAAATTTTTTTTAGCTAATACTCAATAACGGCTTTACCGATTTTCAAAATTTTTTCTTTTCTTTATTCTATCGGACATAGTGTTTATTTATATAGAACAAAACATTTTCTAAATCTTCAATTTAATCATATATTAGCTAAAGAAGTTTAGCTACCATATACATTGTAGTCAGTTGAGATCACTGGTATTCTAACTGAAATGTTCCTGTAGGGAACTTAATGCCATACAGATTTTTTCCGTTTTATATTTAAAAATACAAATGGTGAATTCCTTTTCGCTACTATTGCGAATGTTGAAAAAGTGAATGAATGAAAAGTTTTGATTGTGAATATAGGTTGTTGATTGTGAATATAGGTTGTTATTCCGTCCTTTTTCATAATCTATGTTATGGTGAAGAAGTTGTAATCTATATATATAAAAATGAATTGGCGTTCGTATATACCGTAAGATCTCCGGATCGGCTAAACCGATTTTAAATATTTTTTCTTTAATGTTTCCAATCTGTTTCATGTCTCATTTACCACATAAATTCTTTTTTTTCTAATCTCAATTTAAATTTTTTTTAGCTAATACTCAATAACGGCTTAACCGATTTTCAAAATTTTTTCTTTTCTTTATTCTATCGGACATAGTGTTTATTTATATAGAACAAAACATTTTCTAAATCTTAAATTTAATCATATATTAGCTAAAGAAGTTTAGCTGCCATATAAATTGTAGTCAGTTGAGATCACTGGTATTCTAACTGAAATGTTCCTGTAGGGAACTTAATGCCATACAGATTTTTTCCGTTTTATATTTAAAAATACAAATACATTCATTAAAAGGTATTTTTAGCTTCGGCACTAACCACGGTTAAGAATCTTGCTTAATTCACCTTATTTGGTAGATGTCTTAAATATTGTGGTGAATGGCCTGTAATCTATATCATGGTGAAGAATTTGTAATCTATATATATAAAAATGAATTGGCGTTCGTATATACCGTAAGATCTCCGGATCGGCTCAACCGATTTTTAATATTTTTTCTTTAATGTTTCCAATCTGTTTCATGTCTCATTTACCACATAAATTCTTTTTTTTCTAATCTCAATTTAAATTTTTTTTAGCTAATACTCAATAACGGCTTTACCGATTTTCAAAATTTTTTCTTTTCTTTATTCTATCGGACATAGTGTTTATTTATATAGAACAAAACATTTTCTAAATCTTCAATTTAATCATATATTAGCTAAAGAAGTTTAGCTGCCATATAAATTGTAGTCAGTTGAGATCACTGGTATTCTAACTGCAATGTTCCTGTAGGGAACTTAATGCCATACAGATTTTTTCCGTTTTATATTTAAAAATGCAAATACATTCATTAAAAGGTATTTTTAGCTTCGGCACTAACCACGGTTAAGAATCTTGCTTAATTCACCTTATTTGGTAGATGTCTTAAATATTGTGGTGAATGGCCTGTAATCTATATCATGGTGAAGAATTTGTAATCTATATATATAAAAATGAATTGGCGTTCGTATATACCGTAAGATCTCCGGATCGGCTCAACCGATTTTAAATATTTTTTCTTTAATGTTTCCAATCTGTTTCATGTCTCATTTACCACATAAATTCTTTTTTTTCTAATCTCAATTTAAATTTTTTTTAGCTAATACCCAATAACGGCTTAACCGATTTTCAAAATTTTTTCTTTTCTTTATTCTATCGGACATAGTGTTTATTTATATAGAACAAAACATTTTCTAAATCTTCAATTTAATCATATATTAGCTAAAGAAGTTTAGCTACCATATACATTGTAGTCAGTTGAGATCACTGGTATTCTAACTGAAATGTTCCTGTAGGGAACTTAATGCCATACAGATTTTTTCCGTTTTATATTTAAAAATACAAATACATTCATTAAAAGGTATTTTTAGCTTCGGCACTAACCACGGTTAAGAATCTTGCTTAATTCACCTTATTTGGTAGATGTCTTAAATATTGTGGTGAATGGCCTGTAATCTATATCATGGTGAAGAATTTGTAATCTATATATATATAAATGAATTGGCGTTCGTATATACCGTAAGATCTCCGGATCGCCTCAACCGATTTTAAATATTTTTTCTTTAATGTTTCCAATTTGTTTCATGTCTCATTTACCACATAAATTCTTTTTTTTCTAATCTCAATTTAAATTTTTTTTAGCTAATACCCAATAACGGCTTAACCGATTTTCAAAATTTTTTCTTTTCTTTATTCTATCGGACATAGTGTTTATTTATATAGAACAAAACATTTTCTAAATCTTCAGTTTAATCATATATTAGCTAAAGAAGTTTAGCTACCATATACATTGTAGTCAGTTGAGATCACTGGTATTCTAACTGAAATGTTCCTGTAGGGAACTTAATGCCATACAGATTTTTTCCGTTTTATATTTAAAAATACAAATACATTCATTAAAAGGTATTTTTAGCTTCGGCACTAACCACGGTTAAGAATCTTGCTTAATTCACCTTATTTGGTAGATGTCTTAAATATTGTGGTGAATGGCCTGTAATCTATATCATGGTGAAGAAGTTGTAATCTATATATATAAAAATGAATTGGCGTTCGTGTATACCGTAAGATCTCCGGATCGGCTCAACCGATTTTATATATTTTTTCTTTAATGTTTCCAATCTGTTTCATGTCTCATTTACCACATAAATTCTTTTTTTTCTAATCTCAATTTAAAATTTTTTTAGCTAATACTCAATAACGGCTTAACCGATTTTCAAAATTTTTTCTTTTCTTTATTCTATCGGACATAGTGTTTATTTATATAGAACAAAACATTTTCTAAATCTTCAATTTAATCATATATTAGCTAAAGAAGTTTAGCTACCATATAAATTGTAGTCAGTTGAGATCACTGGTATTCTAACTGAAATGTTCCTGTAGGGAACTTAATGCCATACAGATTTTTTCCGTTTGATATTTAAAAATACAAATGGTGAATTCCTTTTCGCTACTATTGCGAATGTTGAAAAAGTGAATGAATGAAGAGTTTTGATTGTGAATATAGGTTGTTGATTGTGAATATAGGTTGTTATTCCGTCCTTTTTCATAATCTATGTTATGGTGAAGAAGTTGTAATCTATATATATAAAAATGAATTGGCGTTCGTATATACCGTAAGATCTCCGGATCGGCTCAACCGATTTTAAATATTTTTTCTTTAATGTTTTCAATCTGTTTCATGTCTCATTTACCACATAAATTCTTATTTTTCTAATCTCAATTTAAAATTTGTTTAGCTAATACTCAATAACGGCTTAACCGATTTTCAAAATTTTTTCTTTTCTTTATTCTATCGGTCATAGTGTTTATTTATATAGAACAAAACATTTTCTAAATCTTCAATTTAATCATATATTAGCTAAAGAAGTTTAGCTACCATATAAATTGTAGTCAGTTGAGATCACTGGTATTCTATCTTAAATGTTCCTGTAGGGAACTTAATGCCATACAGATTTATTCCGTTTTATATTTAAAAATACAAATACATTCATTAACGTGTCGATTCTGAGCGTAACCGGAAACTTTGTACCCAGAAGATTATCTAACCAAAAATCGTAACCGGTGCATGTACCCGCGATTCTAGCGCGCATGGTAACGATGTCAAAAACAAACAATGCGCAAAAGAGAATAAAAGGCAAACGCGCACGAAACTTCACGTAAAAAAGTGGTTATATTGTTTATTAATTCTTCTGATCTAGTATGTGTATAAAATTTGTGCTATTTTCTGTCCAAAAAAATATTTACAAAACACGTGCAATTTGTCGCGGTTACTTGGCGTTACCACCTCTTTAGGTGGTTACGAAATTGAACTGCAACTTGAGCCGGCAGAATACCAAACGGGTGTAAAAGTTTCCAAGATATTTGTTTGCCGGGTAAATCGAATGTTGTTACCACTATAGAATCGACCCGTAAAAGGTATTTTTAGCTTCGGCACTAACCACGGTTAAGAATCTTGCTTAATTCACCTTATTTGGTAGATGTCTTAAACATTGTGGTGAATGGCCTGTGATCTATATCATGGTGAAGAATTTGTAATCTATATATATAAAAATGAATTGGCGTTCGTTTATACCGTAAGATCTCCGGATCGGCTCAACCGATTTTAAATATTTTTTCTTTAATGTTTCCAATCTGTTTCATGTCTCATTTACCACATAAATTCTTTTTTTTCTAATCTCAATTTAAATTTTTTTTAGCTAATACCCAATAACGGCTTAACCGATTTTCAAAATTTTTTCTTTTCTTTATTCTATCGGACATAGTGTTTATTTATATAGAACAAACCATTTTCTAAATCTTCAATTTAATTATATATTAGCTAAAGAAGTTTAGCTACCATATAAATTGTAGTCAGTTGAGATCACTGGTATTCTAACTGAAATGTTCCTGTAGGGAACTTAATGCCATACAGATTTTTTCCGTTTTATATTTAAAAATACAAATGGTGAATTCCTTTTCGCTACTATTGCGAATGTTGAAAAAGTGAATGAATGAAAAGTTTTGATTGTGAATATAGGTTGTTGATTGTGAATATAGGTTGTTATTCCGTCCTTTTTCATAATCTATCTTATGGTGAAGAAGTTGTAATCTATATATATAAAAATGAATTGGCGTTCGTATATACCGTAAGATCTCCGGATCGGCTAAACCGATTTTAAATATTTTTTCTTTAATGTTTCCAATCTGTTTCATGTCTCATTTACCACATAAATTCTTTTTTTTCTAATCTCAATTTAAATTTTTTTTAGCTAATACTCAATAACGGCTTAACCGATTTTCAAAATTTTTTCTTTTCTTTATTCTATCGGACATAGTGTTTATTTATATAGAACAAAACATTTTCTAAATCTTCAATTTAATCATATATTAGCTAAAGAAGTTTAGCTGCCATATAAATTGTAGTCAGTTGAGATCACTGGTATTCTAACTGAAATGTTCCTGTAGGGAACTTAATGCCATACAGATTTTTTCCGTTTTATATTTAAAAATACAAATACATTCATTAAAAGGTATTTTTAGCTTCGGCACTAACCACGGTTAAGAATCTTGCTTAATTCACCTTATTTGGTAGATGTCTTAAATATTGTGGTGAATGGCCTGTAATCTATATCATGGTGAAGAATTTGTAATCTATATATATAAAAATGAATTGGCGTTCGTATATACCGTAAGATCTCCGGATCGGCTCAACCGATTTTTAATATTTTTTCTTTAATGTTTCCAATCTGTTTCATGTCTCATTTACCACATAAATTCTTTTTTTTCTAATCTCAATTTAAATTTTTTTTAGCTAATACTCAATAACGGCTTTACCGATTTTCAAAATTTTTTCTTTTCTTTATTCTATCGGACATAGTGTTTATTTATATAGAACAAAACATTTTCTAAATCTTCAATTTAATCATATATTAGCTAAAGAAGTTTAGCTACCATATACATTGTAGTCAGTTGAGATCACTGGTATTCTAACTGAAATGTTCCTGTAGGGAACTTAATGCCATACAGATTTTTTCCGTTTTATATTTAAAAATACAAATGGTGAATTCCTTTTCGCTACTATTGCGAATGTTGAAAAAGTGAATGAATGAAAAGTTTTGATTGTGAATATAGGTTGTTGATTGTGAATATAGGTTGTTATTCCGTCCTTTTTCATAATCTATGTTATGGTGAAGAAGTTGTAATCTATATATATATAAATGAATTGGCGTTCGTATATACCGTAAGATCTCCGGATCGGCTCAACCGATTTTAAATATTTTTTCTTTAATGTTTCCAATCTGTTTCATGTCTCATTTACCACATAAATTCTTTTTTTTCTAATCTCAATTTAAATTTTTTTTAGCTAATACTCAATAACGGCTTAACCGATTTTCAAAATTTTTTCTTTTCTTTATTCTATCGGACATAGTGTTTATTTATGTAGAACAAAACATTTTCTAAATCTTCAATTTAATCATATATTAGCTAAAGAAGTTTAGCTGCCATATAAATTGTAGTCAGTTGAGATCACTGGTATTCTAACTGAAATGTTCCTGTAGGGAACTTAATGCCATACAGATTTTTTCCGTTTTATATTTAAAAATGCAAATACATTCATTAAAAGGTATTTTTAGCTTCGGCACTAACCACGGTTAAGAATCTTGCTTAATTCACCTTATTTGGTAGATGTCTTAAATATTGTGGTGAATGGCCTGTAATCTATATCATGGTGAAGAATTTGTAATCTATATATATAAAAATGAATTGGCGTTCGTATATACCGTAAGATCTCCGGATCGGCTCAACCGATTTTAAATATTTTTTCTTTAATGTTTCCAATCTGTTTCATGTCTCATTTACCACATAAATTCTTTTTTTTCTAATCTCAATTTAAATTTTTTTTAGCTAATACCCAATAACGGATTAACCGATTTTCAAAATTTTTTCTTTTCTTTATTCTATCGGACATAGTGTTTATTTATATAGAACAAAACATTTTCTAAATCTTCAATTTAATCATATATTAGCTAAAGAAGTT
Source organism: Sphenella marginata (assembly GCA_951509765.1). Taxonomy (NCBI): domain Eukaryota; kingdom Metazoa; phylum Arthropoda; class Insecta; order Diptera; family Tephritidae; genus Sphenella; species Sphenella marginata. Next base: position 122,488,404 of record OX608078.1, read on the forward strand.
TAGCTACCATATACATTGTAGTCAGTTGAGATCACTGGTATTCTAACTGAAATGTTCCTGTAGGGAACTTAATGCCATACAGATTTTTTCCGTTTTATATTTAAAAATACAAATGGTGAATTCCTTTTCGCTACTATTGCGAATGTTGAAAAAGTGAATGAATGAAAAGTTTTGATTGTGAATATAGGTTGTTGATTGTGAATATAGGTTGTTATTCCGTCCTTTTTCATAATCTATGTTATGGTGAAGAAGTTGTAATCTATATATATAAAAATGAATTGGCGTTCGTATATACCGTAAGATCTCCGGATCGGCTAAACCGATTTTAAATATTTTTTCTTTAATGTTTCCAATCTGTTTCATGTCTCATTTACCACATAAATTCTTTTTTTTCTAATCTCAATTTAAATTTTTTTTAGCTAATACTCAATAACGGCTTAACCGATTTTCAAAATTTTTTCTTTTCTTTATTCTATCGGACATAGTGTTTATTTATATAGAACAAAACATTTTCTAAATCTTCAATTTAATCATATATTAGCTAAAGAAGTTAAGCTACCATATACATTGTAGTCAGTTGAGATCACTGGTATTCTAACTGAAATGTTCCTGTAGGGAACTTAATGCCATACAGATTTTTTCCGTTTTATATTTAAAAATACAAATGGTGAATTCCTTTCCGCTACTATTGCGAATGTTGAAAAAGTGAATGAATGAAAAGTTTTGATTGTGAATATAGGTTGTTGATTGTGAATATAGGTTGTTATTCCGTCCTTTTTCATAATCTATGTTATGGTGAAGAAGTTGTAATCTATATATATAAAAATGAATTGGCGTTCGTATATACCGTAAGATCTCCGGATCGGCTCAACCGATTTTAAATATTTTTTCTTTAATGTTTCCAATCTGTTTCATGTCTCATTTACCACATAAATTCTTTTTTTTCTAATCTCAATTTAAATTTTTTTTAGCTAATACTCAATAACGGCTTAACCGATTTTCAAAATTTTTTCTTTTCTTTATTCTATCGGACATAGTGTTTATTTATATAGAACAAAACATTTTCTAAATCTTCAATTTAATCATATATTAGCTAAAGAAGTTTAGCTGCCATATAAATTGTAGTCAGTTGAGATCACTGGTATTCTAACTGAAATGTTCCTGTAGGGAACTTAATGCCATACAGATTTTTTCCGTTTTATATTTAAAAATACAAATACATTCATTAAAAGGTATTTTTAGCTTCGGCACTAACCACGGTTAAGAATCTTGCTTAATTCACCTTATTTGGTAGATGTCTTAAATATTGTGGTGAATGGCCTGTAATCTATATCATGGTGAAGAATTTGTAATCTATATATATAAAAATGAATTGGCGTTCGTATATACCGTAAGATCTCCGGATCGGCTCAACCGATTTTAAATATTTTTTCTTTAATGTTTCCAATCTGTTTCATGTCTCATTTACCACATAAATTCTTTTTTTTCTAATCTCAATTTAAATTTTTTTTAGCTAATACCCAATAACGGCTTAACCGATTTTCAAAATTTTTTCTTTTCTTTATTCTATCGGACATAGTGTTTATTTATATAGAACAAAACATTTTCTAAATCTTCAATTTAATCATATATTAGCTAAAGAAGTTTAGCTACCATATACATTGTAGTCAGTTGAGATCACTGGTATTCTAACTGAAATGTTCCTGTAGGGAACTTAATGCCATACAGATTTTTTCCGTTTTATATTTAAAAATACAAATACATTCATTAAAAGGTATTTTTAGCTTCGGCACTAACCACGGTTAAGAATCTTGCTTAATTCACCTTATTTGGTAGATGTCTTAAATATTGTGGTGAATGGCCTGTAATCTATATCATGGTGAAGAATTTGTAATCTATATATATAAAAATGAATTGGCGTTCGTATATACCGTAAGATCTCCGGATCGGCTCAACCGATTTTAAATATTTTTTCTTTAATGTTTCCAATCTGTTTCATGTCTCATTTACCACATAAATTCTTTTTTTTCTAATCTCAATTTAAATTTTTTTAGCTAATACTCAATAACGGCTTAACCGATTTTCAAAATTTTTTCTTTTCTTTATTCTATCGGACATAGTGTTTATTTATATAGAACAAAACATTTTCTAAATCTTCAATTTAATCATATATTAGCTAAAGAAGTTTAGCTACCATATAAATTGTAGTCAGTTGAGATCACTGGTATTCTAACTGAAATGTTCCTGTAGGGAACTTAATGCCATACAGAGTTTTTCCGTTTTATATTTAAAAATACAAATACATTCATTAAAAGGTATTTTTAGCTTCGGCACTAACCACGGTTAAGAATCTTGCTTAATTCACCTTATTTGGTAGATGTCTTAAATATTGTGGTGAATGGCCTGTAATCTATATCATGGTGAAGAATTTGTAATCTATATATATAAAAATGAATTGGCGTTCGTATATACCATAAGATCTCCGGATCGGCTCAACCGATTTTAAATATTTTTTCTTTAATGTTTCCAATCTGTTTCATGTCTCATTTACCACATAAATTCTTTTTTTTCTAATCTCAATTTAACATTTTTTTAGCTAATACTCAATAACGGCTTAACCGATTTTCAAAATTTTTTCTTTTCTTTATTCTATCGGGCATAGTGTTTATTTATATAGAACAAAACATTTTCTAAATCTTCAATTTAATCATATATTAGCTACAGAAGTTTAGCTACCATATACATTGTAGTCAGTTGAGATCACTGGTATTCTAACTGAAATGTTCCTGTAGGGAACTTAATGCCATACAGATTTTTTCCGTTTTATATTTAAAAATACAAATACATTCATTAAAAGGTATTTTTAGCTTCGGCACTAACCACGGTTAAGAATCTTGCTTAATTCACCTTATTTGGTAGATGTCTTAAATATTGTGGTGAATGGCCTGAACTTTGCGCCGTTCACCTTATTTGCGGTGGATGGCTCAAACATTGCGGTGAATGGCCTGTAATCTATATCATGGTGAAGAAGTTGTAATCTATATATATAAAAATGAATTGGCGTTCGTGTATACCGTAAGATCTCCGGATCGGCTCAACCGATTTTATATATTTTTTCTTTAATGTTTCCAATCTGTTTCATGTCTCATTTACCACATAAATTCTTTTTTTTCTAATCTCAATTTAAAATTTTTTTAGCTAATACTCAATAACGGCTTAACCGATTTTCAAAATTTTTTCTTTTCTTTATTCTATCGGACATAGTGTTTATTTATATAGAACAAAACATTTTCTAAATCTTCAATTTAATCATATATTAGCTAAAGAAGTTTAGCTACCATATAAATTGTAGTCAGTTGAGATCACTGGTATTCTAACTGAAATGTTCCTGTAGGGAACTTAATGCCATACAGATTTTTTCCGTTTGATATTTAAAAATACAAATGGTGAATTCCTTTTCGCTACTATTGCGAATGTTGAAAAAGTGAATGAATGAAAAGTTTTGATTGTGAATATAGGTTGTTGATTGTGAATATAGGTTGTTATTCCGTCCTTTTTCATAATCTATGTTATGGTGAAGAAGTTGTAATCTATATATAAAAATGAAAATGTAGTTTTCCCAGTTAGGCTGTGTGCCGATCGGGCGTCAACCCAAACAAAAAAAAATTGTGATCAGTAAATCAGACAAAATATCGGAAAGTATCCACCAAAAATTGCCGTAATGGCTTCTGTTATTGTTATGCAACATACGTTTGTACATATCGTTGTTGCCTATGCGAAACCACCTATCGACCAAATGCAAAACTTCCCAAATCACAAAAGTGCAAAACCGCCTATAGGCAAAATAATTCCACAAAAAACTAACTCACTACTTAAAAGTTTAGTTCAATTCTATGTTATTCAGGTAAATATTATCTTTTAAAAACAGAAACAAAAATTAAGTTAAAAAATTAGCTATACATAGAAGTTAGGTTTTGCTCTCCTGTAAAATTTGACTGCTTTCAGATAGGTGGTTTTGCAAAGGCATCAACGATATGTATTCTGTGGTTCTTATGTGTTTTTTTAGAACTACGAGGTCTAAACCTGTATCCGGAGAGCACAAATGTTATATTATCAGCAAAAGGAATGAACAATAACTCATAAATTTTTTCCAAAAAAGGGGTTCTTGCGGATATCTGCCTAGGATTTGAGTGAAAGTTTTAAACAGAATATACACATATGCATAAAAGTGCAAAAATTACACAGGTTGCACGTTGGAATACGTACAACAAAAATTCCCAAATTGTACACCAAATGCTGTGATCCAAATGGTTGAAAAAAGCAAAATTTTGACAGAGCGATGGTAAATTCTGACAGTTATCGTGGCAAATATAAAGGTAAAATTTTGACAACCAATAATGTCGGCACAGAGATGCATGTGCTGTTTACATTTATATTATTTCACATAAAGTTATGTTCCCACGCGTTATTAAACACAAAAATATAATATAATGCCAAATAGCAAATATTCGTTCACCATAGGAAATTTGTTCACCTCATTTTACTCTGACGAAAACAAATATCATTTGATACACAGCCAAAGTCACAAAAGCCATAAGGCACTGATATGCATTGCAGAGTTAAAGAACTACGAAGGAGGAACATTGACAGGACAACGTTTGTCGGGTCAGCTAGTCTATATATAAAAATGAAAATGTAGTTTTCCCAGTTAGGCTGTGTGCCGATCGGGCGTCAACCCAAACAAAAAAAAAATTGTGATCAGTAAATCAGACAAAATATCGGAAAGTATCCACCAAAAATTGCCGTAATGGCTTCTGTTATTGTTATGCAACATACGTTTGTACATATCGTTGTTGCCTATGCGAAACCACCTATCGACCAAATGCAAAACTTCCCAAATCACAAAAGTGCAAAACCGCCTATAGGCAAAATAATTCCACAAAAAACTAACTCACTACTTAAAAGTTTAGTTCAATTCTATGTTATTCAGGTAAATATTATCTTTTAAAAACAGAAACAAAAATTAAGTTAAAAAATTAGCTATACATAGAAGTTAGGTTTTGCTCTCCTGTAAAATTTGACTGCTTTCAGATAGGTGGTTTTGCAAAGGCATCAACGATATGTATTCTGTGGTTCTTATGTGTTTTTTTTAGAACTACGAGGTCTAAACCTGTATCCGGAGAGCACAAATGTTATATTATCAGCAAAAGGAATGAACAATAACTCATAAATTTTTTCCAAAAAAGGGGTTCTTGCGGATATCTGCCTAGGATTTGAGTGAAAGTTTTAAACAGAATATACACATATGCATAAAAGTGCAAAAATTACACAGGTTGCACGTTGGAATACGTACAACAAAAATTCCCAAATTGTACACCAAATGCTGTGATCCAAATGGTTGAAAAAAGCAAAATTTTGACAGAGCGATGGTAAATTCTGACAGTTATCGTGGCAAATATAAAGGTAAAATTTTGACAACCAATAATGTCGGCACAGAGATGCATGTGCTGTTTACATTTATATTATTTCACATAAAGTTATGTTCCCACGCGTTATTAAACACAAAAATATAATATAATGCCAAATAGCAAATATTCGTTCACCATAGGAAATTTGTTCACCTCATTTTACTCTGACGAAAACAAATATCATTTGATACACAGCCAAAGTCACAAAAGCCATAAGGCACTGATATGCATTGCAGAGTTAAAGAACTACGAAGGAGGAACATTGACAGGACAACGTTTGTCGGGTCAGCTAGTCTTATAAATAAAAATGAATGTGTGCCTGTGTGTCTGTGTGTCCTTTATAGGCGTCCAAAGTACTCAACCGATTTTTATGAAATTTTCACAGTATATTCTTGGGATCACGAGTTAAAGCATAGGCCATATATATTTTTGGAAAAGTGGGCGGTGCCACGCCCTCAGGCTATATAAAAATTCAAATTGTCATAGCTATGAATTTCAAATCGTCATAACTATGAACATATTTGGTCTTAATTAATGATTTTTGGATATGTGTGTCCTTTGGTCAAGATTTATACAATTTTCGAAAAGTGGGCGGTGCCACGCCCCCATTTTTTGTGTTTTGTTTGTAATTCAATAATATCCAAAGTTTATGGTCGATCTCTTTTAAACTCTCCACTTTGATTTAGAAGATTATTGTGTAGGATTTAGGTTGTATACATTTTTGGAAAAGTGGGCGGTGCCACGCCCACAGGCCATATAAAATTTCAAATCGTCCTAACTATGAACATATTTGGTCTAAATTAATGATTTTTAGATATGTGTGTCCTTTGGTCAAGATTTATACATTTTTCGAAAAGTGGGCGGTGCCACGCCCCCATTTTTTGTGTTTTGTTTGTAATTCAATAATATCCAAAGTTTATGGTCGATCTCTTTTAAACTCTCCACTTTGATTTAGAAGATTATTGTGTAGGATTTAGGTTGTATACATTTTTGGAAAAGTGGGCGGTGCCACGCCCACAGGCTATATAAAATTTCAAATCGTCCTAACTATGAACATATTTGGTCTAAATTAATGATTTTTAGATATGTGTGTCCTTTGGTCAAGCTTTATACATTTTTCGAAAAGTGGGCGGTGCCACACCCCCATTTTTTGTGTTTTGTTTGTAATTCAATAATATCCAAAGTTTATGGTCGATCTCTTTTAAACTCTCCACTTTGATTTAGAAGATTATTGTGTAGGATTTAGGTTGTATACATTTTTGGAAAAGTGGGCTGTGCCATGCCCACAGCCTATATAAAATTTCAAATCGTCCTAAATATGAACATATTTGGTCTAAATTAATGATTTTTAGATATGTGTGTAATTTGGTCAAGATTTATACATTTTTCGAAAAGTGGGCGGTGCCACGCCCCCATTTTTTGTGTTTTGTGTGTACTTCAATAATGTCCAAAATTTATGGTCGATCTCTTTTAAACTTTCAAGATTGGTTAAGAAAATTGTTGTGTAAGATTCAGGCTATATCAATTTTTGGAAAAGTAGCCAGTGCCACGCCCCCAGGCTATATAAAATTTAAATTCTTCATAGCTCTGAACATATTGGGTCTAAATTAAAGATTTTTGGATATGTGTGTCCTTTAGTCAAGATGTATATAATTTTGGAAAAGTGTTTTGTTTGTACTTCAATAATGTCCAAAGTTTATAGTCGATCTCTTTTAAACTTTCAAGATTGGTTAAGAAAATTGTTGTGTACGATTCAGGCTATATAAATTTTTGGAAAAGTAGCCAGTGCCTCGCCCTCAGGCTATATAAAATTTAAATTCTTCATAACTCTGAACATATTGGGTCTAAATTAAAGATTTTTGGATATGTGTGTCCTTTAGTCAAGATGTATATAATTTTGGAAAAGTGGGCGGTGCAACGCCCACATTTTTTGTGTTTTGTTTGTACTTCAATAATGTCCAAAGTTTATGGTCGATCTCTTTTAAACTTCCAAGATTGGTTAAGAAAGTTGTTGTGTACGATTCAGGCTATATCAATTTTTGGAAAAGTAGGCGGTGCCACACCCCCAGGCTATATAAAATTTAAATTCTTCATAGCTCTGAACATATTCGGTCTAAATTAATGATTTCTGGATATGTGTGTACTTTGGTCAAGATTTATGTAATTTTGGAAATGTGGGCGGTGCCACGCCCACATTTTTTGTGTTTTGTTTGTATTTCAATAATGTCCAAAATTTACGGTCGATCTCTTTTAAACTTTCAAGATTGGTTAAGAAAGTTGTTGTGTACGATTCAGGCTATATCAATTTTTGGAAAAGTAGCCAGTGCCACGCCCCCAGGCTATATAAAATTTAAATTCTTCATAGCTCTGAACATATTTGGTTTAAATTAATGATTTCTGGATATGTGTGTCCTTTAGTCAAGATGTATATAATTTTGGAAAAGTAGGCGGTGCAACGCCCACATTTTTTGTGTTTTGTGTGTACTTCAATAATGTCCAAAATTTATGGTCGATCTCTTTTAAACTTTCAAGATTGGTTAAGAAAATTGTTGTGTAAGAATCAGGCTATATCAATTTTTGGAAAAGTAGCCAGTGCCACGCCCCCAGGCTATATAAAATTTAAATTCTTCATAGCTCTGAACATATTGGGTCTAAATTAAAGATTTTTGGATATATGTGTCCTTTAGTCAAGATGTATATAATTTTGGAAAAGTGGGCGGTGCAACGCCCACATTTTTGTGTGTTTTGTTTGTACTTCAATAATGTCCAAAGTTTATGGTCGATCTCTTTTAAACTTTCAAGATTGGTTAAGAAAATTGTTGTGTACGATTCAGGCTATATACATTTTTGGAAAAGTAGCCAGTGCCTCGCCCCCAGGCTATATAAAATTTAAATTCTTCATAACTCTGAACATATTGGGTCTAAATTAAAGATTTTTGGATATGTGTGTCCTTTAGTCAAGATGTATACAATTTTGGAAAAGTGGGCGGTGCAACGCCCACATTTTTTGTGTTTTGTTTGTACTTCAATAATGTCCAAAGTTTATGGTCGATCTCTTTTAAACTTCCAAGATTGGTTAAGAAAGTTGTTGTGTACGATTCAGGCTATATCAATTTTTGGAAAAGTAGGCGGTGCCACGCCCCAAGTCTATATAAAATTTAAATTCATCATAGCTCTGAACATATTTGGTCTAAATTAATGATTTCTGGATATGTGTGTCCTTTGGTCAAGATTTATGTAAGTAATTTTGGAAAAGTGGGCGGTGCCACGCCCACATTTTTTGTGTTTTGTTTGTATTTCTATAATGTCCAAAATTTATGGTCGATCTCTTTTAAACTTTCAAGATTGGTTAAGAAAGTTGTTGTGTACGATTCAGGCTATATCAATTTTTGGAAAAGTAGCCAGTGCCACGCCCCCAGGCTATATAAAATTTAAATTCTTCATAGCTCTGAACATATTTGGTTTAAATTAATGATTTCTGGATATGTGTGTACTTTGGTCAAGATTTATGTAATTTTGGAAAAGTGATCGGTGCCACGCCCACATTTTTTGTGTTTTGTTTGTATTTCAATAATGTCCAAAATTTACGCCCCAAGTCTATATAAAATTTAAATTCTTCATAGCTCTGAACATATTTGTTCTAAATTAATGATTTCTGGATATGTGTGTCCTTTGGTCAAGATTTATGTAAGTAATTTTGGAAAAGTGGGCGGTGCCACGCCCACATTTTTTGTGTTTTGTTTGTATTTCAATAATGTCCAAAATTTATGGTCGATCTCTTTTAAACTTTCAAGATTGGTTAAGAAAGTTGTTGTGTACGATTCAGGCTATATCAATTTTTGGAAAAGTAGGCGGTGCCACGCCCCAAGTCTATATAAAATTTAAATTCTTCATAGCTCTGAACATATTTGGTCTAAATTAATGATTTCTGGATATGTGTGTCCTTTGGTCAAGATTTATGTAAGTAATTTTGGAAAAGTGGGCGGTGCCACGCCCACCTTTTTTGTGTTTTGTTTGTATTTCAATAATGTCCAAAATTTATGGTCGATCTCTTTTAAACTTTCAAGATTGGTTAAGAAAATTGTTGTGTACGATTCAGGCTATATCAATTTTTGGAAAAGTAGGCGGTGCCACGCCCCAAGTCTATATAAAATTTAAATTCTTCATAGCTCTGAACATATTTGGTCTAAATTAATGATTTCTGGATATGTGTGTCCTTTGGTCAAGATTTATGTAAGTAATTTTGGAAAAGTGGGCGGTGCCACGGCCACATTTTTTGTGTTTTGTTTGTATTTCAATAATGTCCAAAATTTACGGTCGATCTCTTTTAAACTTTCAAGATTGGTTAAGAAAGTTGTTGTGTACGATTCAGGCTATATCAATTTTTGGAAAAGTAGCCAGTGCCACGCCCCCAGGCTATATAAAATTTAAATTCTTCATAGCTCTGAACATATTTGGTTTAAATTAATGATTTCTGGATATGTGTGTCCTTTAGTCAAGATGTATATAATTTTGGAAAAGTAGGCGGTGCAACGCCCACATTTTTTGTGTTTTGTGTGTACTTCAATAATGTCCAAAATTTATGGTCGATCTCTTTTAAACTTTCAAGATTGGTTAAGAAAATTGTTGTGTAAGATTCAGGCTATATCAATTTTTGGAAAAGTAGCCAGTGCCACGCCCCCAGGCTATATAAAATTTAAATTCTTCATAGCTCTGAACATATTGGGTCTAAATTAAAGATTTTTGGATATGTGTGTCCTTTAGTCAAGATGTATATAATTTTGGAAAAGTGGGCGGTGCAACGCCCACATTTTTTTGTGTTTTGTTTGTACTTCAATAATGTCCAAAGTTTATGGTCGATCTCTTTTAAACTTTCAAGATTGGTTAAGAAAATTGTTGTGTACGATTCAGGCTATATAAATTTTTGGAAAAGTAGCCAGTGCCTCGCCCCCAGGCTATATAAAATTTAAATTCTTCATAACTCTGAACATATTGGGTCTAAATTAAAGATTTTTGGATATGTGTGTCCTTTAGTCAAGATGTATATAATTTTGGAAAAGTGGGCGGTGCAACGCCCACATTTTTTGTGTTTTGTTTGTACTTCAATAATGTCCAAAGTTTATGGTCGATCTCTTTTAAACTTCCAAGATTGGTTAAGAAAGTTGTTGTGTACGATTCAGGCTATATCAATTTTTGGAAAAGTAGGCGGTGCCACGCCCCAAGTCTATATAAAATTTAAATTCTTCATAGCTCTGAACATATTTGGTCTAAATTAATGATTTCTGGATATGTGTGTCCTTTGGTCAAGATTTATGTAAGTAATTTTGGAAAAGTGGGCGGTGCCACGCCCACATTTTTTGTGTTTTGTTTGTATTTCAATAATGTCCAAAATTTATGGTCGATCTCTTTTAAACTTTCAAGATTGGTTAAGAAAGTTGTTGTGTACGATTCAGGCTATATCAATTTTTGGAAAAGTAGCCAGTGCCACGCCCCCAGGCTATATAAAATTTAAATTCTTCATAGCTCTGAACATATTTGGTTTAAATTAATGATTTCTGGATATGTGTGTACTTTGGTCAAGATTTATGTAATTTTGGAAAAGTGATCGGTGCCACGCCCACATTTTTTGTGTTTTGTTTGTATTTCAATAATGTCCAAAATTTATGGTCGATCTCTTTTAAACTTTCAAGATTGGTTAAGAAAGTTGTTGTGTACGATTCAGGCTATATCAATTTTTGGAAAAGTAGCCAGTGCCACGCCCCCAGGCTATATAAAATTTAAATTCTTCATAACTCTGAACATATTGGGTCTAAATTAAAGATTTTTGGATATGTGTGTCCTTTAGTCAAGATGTATATAATTTTGGAAAAGTGGGCGGTGCAACGCCCACATTTTTTGTGTTTTGTTTGTACTTCAATAATGTCCAAAGTTTATGGTCGATCTCTTTTAAACTTTCAAGATTGGTTAAGAAAATTGTTGTGTACGATTCAGGCTATATAAATTTTTGGAAAAGTAGCCAGTGCCTCGCCCCCAGGCTATATAAAATTTAAATTCTTCATAACTCTGAACATATTGGGTCTAAACTAATGATTTTTGGATATGTGTGTCCTTTAGTCAAGATGTATATAATTTTGGAAAAGTGGGCGGTGCAACGCCCACATTTTTTTGTGTTTTGTTTGTACTTCAATAATGTCCAAAGCTTATGGTCGATCTCTTTTAAACTTTCAAGATTGGTTAAGAAAATTGTTGTGTACGATTCAGGCTATATAAATTTTTGGAAAAGTAGCCAGTGCCTCGCCCCCAGGCTATATAAAATTTAAATTCTTCATGGCTCTGAACATATTTGGTCTAAATTAATGATTTCTGGATATGTGTGTCCTTTGGTCAAGATTTATGTAAGTAATTTTGGAAAAGTGGGCGGTGCCACGCCCACATTTTTTGTGTTTTGTTTGTATTTCAATAATGTCCAAAATTTATGGTCGATCTCTTTTAAACTTTCAAGATTGGTTAAGAAAATTGTTGTGTACGATTCAGGCTATATCAATTTTTGGAAAAGTAGGCGGTGCCACGCCCCAAGTCTATATAAAATTTAAATTCTTCATAGCTCTGAACATATTTGGTCTAAATTAATGATTTCTGGATATGTGTGTCCTTTGGTCAAGATTTATGTAAGTAATTTTGGAAAAGTGGGCGGTGCCACGCCCACATTTTTTGTGTTTTGTTTGTATTTCAATAATGTCCAAAATTTATGGTCGATCTCTTTTAAACTTTCAAGATTGGTTAAGAAAATTGTTGTGTACGATTCAGGCTACATCAATTTTTGGAAAAGTAGGCGGTGCCACGCCCCAAGTCTATATAAAATTTAAATTCTTCATAGCTCTGAACATATTTGGTCTAAATTAATGATTTCTGGATATGTGTGTCCTTTGGTCAAGATTTATGTAAGTAATTTTGGAAAAGTGGGCGGTGCCACGCCCACATTTGTTGTGTTTTGTTTGTACTTCAATAATGTCCAAAGTTTATGGTCGATCTCTTTTAAACTTTCAAGATTGGTTAAGAAAATTGTTGTGTACGATTCAGGCTATATCAATTTTTGGAAAAGTAGGCGGTGCCTATATAAAATTTAAATTCTTCATAGCTCTGAACATATTGGGTCTAAATTAAAGATTTTTGGATATGTGTGTCCTTTAGTCAAGATGTATATAATTTTGGAAAAGTGGGCGGTGCAACGCCCACATTATTTTGTGTTTTGTTTGTACTTCAATAATGTCCAAAGTTTATGGTCGATCTCTTTTAAAGATTCAAGATTGGTTAAGAAAATTGTTGTGTACGATTCAGGCTATATAAATTTTTGGAAAAGTAGCCAGTGCCTCGCCCCCAGGCTATATAAAATTTAAATTCTTCATAACTCTGAACATATTGGGTCTAAACTAATGATTTTTGGATATGTGTGTCCCTTGGTCAAGAATTATATAATTTGGGAAATGTGGTGCCACGCCCACATTTTTTGTATTCAGTGCTTTGTTTGTACTTCAATAATGTCCAAAGTTTATGGTTGATCTGTTTTAAACTTTTCCAATACGTTAAAATCTTTGTTGGGTACGACATACATAGGCTACATTTGTAAATTCTTTAGAAAAGTGGGCAGTTCCAGGACCACAAGCTAAGTAATATTTCAATTCGTTATATCCCTGAATGTATTTGCTGGTCAGGCAGAACAACGTCTGCCGGGTCTGCTAGTCTATATATAAAAATGGAGCCTATTTTCCTTGCTGACGCTATAACTCCAGAACGGCAGGACCGAATTAAACGAAATTTTGCACGTAGTTTTTGATTGAGCCCGACATGGTTTATGGCCAAAAAAAGTATAAGAAACCGGGAAGGTTTTGGAGATATTCCACAAAATGTGGACCAGGGGTGACTCCAGAAAGTGTTTGTACGATATGGGTATCAAATGAAAGCTATTGATGAGTGTTCTAACATGGAGTGGTTTCGAGTCCCATATGGGGTCCCGTTTCCGAGATATTAACCCAAATGTGGACCAGGGGTGACTACAGAAAGTGTTTGTACGATATGGGTATCAAATGAAAGGTATTGATGAGTGTTCTAACATGGAGTGGTTTTGAGTCCCATATGGGGTCCCGTTTCCGAGATATTGACCCAAATGTGGACCAGGGGTGACTCCAGAAAGTGTTTGTACGATATGAGTATCAATTGAAAGGTATAAGTGTTCTAACATGGAGTGGTTTTGAGTCCCATATGGGGTCCCGTTTCCGAGATATTGACCCAAATGTGGACCAGAGGTGACTCCAGAAAGTGTTTGTACGATATGGGTATCAAATGAAAGGTGTTGACGAGCGCTTGAACATAGTGTAGTTATTAGTCCCAAATAAGACCCCGTATTCGAGGTATTTCCCAAAATATGGACCAGGTGTGACCCCAGACGGGTTTTCTACAATATGGGTATCAAATAAAAGGTATTGATGAGTATTTAAAAAAGAGGGGATTTTCAAGACCCTATGCGACCCGTTTTCCGAGATATCTACCAAAATGTGGACCAGAGGTGACCTTAGAAGGTGTTTATACGATATGGGTGTCGAATAAAAGGTGTTGATGAGTGTTTAAAAAAGAGGTGATTTTCAGGACCCTATGCTACCCCGCTTACGAGATATCCAAAAATGAGGACCAGGGGTGACCCTAGTATAATATAAAAATAAGTCGGAAAGCAGGAAAATAATGGAAGTCATTTTCCACATACATCGCCATTAATTTTATGTGACATTTTTTCTTAAGCGCACGTTCTTTCAAACGCAAAATTAAAACCGGTATTGTGTTCACTGTGAAATTGAAAAATGTATAGTAACTCATCAATTGAGAACGGCTGGACCGATTTCACTAATTTTTTTTTTGTATTTGTTTGTGCCCCGAGAAGGTTCTTCAGAAAGAAAAAGTTAAAAAAGTTTCTGGAATCCTGAGATATTGACCGAAATGTGGACCAGGGGTGACCCCAAATGTATTTTAACAATATGCGTATCAAATTAAAGGTGTTGATGAGAGTTTTCACAAAGAACAATTTTCAGGTTCATCTGCGAACCCGTTTCCAAGATATTGACCATTAGGTGGACCAAGGCTGACCCAAGAATATGCTCATACAATATAGCTATCATATCAAAAGTGTTGATGACTGTGTCCGCTTAGAGTGAATTTTAGATTCATCTGAATTCAGGAAAAAAATTCTCATACAAAAGCTTTTTCATAGAGCTGTTTGCCTTATCTTATAAATAAAAATGAATGTGTGTCTGTGTGTCTGTGTGTCTATGGGCGTCCAAAGTACTCAACCGATTTTTATGAAATTTTCACAGTATATTCTTGAGATCATGGGTTAAGGCATAGGCTATATTAATTTTTGGAAAAGTGGGCGGTGCCACGCCCCCAGGCTATATAAAACTACAATTCTTCATAACTCTGAACATATTTGGTCTAAATTAATGATTTTTGGATATGTGTGTCCTTTGGTCAAGATTTATGTAATTTTGGAAAAGTGGGCGGTGCCACGCCCACATTTTTTTGTGTTTTGTTTGTACTTCAATAATGTCCAAAGTTTATGGTCGATCTCTTTTAAACTTTCAAGATTGGTTCAGAAGATTGGTGTGTACGATTAAGGCTATATCAATTTTTGGAAAAGTAGGCGGTGCCACGCCCCCAGGCTATATAAAAATTAAATTCTTCATAGCTCTGAACATATTTGCCCTAAATTAATGATTTCTGGATATGTGTGTCCTTTGGTCAAGATTTATGTAATTTTGGAAAAGTGGGCGGTGCCACGCCCACATTTTTTGTGTTTTGTTTGTACTTCAATACTTCAAACTTTCAAGATTGGTTAAGAAAATTGTTGTGTACGATTTAGGCTATATCAATTTTTGGAAAAGTAGGCGTTGCCACGCCCCAAGGCTATATAAAATTTAAATTCTTCATAGCTCTGAACATATTTGGTCTAAATTAATGATTTCTGGATATGTGTGTCCTTTAGTCAAGATGTATATAATTTTGGAAAAGTGGGCGGTGCCACGCCCACATTTTTTTGTGTTTTTTTTGTACTTCAATAATGTCCAAAGTTTATGGTCGATCTCTTTTAAACTTTCAAGATTGGTTAAGAAAATTGTTGTGTACGATTCAGGCTATATAAATTTTTGGAAAAGTAGCCAGTGCCTCGCCCCCAGGCTATATAAAATTTAAATTCTTCATAACTCTGAACATATTGGGTCTAAACTAATGATTTTTGGATATGTGTGTCCTTTGGTCAAGATTTATGTAAGTAATTTTGGAAAAGTGGGCGGTGCCACGCCCACATTTTTTGTGTTTTGTTTGTATTTCAATAATGTCCAAAATTTATGGTCGATCTCTTTTAAACTTTCAAGATTGGTTAAGAAAATTGTTGTGTACGATTCAGGCTATATCAATTTTTGGAAAAGTAGGCGGTGCCACGCCCCAAGTCTATATAAAATTTAAATTCTTCATAGCTCTGAACATATTTGGTCTAAATTAATGATTTCTGGATATGTGTGTCCTTTGGTCAAGATTTATGTAAGTAATTTTGGAAAAGTGGGCGGTGCCACGCCCACATTTTTTGTGTTTTGTTTGTATTTCAATAATGTCCAAAATTTATGGTCGATCTCTTTTAAACTTTCAAGATTGGTTAAGAAAATTGTTGTGTACGATTCAGGCTATATAAATTTTTGGAAAAGTAGCCAGTGCCTCGCCCCCAGGCTATATAAAATTTAAATTCTTCATAACTCTGAACATATTGGGTCTAAATTAAAGATTTTTGGATATGTGTGTCCTTTAGTCAAGATGTATATAATTTTGGAAAAGTGGGCGGTGCAACGCCCACATTATTTTGTGTTTTGTTTGTACTTCAATAATGTCCAAAGTTTATGGTCGATCTCTTTTAAAGATTCAAGATTGGTTAAGAAAATTGTTGTGTACGATTCAGGCTATATAAATTTTTGGAAAAGTAGCCAGTGCCTCGCCCCCAGGCTATATAAAATTTAAATTCTTCATAACTCTGAACATATTGGGTCTAAACTAATGATTTTTGGATATGTGTGTCCCTTGGTCAAGAATTATATAATTTGGGAAATGTGGTGCCACGCCCACATTTTTTGTATTCAGTGCTTTGTTTGTACTTCAATAATGTCCAAAGTTTATGGTTGATCTGTTTTAAACTTTTCCAATACGTTAAAATCTTTGTTGGGTACGACATACATAGGCTACATTTGTAAATTCTTTAGAAAAGTGGGCAGTTCCAGGACCACAAGCTAAGTAATATTTCAATTCGTTATATCCCTGAATGTATTTGCTGGTCAGGCAGAACAACGTCTGCCGGGTCTGCTAGTCTATATATAAAAATGGAGCCTATTTTCCTTGCTGACGCTATAACTCCAGAACGGCAGGACCGAATTAAACGAAATTTTGCACGTAGTTTTTGATTGAGCCCGACATGGTTTATGGCCAAAAAAAGTATAAGAAACCGGGAAGGTTTTGGAGATATTCCACAAAATGTGGACCAGGGGTGACTCCAGAAAGTGTTTGTACGATATGGGTATCAAATGAAAGCTATTGATGAGTGTTCTAACATGGAGTGGTTTCGAGTCCCATATGGGGTCCCGTTTCCGAGATATTAACCCAAATGTGGACCAGGGGTGACTACAGAAAGTGTTTGTACGATATGGGTATCAAATGAAAGGTATTGATGAGTGTTCTAACATGGAGTGGTTTTGAGTCCCATATGGGGTCCCGTTTCCGAGATATTGACCCAAATGTGGACCAGGGGTGACTCCAGAAAGTGTTTGTACGATATGAGTATCAATTGAAAGGTATAAGTGTTCTAACATGGAGTGGTTTTGAGTCCCATATGGGGTCCCGTTTCCGAGATATTGACCCAAATGTGGACCAGAGGTGACTCCAGAAAGTGTTTGTACGATATGGGTATCAAATGAAAGGTGTTGACGAGCGCTTGAACATAGTGTAGTTATTAGTCCCAAATAAGACCCCGTATTCGAGGTATTTCCCAAAATATGGACCAGGTGTGACCCCAGACGGGTTTTCTACAATATGGGTATCAAATAAAAGGTATTGATGAGTATTTAAAAAAGAGGGGATTTTCAAGACCCTATGCGACCCGTTTTCCGAGATATCTACCAAAATGTGGACCAGGGGTGACCTTAGAAGGTGTTTATACGATATGGGTGTCGAATAAAAGGTGTTGATGAGTGTTTAAAAAAGAGGTGATTTTCAGGACCCTATGCTACCCCGCTTACGAGATATCCAAAAATGAGGACCAGGGGTGACCCTAGTATAATATAAAAATAAGTCGGAAAGCAGGAAAATAATGGAAGTCATTTTCCACATACATCGCCATTAATTTTATGTGACATTTTTTCTTAAGCGCACGTTCTTTCAAACGCAAAATTAAAACCGGTATTGTGTTCACTGTGAAATTGAAAAATGTATAGTAACTCATCAATTGAGAACGGCTGGACCGATTTCACTAATTTTTTTTTTGTATTTGTTTGTGCCCCGAGAAGGTTCTTCAGAAAGAAAAAGTTAAAAAAGTTTCTGGAATCCTGAGATATTGACCGAAATGTGGACCAGATACCCCGAATGTATTTTAACAATATGCATATCAAATTAAAGGTGTTGATGAGAGTTTTCACAAGGAACAGTTTTCAGGTTCATCTGCGAACCCGTTTCCTTGAAATTTACCATTAGGTGGACCAAGGCTGACCCAAGAATAACCTCATATAATATAGCTATCATATCAAAAGTGTTGATGACTGTGTCCGCTTAGAGTGAATTTTAGATTCATCTGAATTCAGGAAAAAAATTCTCATACAAAAGCTTTTTCATAGAGCTGTTTGCCTTATCTTATAAATAAAAATGAATGTGTGTCTGTGTGTCTGTGTGTCTATGGGCGTCCAAAGTACTCAACCGATTTTTATGAAATTTTCACAGTATATTCTTGAGATCATGGGTTAACTCTTTACGTCACGGTGGTTAGCGTTGGTAACCACCTACTTTTTATTGTTTTTACGACGGTTGGCGAAATCTATGTTTTTAATTTTGCACAAATATTGATTATTATTTTCTTTTAAGTGAAGAGGACACTAATAGCTAGAAATACACCCACCACATGTTGAGAAAATTAAAAAAAAAAATAAAAAATAAAAAATAAAAAAATTTTTTTTTTTTTGCATTTGTGTGTTACTTTTATTCTATATTCACCAATTAACAATAAAAAATAATTTTTTTATGTCGCAGTAAAGAGCGTGACGGAAAGAGTTAAAGCATAGGCTATATTAATTTTTGGAAAAGTGGGCGGTGCCACGCCCCCAGGCTATATAAAACTACAATTCTTCATAACTCTGAACATATTTGGTCTAAATTAATGATTTTTGGATATGTGTGTCCTTTGGTCAAGATTTATGTAATTTTGGAAAAGTGGGCGGTGCCACGCCCACATTTTTTTGTGTTTTGTTTGTACTTCAATAATGTCCAAAGTTTATGGTCGATCTCTTTTAAACTTTCAAGATTGGTTCAGAAGATTGGTGTGTACGATTAAGGCTATATCAATTTTTGGAAAAGTAGGCGGTGCCACGCCCCCAGGCTATATAAAAATTAAATTCTTCATAGCTCTGAACATATTTGCCCTAAATTAATGATTTCTGGATATGTGTGTCCTTTGGTCAAGATTTATGTAATTTTGCAAAAGTGGGCGGTGCCACGCCCACATTTTTTTGTGTTTTGTTTGTACTTCAATAATGTCCAAAGTTTATGGTCGATCTCTTTTAAACTTTCAAGATTGGTTAAGAAAATTGTTGTGTACGATTCAGGCTATATAAATTTTTGGAAAAGTAGCCAGTGCCTCGCCCCCAGGCTATATAAAATTTAAATTCTTCATAACTCTGAACATATTGGGTCTAAACTAATGATTTTTGGATATGTGTGTCCTTTAGTCAAGATGTATATAATTTTGGAAAAGTGGGCGGTGCAACGCCCACATTTTTTTGTGTTTTGTTTGTACTTCAATAATGTCCAAAGTTTATGGTCGATCTCTTTTAAACTTTCAAGATTGGTTAAGAAAATTGTTGTGTACGATTCAGGCTATATAAATTTTTGGAAAAGTAGCCAGTGCCTCGCCCCCAGGCTATATAAAATTTAAATTCTTCATGGCTCTGAACATATTTGGTCTAAATTAATGATTTCTGGATATGTGTGTCCTTTGGTCAAGATTTATGTAAGTAATTTTGGAAAAGTGGGCGGTGCCACGCCTACATTTTTTGTGTTTTGTTTGTATTTCAATAATGTCCAAAATTTATGGTCGATCTCTTTTAAACTTTCAAGATTGGTTAAGAAAATTGTTGTGTACGATTCAGGCTATATCAATTTTTGGAAAAGTAGGCGGTGCCACGCCCCAAGTCTATATAAAATTTAAATTCTTCATAGCTCTGAACATATTTGGTCTAAATTAATGATTTCTGGATATGTGTGTCCTTTGGTCAAGATTTATGTAAGTAATTTTGGAAATGTGGGCGGTGCCACGCCCACATTTTTTGTGTTTTGTTTGTATTTCAATAATGTCCAAAATTTATGGTCGATCTCTTTTAAACTTTCAAGATTGGTTAAGAAAATTGTTGTGTACGATTCAGGCTACATCAATTTTTGGAAAAGTAGGCGGTGCCACGCCCCAAGTCTATATAAAATTTAAATTCTTCATAGCTCTGAACATATTTGGTCTAAATTAATGATTTCTGGATATGTGTGTCCTTTGGTCAAGATTTATGTAAGTAATTTTGGAAAAGTGGGCGGTGCCACGCCCACATTTTTTGTGTTTTGTTTGTACTTCAATAATGTCCAAAGTTCATGGTCGATCTCTTTTAAACTTTCAAGATTGGTTAAGAAAATTGTTGTGTACGATTCAGGCTATATCAATTTTTGGAAAAGTAGGCGGTGCCTATATAAAATTTAAATTCTTCATAGCTCTGAACATATTGGGTCTAAATTAAAGATTTTTGGATATGTGTGTCCTTTAGTCAAGATGTATATAATTTTGGAAAAGTGGGCGGTGCAACGCCCACATTATTTTGTGTTTTGTTTGTACTTCAATAATGTCCAAAGTTTATGGTCGATCTCTTTTAAAGATTCAAGATCGGTTAAGAAAATTGTTGTGTACGATTCAGGCTATATAAATTTTTGGAAAAGTAGCCAGTGCCTCGCCCCCAGGCTATATAAAATTTAAATTCTTCATAACTCTGAACATATTGGGTCTAAACTAATGATTTTTGGATATGTGTGTCCCTTGGTCAAGAATTATATAATTTGGGAAATGTGGTGCCACGCCCACATTTTTTGTATTCAGTGCTTTGTTTGTACTTCAATAATGTCCAAAGTTTATGGTTGATCTGTTTTAAACTTTTCCAATACGTTAAAATCTTTGTTGGGTACGACATACATAGGCTACATTTGTAAATTCTTTAGAAAAGTGGGCAGTTCCAGGACCACAAGCTAAGTAATATTTCAATTCGTTATATCCCTGAATGTATTTGCTGGTCAGGCAGAACAACGTCTGCCGGGTCTGCTAGTCTATATATAAAAATGGAGCCTATTTTCCTTGCTGACGCTATAACTCCAGAACGGCAGGACCGAATTAAACGAAATTTTGCACGTAGTTTTTGATTGAGCCCGACATGGTTTATGGCCAAAAAAAGTATAAGAAACCGGGAAGGTTTTGGAGATATTCCACAAAATGTGGACCAGGGGTGACTCCAGAAAGTGTTTGTACGATATGGGTATCAAATGAAAGCTATTGATGAGTGTTCTAACATGGAGTGGTTTCGAGTCCCATATGGGGTCCCGTTTCCGAGATATTAACCCAAATGTGGACCAGGGGTGACTACAGAAAGTGTTTGTACGATATGGGTATCAAATGAAAGGTATTGATGAGTGTTCTAACATGGAGTGGTTTTGAGTCCCATATGGGGTCCCGTTTCCGAGATATTGACCCAAATGTGGACCAGGGGTGACTCCAGAAAGTGTTTGTACGATATGAGTATCAATTGAAAGGTATAAGTGTTCTAACATGGAGTGGTTTTGAGTCCCATATGGGGTCCCGTTTCCGAGATATTGACCCAAATGTGGACCAGAGGTGACTCCAGAAAGTGTTTGTACGATATGGGTATCAAATGAAAGGTGTTGACGAGCGCTTGAACATAGTGTAGTTATTAGTCCCAAATAAGACCCCGTATTCGAGGTATTTCCCAAAATATGGACCAGGTGTGACCCCAGACGGGTTTTCTACAATATGGGTATCAAATAAAAGGTATTGATGAGTATTTCAAAAAGAGGGGATTTTCAAGACCCTATGCGACCCGTTTTCCGAGATATCTACCAAAATGTGGACCAGGGGTGACCTTAGAAGGTGTTTATACGATATGGGTGTCGAATAAAAGGTGTTGATGAGTGTTTAAAAAAGAGGTGATTTTCAGGACCCTATGCTACCCCGCTTACGAGATATCCAAAAATGAGGACCAGGGGTGACCCTAGTATAATATAAAAATAAGTCGGAAAGCAGGAAAATAATGGAAGTCATTTTCCACATACATCGCCATTAATTTTATGTGACATTTTTTCTTAAGCGCACGTTCTTTCAAACGCAAAATTAAAACCGGTATTGTGTTCACTGTGAAATTGAAAAATGTATAGTAACTCATCAATTGAGAACGGCTGGACCGATTTCACTAATTTTTTTTTTGTATTTGTTTGTGCCCCGAGAAGGTTCTTCAGAAAGAAAAAGTTAAAAAAGTTTCTGGAATCCTGAGATATTGACCGAAATGTGGACCAGATACCCCGAATGTATTTTAACAATATGCATATCAAATTAAAGGTGTTGATGAGAGTTTTCACAAGGAACAGTTTTCAGGTTCATCTGCGAACCCGTTTCCAAGATATTGACCATTAGGTGGACTAAGGCTGACCCAAGAATAAGCTCATATAATATAGCTATCATATCAAAAGTGTTGATGACTGTGTCCGCTTAGAGTGAATTTTAGATTCATCTGAATTCAGGAAAAAAATTCTCATACAAAAGCTTTTTCATAGAGCTGTTTGCCTTATCTTATAAATAAAAATGAATGTGTGTCTGTGTGTCTATGGGCGTCCAAAGTACTCAACCGATTTTTATGAAATTTTCACAGTATATTCTTGAGATCATGGGTTAAAGCATAGGCTATATTAATTTTTGGAAAAGTGGGCGGTGCCACGCCCCCAGGCTATATAAAACTACAATTCTTCATAACTCTGAACATATTTGGTCTAAATTAATGATTTTTGGATATGTGTGTCCTTTGGTCAAGATTTATGTAATTTTGGAAAAGTGGGCGGTGCCACGCCCACATTTTTTGTGTTTTGTCTGTACTTCAATAATGTCCAAAGTCTATGGTCGATCTCTTTTAAACTTTCAAGATTGGTTAAGAAAATTGTTTTGTACGATTCAGGCTATATCAATTTTTGGAAAAGTAGGCGGTGCCACGCCCCCAGGCTATATAAAAATTAAATTCTTCATAGCTCTGAACATATTTGCCCTAAATTAATGATTTCTGGATATGTGTGTCCTTTGGTCAAGATTTATGTAATTTTGGAAAAGTGGGCGGTGCCACGCCCACATTTTTTGTGTTTTGTTTGTACTTCAATACTTCAAACTTTCAAGATTGGTTAAGAAAATTGTTGTGTACGATTTAGGCTATATCAATTTTTGGAAAAGTAGGCGTTGCCACGCCCCAAGGCTATATAAAATTTAAATTCTTCATAGCTCTGAACATATTTGGTCTAAATTAATGATTTCTGGATATGTGTGTCCTTTGGTCAAGATTTATGTAATTTTGGAAAAGTGGGCAGTGCCACGCCCACATTTTTTGTGTTTTGTTTGTACTTCAATAATGTCCAAAGTTTATGGTCGATCTCTTTTAAACTTTCAAGATTGGTTAAGAAAATTGTTGTGTACGATTCAGGCTATATGAATTTTTGGAAAAGTAGCCCGTGCCACGCCCCCAGGCTATATAAAATTTAAATTCTTCATAACCCTGAACATATTAGGTCTAAATTAAAGATTTTTGGATATGTGTGTCCTTTAGTCAAGATGGATATAATTTGGGAAAAGTGGGCGGTCCCAAGCCCACATTTTTTGTGTTTTGTTTGTACCTACTTCAATAAGTTCAAAGTTTAT
This sequence comes from Sphenella marginata, assembly GCA_951509765.1. Classification (NCBI taxonomy): domain Eukaryota; kingdom Metazoa; phylum Arthropoda; class Insecta; order Diptera; family Tephritidae; genus Sphenella; species Sphenella marginata. The sequence continues at coordinate 122,512,152 of OX608078.1, forward strand.
GGTCGATCTTCTCTAAATTTCCAGATTGGTTCAGAAGATTGTTGTGCCACGCCCCCAGGCTATATAAAATTTAAATCATCATAACTTTGAATATTTTTGGTCTAAACTAATGATTTGTGGATATGTGTGTCCTTTGGTCAAGAATTATATAATTTGGGAAATGTGGTGCCACGCCCACATTTTTTGTATTCACTGCTTTGTTTGTACTTCAATAATGTCCAAAGTTTATGGTTGATCTGTTTTAAACTTTTCCAATACGTTAAAATCTTCGTTGGGTACGACATACATAGGCTACATTTGTAAATTCTTTGGAAAAGTGGGCAGTTCCAGGACCACAAGCTAAGTAATATTTCAATTCGTTATATCCCTGAATGTATTTGCTTTAGTGACATTTTAACGTTCTTAAATCTTAATCAAAGCACTTAATTTTTTTTGTTTGTTATTGCCGTTCATACATATCCAGAGTATTATAGGTAGATATAGGATATAATTAAATAAGTACTAACTATACATCTGCTCAGCAGCGCATAATGGTTTTTGTCATACCCATTGAGTTCAAAAGATCCGTTTTTTGAGTTGGACATCCAAAAAATTTATTTGTTTATACCAAAGACTTTAAAGCCAGAAACATTTGTGGAGATATTCCACAAAATGTGGACCAGGGGTGACTCCAGAAAGTGTTTGTACGATATGGGTATCAAATGAAAGCTATTGATGAGTGTTCTAACATGGAGTGGTTTTGAGTCCCATATGTGGTCCCGTTTCCGAGATATTAACCCAAATGTGGACCAGGGGTGACTACAGAAAGTGTTTGTACGATATGGGTATCAAATGAAAGGTATTGATGAGTGTTCTAACATGGAGTGGTTTTGAGTCCCATATGGGGTCCCGTTTCCGAGATATTGACCCAAATGTGGACCAGGGGTGACTCCAGAAAGTGTTTGTACGATATGAGTATCAATTGAAAGGTATTGATAAGTGTTCTAACGTGGGGTGGTTTTGAGTCCCATATGGGGTCCCGTTTCCGAGATATTGACCCAAATGTGGACCAGAGGTGACTCCAGAAAGTGTTTGTACGATATGGGTATCAAATGAAAGGTGTTGACGAGCGCTTGAACATAGTGTAGTTATTAGTCCCATATAAGACCCCGTATTCGAGGTATTTCCCAAAATATGGACCAGGTGTGACCCCAGACGGGTTTTCTACAATATCGGTATCAAATAAAAGGTATTAATGAGTATTTAAAAAAGAGGTGATTTTCAAGACCCTATGCGACCCGTTTTCCGAGATATTAACCCAAATGTGGACCAGGGGTGACTACAGAAAGTGTTTGTACGATATGGGTATCAAATGAAAGGTATTGATGAGTGTTCTAACATGGAGTGGTTTTGAGTCCCATATGGGGTCCCGTTTCCGAGATATTGACCCAAATGTAGACCAGGGGTGACTCCAGAAAGTGTTTGTACGATATGAGTATCAATTGAAAGGTATTGATAAGTGTTCTAACATGGAGTGGTTTTGAGTCCCATATGGGGTCCCGTTTCCGAGATATTGACCCAAATGTGGACCAGAGGTGACTCCAGAAAGTGTTTGTACGATATGGGTATCAAATGAAAGGTGTTGACGAGCGCTTGAACATAGTGTAGTTATTAGTCCCATATAAGACCCCGTATTCGAGGTATTTCCCAAAATATGGACCAGGTGTGACCCCAGACGGGTTTTCTACAATATGGGTGTCGAATAAAAGGTGTTAATGAGTGTTTAAAAAAGAGGTGATTTTCAGGACCCTATGCTACCCCGCTTACGAGATATCCAAAAATGAGGACCAGGGGTGACCCTGGTATAATATAAAAATAAGTCGGAAAGCAGGAAAATAATGGAAGTCATTTGTCACATACATCGCCATTAATTTTATGTGACATTTTTTCTTATGCGCACGTTCTTTCAAACGCAAAATTAAAACCGTTATTGTGTTCACTGTGAAATTGAAAAATGTATAGTAACTCATCAATTGAGAACGGCTGGACCGATTTCACTAATTTATTTTTTATTGTATTTGTTTGTGCCCCGAGAAGGTTCTTCAGAAAGAAAAAGTTAAAAAAGTTTCTGGAATCCTGAGATATTGACCAAAATGTGGACCAGGGGTGACCCCGAATGTACATATTTTAACAATATGCGTATCAAATTAAAGGAGTTGATGAGAGTTTTCGCAAGGAACAGTTTTCAGGTTCATCTGCGAACCCGTTTCCAAGATATTGACCATTAGGTGGACCAAGGCGGACCCAAGAATAAGCTCATATAATATAGCTATCATATCAAAAGTGTTGATGACTGTGTCCGCTTAGAGTGAATTTTAGATTCATCTGAATTCAAGAAAAAAATTATTATACAAAAGCTTTTTCATAGAGCTGTTTGCCTTATCTTATAAATAAAAATGAATGTGTGTCTGTGTGTCTGTGTGTCCTTTATAGGCGTCCAAAGTACTCAACCGATTTTTATGAAATTTTCACAGTATATTCTTGAGATCACGAGTTAAAGCATAGGCTATATATATTTTTGGAAAAGTGGGCGGTGCCACGCCCTCAGGCTATATAAAAATTCAAATTGTCATAGCTATGAATTTCAAATCGTCATAACTATGAACATATTTGGTCTTAATTAATGATTTTTGGATATGTGTGTCCTTTGGTCAAGATTTATACAATTTTCGAAAAGTGGGCGGTGCCACGCCCCCATTTTTTGTGTTTTGTTTGTAATTCAATAATATCCAAAGTTTATGGTCGATCTCTTTTAAACTCTCCACTTTGATTTAGAAGATTATTGTGTAGGATTTAGGTTGTATACATTTTTGGAAAAGTGGGCGGTGCCACGCCCACAGGCCATTTAAAATTTCAAATCGTCCTAACTATGAACATATTTGGTCTAAATTAATGATTTTTAGATATGTGTGTCCTTTGGTCAAGATTTATACATTTTTCGAAAAGTGGGCGGTGCCACGCCCCCATTTTTTGTGTTTTGTTTGTAAATCAATAATATCCTAAGTTTATGGTCGATCTCTTTTAAACTCTCCACTTTGATTTAGAAGATTATTGTGTAGGATTTAGGTTGTATACATTTTTGGAAAAGTGGGCGGTGCCACGCCCACAGGCTATATAAAATTTCAAATCGTCCTAACTATGAACATATTTGGTCTAAATTAATGATTTTTAGATATGTGTGTCCTTTGGTCAAGATTTATACATTTTTCGAAAAGTGGGCGGTGCCACACCCCCATTTTTTGTGTTTTGTTTGTAATTCAATAATATCCAAAGTTTATGGTCGATCTCTTTTAAACTCTCCACTTTGATTTAGAAGATTATTGTGTAGGATTTAGGTTGTATACATTTTTGGAAAAGTGGGCTGTGCCATGCCCACAGCCTATATAAAATTTCAAATCGTCCTAAATATGAACATATTTGGTCTAAATTAATGATTTTTAGATATGTGTGTAATTTGGTCAAGATTTATACATTTTTCGAAAAGTGGGCGGTGCCACGCCCCCATTTTTTGTGTTTTGTGTGTACTTCAATAATGTCCAAAATTTATGGTCGATCTCTTTTAAACTTTCAAGATTGGTTAAGAAAATTGTTGTGTAAGATTCAGGCTATATCAATTTTTGGAAAAGTAGCCAGTGCCACGCCCCCAGGCTATATAAAATTTAAATTCTTCATAGCTCTGAACATATTGGGTCTAAATTAAAGATTTTTGGATATGTGTGTCCTTTAGTCAAGATGTATATAATTTTGGAAAAGTGGGCGGTGCAACGCCCACATTTTTTTGTGTTTTGTTTGTACTTCAATAATGTCCAAAATTTCCAGATTGGTTCAGAAGATTGTTGTGCCACGCCCCCAGGCTATATAAAATTTAAATCATCATAACTTTGAATATTTTTGGTCTAAACTAATGATTTGTGGATATGTGTGTCCTTTGGTCAAGAATTATATAATTTGGGAAATGTGGGCCGTGCCACGCCCACATTTTTTGTATTCACTGCTTTGTTTGTACTTCAATAATGTCCAAAGTTTATGGTTGATCTGTTTTAAACTTTTCCAATACGTTAAAATCTTCGTTGGGTACGACATACATAGGCTACATTTGTAAATTCTTTGGAAAAGTGGGCAGTTCCAGGACCACAAGCTAAGTAATATTTCAATTCGTTATATCCCTGAATGTATTTGCTTTAGTGACATTTTAACGTTCTTAAATCTTAATCAAAGCACTTAATTTTTTTTGTTTGTTATTGCCGTTCATACATATCCAGAGTATTATAGGTAGATATAGGATATAATTAAATAAGTACTAACTATACATCTGCTCAGCAGCGCATAATGGTTTTTGTCATACCCATTGAGTTCAAAAGATCCGTTTTTTGAGTTGGACATCCAAAAAATTTATTTGTTTATACCAAAGACTTTAAAGCCAGAAACATTTGTGGAGATATTCCACAAAATGTGGACCAGGGGTGACTCCAGAAAGTGTTTGTACGATATGGGTATCAAATGAAAGCTATTGATGAGTGTTCTAACATGGAGTGGTTTTGAGTCCCATATGTGGTCCCGTTTCCGAGATATTAACCCAAATGTGGACCAGGGGTGACTACAGAAAGTGTTTGTACGATATGGGTATCAAATGAAAGGTATTGATGAGTGTTCTAACATGGAGTGGTTTTGAGTCCCATATGGGGTCCCGTTTCCGAGATATTGACCCAAATGTGGACCAGGGGTGACTCCAGAAAGTGTTTGTACGATATGAGTATCAATTGAAAGGTATTGATAAGTGTTCTAACGTGGGGTGGTTTTGAGTCCCATATGGGGTCCCGTTTCCGAGATATTGACCCAAATGTGGACCAGAGGTGACTCCAGAAAGTGTTTGTACGATATGGGTATCAAATGAAAGGTGTTGACGAGCGCTTGAACATAGTGTAGTTATTAGTCCCATATAAGACCCCGTATTCGAGGTATTTCCCAAAATATGGACCAGGTGTGACCCCAGACGGGTTTTCTACAATATCGGTATCAAATAAAAGGTATTAATGAGTATTTAAAAAAGAGGTGATTTTCAAGACCCTATGCGACCCGTTTTCCGAGATATTAACCCAAATGTGGACCAGGGGTGACTACAGAAAGTGTTTGTACGATATGGGTATCAAATGAAAGGTATTGATGAGTGTTCTAACATGGAGTGGTTTTGAGTCCCATATGGGGTCCCGTTTCCGAGATATTGACCCAAATGTAGACCAGGGGTGACTCCAGAAAGTGTTTGTACGATATGAGTATCAATTGAAAGGTATTGATAAGTGTTCTAACATGGAGTGGTTTTGAGTCCCATATGGGGTCCCGTTTCCGAGATATTGACCCAAATGTGGACCAGAGGTGACTCCAGAAAGTGTTTGTACGATATGGGTATCAAATGAAAGGTGTTGACGAGCGCTTGAACATAGTGTAGTTATTAGTCCCATATAAGACCCCGTATTCGAGGTATTTCCCAAAATATGGACCAGGTGTGACCCCAGACGGGTTTTCTACAATATGGGTGTCGAATAAAAGGTGTTAATGAGTGTTTAAAAAAGAGGTGATTTTCAGGACCCTATGCTACCCCGCTTACGAGATATCCAAAAATGAGGACCAGGGGTGACCCTGGTATAATATAAAAATAAGTCGGAAAGCAGGAAAATAATGGAAGTCATTTGTCACATACATCGCCATTAATTTTATGTGACATTTTTTCTTATGCGCACGTTCTTTCAAACGCAAAATTAAAACCGTTATTGTGTTCACTGTGAAATTGAAAAATGTATAGTAACTCATCAATTGAGAACGGCTGGACCGATTTCACTAATTTATTTTTTATTGTATTTGTTTGTGCCCCGAGAAGGTTCTTCAGAAAGAAAAAGTTAAAAAAGTTTCTGGAATCCTGAGATATTGACCAAAATGTGGACCAGGGGTGACCCCGAATGTACATATTTTAACAATATGCGTATCAAATTAAAGGAGTTGATGAGAGTTTTCGCAAGGAACAGTTTTCAGGTTCATCTGCGAACCCGTTTCCAAGATATTGACCATTAGGTGGACCAAGGCGGACCCAAGAATAAGCTCATATAATATAGCTATCATATCAAAAGTGTTGATGACTGTGTCCGCTTAGAGTGAATTTTAGATTCATCTGAATTCAAGAAAAAAATTATTATACAAAAGCTTTTTCATAGAGCTGTTTGCCTTATCTTATAAATAAAAATGAATGTGTGTCTGTGTGTCCTTTATAGGCGTCCAAAGTACTCAACCGATTTTTATGAAATTTTCACAGTATATTCTTGGGATCACGAGTTAAAGCATAGGCTATATATATTTTTGGAAAAGTGGGCGGTGCCACGCCCTCAGGCTATATAAAAATTCAAATTGTCATAGCTATGAATTTCAAATCGTCATAACTATGAACATATTTGGTCTTAATTAATGATTTTTGGATATGTGTGTCCTTTGGTCAAGATTTATACAATTTTCGAAAAGTGGGCGGTGCCACGCCCCCATTTTTTGTGTTTTGTTTGTAATTCAATAATATCCAAAGTTTATGGTCGATCTCTTTTAAACTCTCCACTTTGATTTAGAAGATTATTGTGTAGGATTTAGGTTGTATACATTTTTGGAAAAGTGGGCGGTGCCACGCCCACAGGCCATTTAAAATTTCAAATCGTCCTAACTATGAACATATTTGGTCTAAATTAATGATTTTTAGATATGTGTGTCCTTTGGTCAAGATTTATACATTTTTCGAAAAGTGGGCGGTGCCACGCCCCCATTTTTTGTGTTTTGTTTGTAAATCAATAATATCCAAAGTTTATGGTCGATCTCTTTTAAACTCTCCACTTTGATTTAGAAGATTATTGTGTAGGATTTAGGTTGTATACATTTTTGGAAAAGTGGGCGGTGCCACGCCCACAGGCTATATAAAATTTCAAATCGTCCTAACTATGAACATTTTTGGTCTAAATTAATGATTTTTAGATATGTGTGTCCTTTGGTCAAGATTTATACATTTTTCGAAAAGTGGGCGGTGCCACACCCCCATTTTTTGTGTTTTGTTTGTAATTCAATAATATCCAAAGTTTATGGTCGATCTCTTTTAAACTCTCCACTTTGATTTAGAAGATTATTGTGTAGGATTTAGGTTGTATACATTTTTGGAAAAGTGGGCTGTGCCATGCCCACAGCCTATATAAAATTTCAAATCGTCCTAAATATGAACATATTTGGTCTAAATTAATGATTTTTAGATATGTGTGTAATTTGGTCAAGATTTATACATTTTTCGAAAAGTGGGCGGTGCCACGCCCCCATTTTTTGTGTTTTGTGTGTACTTCAATAATGTCCAAAATTTATGGTCGATCTCTTTTAAACTTTCAAGATTGGTTAAGAAAATTGTTGTGTAAGATTCAGGCTATATCAATTTTTGGAAAAGTAGCCAGTGCCACGCCCCCAGGCTATATAAAATTTAAACTCTTCATAGCTCTGAACATATTGGGTCTAAATTAAAGATTTTTGGATATGTGTGTCCTTTAGTCAAGATGTATATAATTTTGGAAAAGTGGGCGGTGCAACGCCCACATTTTTTTGTGTTTTGTTTGTACTTCAATAATGTCCAAAGTTTATGGTCGATCTCTTTTAAACTTTCAAGATTGGTTAAGAAAATTGTTGTGTAAGATTCAGGCTATATCAATTTTTGGAAAAGTAGCCAGTGCCACGCCCCCAGGCTATATAAAATTTAAATTCTTCATAGCTCTGAACATATTGGGTCTAAATTAAAGATTTTTGGATATGTGTGTCCTTTAGTCAAGATGTATACAATTTTGGAAAAGTGGGCGGTGCAACGACCACATTTTTTGTGTTTTGTTTGTACTTCAATAATGTCCAAAGTTTATGGTCGATCTCTTTTAAACTTCCAAGATTGGTTAAGAAAGTTGTTGTGTACGATTCAGGCTATATCAATTTTTGGAAAAGTAGGCGGTGCCACGCCCCAAGTCTATATAAAATTTAAATTCTTCATAGCTCTGAACATATTTGGTCTAAATTAATGATTTCTGGATATGTGTGTCCTTTGGTCAAGATTTATGTAAGTAATTTTGGAAAAGTGGGCGGTGCCACGCCCACATTTTTTGTGTTTTGTTTGTATTTCTATCATGTCCAAAATTTATGGTCGATCTCTTTTAAACTTTCAAGATTGGTTAAGAAAGTTGTTGTGTACGATTCAGGCTATATCAATTTTTGGAAAAGTAGCCAGTGCCACGCCCCCAGGCTATATAAAATTTAAATTCTTCATAGCTCTGAACATATTTGGTTTAAATTAATGATTTCTGGATATGTGTGTACTTTGGTCAAGATTTATGTAATTTTGGAAAAGTGATCGGTGCCACGCCCACATTTTTTGTGTTTTGTTTGTATTTCAATAATGTCCAAAATTTATGGTCGATCTCTTTTAAACTTTCAAGATTGGTTAAGAAAGTTGTTGTGTACGATTCAGGCTATATCAATTTTTGGAAAAGTAGCCAGTGCCACGCCCCCAGGCTATATAAAATTTAAATTCTTCATAACTCTGAACATATTGGGTCTAAACTAATGATTTCTGGATATGTGTGTCCTTTGGTCAAGATTTATGTAAGTAATTTTGGAAAAGTGGGCGGTGCCACGCCCACATTTTTTGTGTTTTGTTTGTATTTCAATAATGTCCAAAATTTATGGTCGATCTCTTTTAAACTTTCAAGATTGGTTAAGAAAATTGTTGTGTACGATTCAGGCTATATCAATTTTTGGAAAAGTAGGCGGTGCCACGCCCCAAGTCTATATAAAATTTAAATTCTTCATAGCTCTGAACATATTTGGTCTAAATTAATGATTTCTGGATATGTGTGTCCTTTGGTCAAGATTTATGTAAGTAATTTTGGAAAAGTGGGCGGTGCCACGCCCACATTTTTTGTGTTTTGTTTGTATTTCAATAATGTCCAAAATTTATGGTCGATCTCTTTTAAACTTTCAAGATTGGTTAAGAAAGTTGTTGTGTACGATTCAGGCCATATCAATTTTTGGAAAAGTAGGCGGTGCCACGCCCCAAGTCTATATAAAATTTAAATTCTTCATAGCTCTGAACATATTTGGTCTAAATTAATGATTTCTGGATATGTGTGTCCTTTGGTCAAGATTTATGTAAGTAATTTTGGAAAAGTGGGCGGTGCCACGCCCACATTTTTTGTGTTTTGTTTGTATTTCAATAATGTCCAAAATTTATGGTCGATCTCTTTTAAACTTTCAAGATTGGTTAAGAAAATTGTTGTGTACGATTCAGGCTATATCAATTTTTGGGGAAAGTAGGCGGTGCCACGCCCCAAGTCTATATAAAATTTAAATTCTTCATAGCTCTGAACATATTTGGTCTAAATTAATGATTTCTGGATATGTGTGTCCTTTGGTCAAGATTTATGTAAGTAATTTTGGAAAAGTGGGCGGTGCTACGCCCACATTTTTTGTGTTTTGTTTGTATTTCAATAATGTCCAAAATTTATGGTCGATCTCTTTTAAACTTTCAAGATTGGTTAAGAAAATTGTTGTGTACGATTCAGGCTATATAAATTTTTGGAAAAGTAGCCAGTGCCTCGCCCCCAGGCTATATAAAATTTAAATTCTTCATAGCTCTGAACATATTTGGTCTAAATTAATGATTTCTGGATATGTGTGTCCTTTGGTCAAGATTTATGTAAGTAATTTTGGAAAAGTGGGCGGTGCTACGCCCACATTTTTTGTGTTTTGTTTGTATTTCAATAATGTCCAAAATTTATGGTCGATCTCTTTTAAACTTTCAAGATTGGTTAAGAAAGTTGTTGTGTACGATTCAGGCCATATCAATTTTTGGAAAAGTAGGCGGTGCCACGCCCCAAGTCTATATAAAATTTAAATTCTTCATAGCTCTGAACATATTTGGTCTAAATTAATGATTTCTGGATATGTGTGTCCTTTGGTCAAGATTTATGTAAGTAATTTTGGAAAAGTGGGCGGTGCTACGCCCACATTTTTTGTGTTTTGTTTGTATTTCAATAATGTCCAAAATTTATGGTCGATCTCTTTTAAACTTTCAAGATTGGTTAAGAAAGTTGTTGTGTACGATTCAGGCCATATCAATTTTTGGAAAAGTAGGCGGTGCCACGCCCCAAGTCTATATAAAATTTAAATTCTTCATAGCTCTGAACATATTTGGTCTAAATTAATGATTTCTGGATATGTGTGTCCTTTGGTCAAGATTTATGTAAGTAATTTTGGAAAAGTGGGCGGTGCCACGCCCACATTTTTTGTGTTTTGTTTGTATTTCAATAATGTCCAAAATTTATGGTCGATCTCTTTTAAACTTTCAAGATTGGTTAAGAAAATTGTTGTGTGCGATTCAGGCTATATCAATTTTTGGGGAAAGTAGGCGGTGCCACGCCCCAAGTCTATATAAAATTTAAATTCTTCATAGCTCTGAACATATTTGGTCTAAATTAATGATTTCTGGATATGTGTGTCCTTTGGTCAAGATTTATGTAAGTAATTTTGGAAAAGTGGGCGGTGCTACGCCCACATTTTTTGTGTTTTGTTTGTATTTCAATAATGTCCAAAATTTATGGTCGATCTCTTTTAAACTTTCAAGATTGGTTAAGAAAATTGTTGTGTACGATTCAGGCTATATCAATTTTTGGAAAAGTAGGCGGTGCCACGCCCCAAGTCTATATAAAATTTAAATTCTTCATAGCTCTGAACATATTTGGTCTAAATTAATGATTTCTGGATATGTGTGTCCTTTGGTCAAGATTTATGTAAGTAATTTTGGAAAAGTGGGCGGTGCCACGCCCACATTTTTTGTGTTTTGTTTGTACTTCAATAATGTCCAAAGTTTATGGTCGATCTCTTTTAAACTTTCAAGATTGGTTAAGAAAATTGTTGTGTACGATTCAGGCTATATAAATTTTTGGAAAAGTAGCCAGTGGCTCGCCCTCAGGCTATATAAAATTTAAATTCTTCATAACTCTGAACATATTGGGTCTAAATTAAAGATTTTTGGATATGTGTGTCCTTTAGTCAAGATGTATATAATTTTGGAAAAGTGGGCGGTGCAACGCCCACATTTTTTGTGTTTTGTTTGTACTTCAATAATGTCCAAAGTTTATGGTCGATCTCTTTTAAACTTCCAAGATTGGTTAAGAAAGTTGTTGTGTACGATTCAGGCTATATCAATTTTTGGAAAAGTAGGCGGTGCCACACCCCCAGGCTATATAAAATTTAAATTCTTCATAGCTCTGAACATATTTGGTCTAAATTAATGATTTCTGGATATGTGTGTACTTTGGTCAAGATTTATGTAATTTTGGAAAAGTGGGCGGTGCCACGCCCACATTTTTTGTGTTTTGTTTGTATTTCAATAATGTCCAAAATTTACGGTCGATCTCTTTTAAACTTTCAAGATTGGTTAAGAAAGTTGTTTTGTACGATTCAGGCTATATCAATTTTTGGAAAAGTAGCCAGTGCCACGCCCCCAGGCTATATAAAATTTAAATTCTTCATAGCTCTGAACATATTGGGTCTAAATTAAAGATTTTTGGATATGTGTGTCCTTTAGTCAAGATGTATATAATTTTGGAAAAGTGGGCGGTGCAACGCCCACATTTTTTTGTGTTTTGTTTGTACTTCAATAATGTCCAAAGTTTATGGTCGATCTCTTTTAAACTTTCAAGATTGGTTAAGAAAATTGTTGTGTACGATTCAGGCTATATAAATTTTTGGAAAAGTAGCCAGTGCCTCGCCCCCAGGCTATATAAAATTTAAATTCTTCATAACTCTGAACATATTTGTTCTAAATTAAAGATTTTTGGATATGTGTGTCCTTTAGTCAAGATGTATATAATTTTGGAAAAGTGGGCGGTGCAACGCCCACATTTTTTGTGTTTTGTTTGTACTTCAATAATGTCCAAAGTTTATGGTCGATCTCTTTTAAACTTCCAAGATTGGTTAAGAAAGTTGTTGTGTACGATTCAGGCTATATCAATTTTTGGAAAAGTAGGCGGTGCCACGCCCCAATTCTATATAAAATTTAAATTCTTCATAGCTCTGAACATATTTGGTCTAAATTAATGATTTCTGGATATGTGTGTCCTTTGGTCAAGATTTATGTAAGTAATTTTGGAAAAGTGGGCGGTGCCACGCCCACATTTTTTGTGTTTTGTTTGTATTTCAATAATGTCCAAAATTTATGGTCGATCTCTTTTAAACTTTCAAGATTGGTTAAGAAAGTTGTTGTGTACGATTCAGGCTATATCAATTTTTGGAAAAGTAGCCAGTGCCACGCCCCCAGGCTATATAAAATTTAAATTCTTCATAGCTCTGAACATATTTGGTTTAAATTAATGATTTCTGGATATGTGTGTACTTTGGTCAAGATTTATGTAATTTTGGAAAAGTGATCGGTGCCACGCCCACATTTTTTGTGTTTTGTTTGTGTTTCAATAATGTCCAAAATTTATGGTCGATCTCTTTTAAACTTTCAAGATTGGTTAAGAAAGTTGTTGTGTACGATTCAGGCTATATCAATTTTTGGAAAAGTAGCCAGTGCCACGCCCCCAGGCTATATAAAATTTAAATTCTTCATAACTCTGAACATATTGGGTCTAAATTAAAGATTTTTGGATATGTGTGTCCTTTAGTCAAGATGTATATAATTTTGGAAAAGTGGGCGGTGCAACGCCCACATTTTTTGTGTTTTGTTTGTACTTCAATAATGTCCAAAGTTTATGGTCGATCTCTTTTAAACTTTCAAGATTGGTTAAGAAAATTGTTGTGTACGATTCAGGCTATATAAATTTTTGGAAAAGTAGCCAGTGCCTCGCCCCCAGGCTATATAAAATTTAAATTCTTCATAACTCTGAACATATTGGGTCTAAACTAATGATTTTTGGATATGTGTGTCCTTTAGTCAAGATGTATATAATTTTGGAAAAGTGGGCGGTGCAACGCCCACATTTTTTTGTGTTTTGTTTGTACTTCAATAATGTCCAAAGTTTATGGTCGATCTCTTTTAAACTTTCAAGATTGGTTAAGAAAATTGTTGTGTACGATTCAGGCTATATCAATTTTTGGAAAAGTAACCAGTGCCTCGCCCCCAGGCTATATAAAATTTAAATTCTTCATGGCTCTGAACATATTTGGTCTAAATTAATGATTTCTGGATATGTGTGTCCTTTGGTCAAGATTTATGTAAGTAATTTTGGAAAAGTGGGCGGTGCCACGCCCACATTTTTTGTGTTTTGTTTGTATTTCAATAATGTCCAAAATTTATGGTCGATCTCTTTTAAACTTTCAAGATTGGTTAAGAAAATTGTTGTGTACGATTCAGGCTATATCAATTTTTGGAAAAGTAGGCGGTGCCACGCCCCAAGTCTATATAAAATTTAAATTCTTCATAGCTCTGAACATATTTGGTCTAAATTAATGATTTCTGGATATGTGTGTCCTTTGGTCAAGATTTATGTAAGTAATTTTGGAAAAGTGGGCGGTGCCACGCCCACATTTTTTGTGTTTTGTTTGTATTTCAATAATGTCCAAAATTTATGGTCGATCTCTTTTAAACTTTCAAGATTGGTTAAGAAAATTGTTGTGTACGATTCAGGCTATATCAATTTTTGGAAAAGTAGGCGGTGCCACGCCCCAAGTCTATATAAAATTTAAATTCTTCATAGCTCTGAACATATTTGGTCTAAATTAATGATTTCTGGATATGTGTGTCCTTTGGTCAAGATTTATGTAAGTAATTTTGGAAAAGTGGGCGGTGCTACGCCCACATTTTTTGTGTTTTGTTTGTATTTCAATAATGTCCAAAATTTATGGTCGATCTCTTTTAAACTTTCAAGATTGGTTAAGAAAATTGTTGTGTACGATTCAGGCTATATCAATTTTTGGAAAAGTAGGCGGTGCCACGCCCCAAGTCTATATAAAATTTAAATTCTTCATAGCTCTGAACATATTTGGTCTAAATTAAAGATTTTTGGATATGTGTGTCCTTTAGTCAAGATGTATATAATTTTGGAAAAGTGGGCGGTGCAACGCCCACATTTTTTGTGTTTTGTTTGTACTTCAATAATGTCCAAAGTTTATGGTCGATCTCTTTTAAACTTTCAAGATTGGTTAAGAAAATTGTTGTGTACGATTCAGGCTATATAAATTTTTGGAAAAGTAGCCAGTGCCTCGCCCCCAGGCTATATAAAATTTAAATTCTTCATAACTCTGAACATATTGGGTCTAAACTAATGATTTTTGGATATGTGTGTCCTTTAGTCAAGATGTATATAATTTTGGAAAAGTGGGCGGTGCAACGCCCACATTTTTTTGTGTTTTGTTTGTACTTCAATAATGTCCAAAGTTTATGGTCGATCTCTTTTAAACTTTCAAGATTGGTTAAGAAAATTGTTGTGTACGATTCAGGCTATATCAATTTTTGGAAAAGTAACCAGTGCCTCGCCCCCAGGCTATATAAAATTTAAATTCTTCATGGCTCTGAACATATTTGGTCTAAATTAATGATTTCTGGATATGTGTGTCCTTTGGTCAAGATTTATGTAAGTAATTTTGGAAAAGTGGGCGGTGCCACGCCCACATTTTTTGTGTTTTGTTTGTATTTCAATAATGTCCAAAATTTATGGTCGATCTCTTTTAAACTTTCAAGATTGGTTAAGAAAATTGTTGTGTACGATTCAGGCTATATCAATTTTTGGAAAAGTAGGCGGTGCCACGCCCCAAGTCTATATAAAATTTAAATTCTTCATAGCTCTGAACATATTTGGTCTAAATTAATGATTTCTGGATATGTGTGTCCTTTGGTCAAGATTTATGTAAGTAATTTTGGAAAAGTGGGCGGTGCCACGCCCACATTTTTTGTGTTTTGTTTGTATTTCAATAATGTCCAAAATTTATGGTCGATCTCTTTTAAACTTTCAAGATTGGTTAAGAAAATTGTTGTGTACGATTCAGGCTATATCAATTTTTGGAAAAGTAGGCGGTACCACGCCCCAAGTCTATATAAAATTTAAATTCTTCATAGCTCTGAACATATTTGTTCTAAATTAATGATTTCTGGATATGTGTGTCCTTTGGTCAAGATTTATGTAAGTAATTTTGGAAAAGTGGGCGGTGCCACGCCCACATTTTTTGTGTTTTGTTTGTACTTCAATAATGTCCAAAGTTTATGGTCGATCTCTTTTAAACTTTCAAGATTGGTTAAGAAAATTGTTGTGTACGATTCAGGCTATATCAATTTTTGGAAAAGTAGGCGGTACCACGCCCCAAGTCTATATAAAATTTAAATTCTTCATAGCTCTGAACATATTTGTTCTAAATTAATGATTTCTGGATATGTGTGTCCTTTGGTCAAGATTTATGTAAGTAATTTTGGAAAAGTGGGCGGTGCCACGCCCACATTTTTTGTGTTTTGTTTGTACTTCAATAATGTCCAAAATTTATGGTCGATCTCTTTTAAACTTTCAAGATTGGTTAAGAAAGTTGTTGTGTACGATTCAGGCTATATAAATTTTTGGAAAAGTAGCCAGTGCCACGCCCCCAGGCTATATAAAATTTAAATTCTTCATAGCTCTGAACATATTGGGTCTAAATTAAAGATTTTTGGATATGTGTGTCCTTTAGTCAAGATGTATATAAATTTGGAAAAGTGGGCGGTGCCACGTCCCTTTTTTTGTGTTTTGTTTGTACTTCAATAATGTCCAAAGTTTATGGTCGATCTCTTTTAAACTTTCAAGATTGGTTAAGAAAATTGTTGTGTACGATTCAGGCTATATAAATTTTTGGAAAAGTAGCCAGTGCCTCGCCCCCAGGCTATATAAAATTTAAATTCTTCATAACTCTGAACATATTGGGTCTAAACTAATGATTTTTGGATATGTGTGTCCCTTGGTCAAGAATTATATAATTTGGGAAATGTGGTGCCACGCCCACATTTTTTGTATTCAGTGCTTTGTTTGTACTTCAATAATGTCCAAAGTTTATGGTTGATCTGTTTTAAACTTTTCCAATACGTTAAAATCTTTGTTGGGTACGACATACATAGGCTACATTTGTAAATTCTTTAGAAAAGTGGGCAGTTCCAGGACCACAAGCTAAGTAATATTTCAATTCGTTATATCCCTGAATGTATTTGCTGGTCAGGCAGAACAACGTCTGCCGGGTCTGCTAGTCTACATATAAAAATGGAGCCTATTTTCCTTGCTGACGCTATAACTCCAGAACGGCAGGACCGAATTAAACGAAATTTTGCGCGTAGTTTTTGATTGAGCCCGACATGGTTTATGGCCAAAAAAAGTATAAGAACCCGGGAAGGTTTTGGAGATATTCCACAAAATGTGGACCAGGGGTGACTCCAGAAAGTGTTTGTACGATATGGGTATCAAATGGAAGGTGTTGACGAGCGCTTGAACATGGTGTAGTTATTAGTCCCACATAAGACCCCGTATTCGAGGTATTTCCCAAAATATGGACCAGGTGTGACCCCAGACGGGTTTTCTACAATATGGGTATCAAATAAAAGGTATTGATGAGTATTTAAAAAAGAGGTGATTTTCAAGACCCTATGCGACCCGTTTTCCGATATATCTATCAAAATGTGGACCAGGGGTGACCTTAGAAGGATTTTATGCGATATGGGTGTCGAATAAAAGGTGTTGATGAGTGTTTAAAAAAGAGGTGATTTTCAGGACCCTATGCTACCCCTCTTACGAGATATCCAATAATGAGGACCAGGGGTGACCCTGGTATAATATAAAAATAAGTCGGAAAGCAGGAAAATAATGGAAGTCATTTTTCACATACATCGCCATTAATTTTATGTGACATATTTTCTTGTGCGCACGTTCTTTCAAACGCAAATTTAAAACCGGTATTGTGTTCACTGTGAAATTGAAAAATGTATAGTAACTCATCAATTGAGAACGGCTGGACCGATTTCACAAATTTTTTTTTTTTTATTGTATTTGTTTGTGCCCCGAGAAGGTTCTTCAGAAAGAAAAAGTAAAAAAAGTTTCTGGAATCCTGAGATATTGACCGAAATGTGGACCAGGGGTGACCCCAAATGTATTTTAACAATATGCGTATCAAATTAAAGGTGTTGATGAGAGTTTTCACAAAGAACAATTTTCAGGTTCATCTGCGAACCCGTTTCCAAGATATTGACCATTAGGTGGACCAAGGCTGACCCAAGAATATGCTCATACAATATAGCTATCATATCAAAAGTGTTGATGACAAAAGCTTTTTCATAGAGCTGTTTGCCTGTTCTATATATATAAAAATGGAGGGAAAAAATGTATAGTAACTCATCAATTGAGAACGGCTCGACCGATTTCACTAATTTTTCCTTAATTGTATTTGTTTGTGCCCCAAGAAGGTTCTTCAGAGAGAAAAAGTTAAAAAAGTTTCTGGAATCCTGAGATATTGACCAAAATGTGGACCAGGGGTGACTCCGAATGTATTTTAACAATAAGCGTATCAAATTAAAGGTGTTGATGAGAGTTTTCACAAGGAAAAGTTTTCAGGTTCATCTGCGAACCCGTTTCCTTGAAATTTACCATTAGGTGGACCAAGGCTGACCCAAGAATAAGCTCATATAATATAGCTATCATATAAAAAGTGTTGATGACTGTGTCCGCTTAGAGT
The DNA here is from genome assembly GCA_951509765.1 of Sphenella marginata. NCBI lineage: Eukaryota > Metazoa > Arthropoda > Insecta > Diptera > Tephritidae > Sphenella > Sphenella marginata. Next base: position 122,529,918 of record OX608078.1, read on the forward strand.
GAATTTTAGATTCATCTGAATTCAAGAAAAAAATTATTATACAAAAGCTTTTTCATAGAGCTGTTTGCCTTATCTATTTATAAAAATGAATCCCTATTTCCCTTGGTCATCGCATCACGCCTGAATGGATAAACTAATTACAAAAGTTAAACTAGGTTATGTCGATTTGCTATTCTTTTTTCAATTCTGTTCGCAGTTTTGGTAAGTTTGAATATATTAACTGACGGTAATTCTTTCATTTAGGTGTCACCTCCTAAAAAATTGAATGCGTGTCGTGAAATAACATTGAAACATTGCCTTATCTTATAAATTGTGAAACATTGCCTTATCTTATAAATAAAAATGAATGTGTGTCTGTGTGTCTGTGTGTCCTTTATAGGCGTCCAAAGTACTCAACCGATTTTTATGAAATTTTCACAGTATATTCTTGGGATCACGAGTTAAAGCATAGGCTATATATATTTTTGGAAAAGTGGGCGGTGCCACGCCCTCAGGCTATATAAAAATTCAAATTGTCATAGCTATGAATTTCAAATCGTCATAACTATGAACATATTTGGTCTTAATTAATGATTTTTGGATGTGTGTGTCCTTTGGTCAAGATTTATACAATTTTCGAAAAGTGGGCGGTGCCACGCCCCCATTTTTTGTGTTTTGTTTGTAATTCAATAATATCCAAAGTTTATGGTCGATCTCTTTTAAACTCTCCACTTTGATTTAGAAGATTATTGTGTAGGATTTAGGTTGTATACATTTTTGGAAAAGTGGGCGGTGCCACGCCCACAGGCCATATAAAATTTCAAATCGTCCTAACTATGAACATATTTGGTCTAAATTAATGATTTTTAGATATGTGTGTCCTTTGGTCAAGATTTATACATTTTTCGAAAAGTGGGCGGTGCCACGCCCCCATTTTTTGTGTTTTGTTTGTAATTCAATAATATCCAAAGTTTATGGTCGATCTCTTTTAAACTCTCCACTTTGATTTAGAAGATTATTGTGTAGGATTTAGGTTGTATACATTTTTGGAAAAGTGGGCGGTGCCACGCCCACAGGCTATATAAAATTTCAAATCGTCCTAACTATGAACATATTTGGTCTAAATTAATGATTTTTAGATATGTGTGTCCTTTGGTCAAGATTTATACATTTTTCGAAAAGTGGGCGGTGCCACACCCCCATTTTTTGTGTTTTGTTTGTAATTCAATAATATCCAAAGTTTATGGTCGATCTCTTTTAAACTCTCCACTTTGATTTAGAAGATTATTGTGTAGGATTTAGGTTGTATACATTTTTGGAAAAGTGGGCTGTGCCATGCCCACAGCCTATATAAAATTTCAAATCGTCCTAAATATGAACATATTTCGTCTAAATTAATGATTTTTAGATATGTGTGTAATTTGGTCAAGATTTATACATTTTTCGAAAAGTGGGCGGTGAAACGCCCCCATTTTTTGTGTTTTGTGTGTACTTCAATAATGTCCAAAATTTATGGTCGATCTCTTTTAAACTTTCAAGATTGGTTAAGAAAATTGTTGTGTAAGATTCAGGCTATATCAATTTTTGGAAAAGTAGCCAGTGCCACGCCCCCAGGCTATATAAAATTTAAATTCTTCATAGCTCTGAACATATTGGGTCTAAATTAAAGATTTTTGGATATGTGTGTCCTTTAGTCAAGATGTATATAATTTTGGAAAAGTGTTTTGTTTGTACTTCAATAATGTCCAAAGTTTATGGTCGATCTCTTTTAAACTTTCAAGATTGGTTAAGAAAATTGTTGTGTACGATTCAGGCTATATAAATTTTTGGAAAAGTAGCCAGTGCCTCGCCCTCAGGCTATATAAAATTTAAATTCTTCATAACTCTGAACATATTGGGTCTAAATTAAAGATTTTTGGATATGTGTGTCCTTTAGTCAAGATGTATATAATTTTGGAAAAGTGGGCGGTGCAACGCCCACATTTTTTGTGTTTTGTTTGTACTTCAATAATGTCCAAAGTTTATGGTCGATCTCTTTTAAACTTCCAAGATTGGTTAAGAAAGTTGCTGTGTACGATTCAGGCTATATCAATTTTTGGAAAAGTAGGCGGTGCCACACCCCCAGGCTATATAAAATTTAAATTCTTCATAGCTCTGAACATATTTGGTCTAAATTAATGATTTCTGGATATGTGTGTACTTTGGTCAAGATTTATGTAATTTTGGAAATGTGGGCGGTGCCACGCCCACATTTTTTGTGTTTTGTTTGTATTTCAATAATGTCCAAAATTTACGGTCGATCTCTTTTAAACTTTCAAGATTGGTTAAGAAAGTTGTTGTGTACGATTCAGGCTATATCAATTTTTGGAAAAGTAGCCAGTGCCACGCCCCCAGGCTATATAAAATTTAAATTCTTCATAGCTCTGAACATATTTGGTTTAAATTAATGATTTCTGGATATGTGTGTCCTTTAGTCAAGATGTATATAATTTTGGAAAAGTAGGCGGTGCAACGCCCACACTTTTTGTGTTTTGTGTGTACTTCAATAATGTCCAAAATTTATGGTCGATCTCTTTTAAACTTTCAAGATTGGTTAAGAAAATTGTTGTGTAAGATTCAGGCTATATCAATTTTTGGAAAAGTAGCCAGTGCCACGCCCCCAGGCTATATAAAATTTAAATTCTTCATAGCTCTGAACATATTGGGTCTAAATTAAAGATTTTTGGATATGTGTGTCCTTTAGTCAAGATGTATATAATTTTGGAAAAGTGGGCGGTGCAACGCCCACATTTTTTTGTGTTTTGTTTGTACTTCAATAATGTCCAAAGTTTATGGTCGATCTCTTTTAAACTTTCAAGATTGGTTAAGAAAATTGTTGTGTACGATTCAGGCTATATAAATTTTTGGAAAAGTAGCCAGTGCCTCGCCCCCAGGCTATATAAAATTTAAATTCTTCATAACTCTGAACATATTGGGTCTAAATTAAAGATTTTTGGATATGTGTGTCCTTTAGTCAAGATGTATACAATTTTGGAAAAGTGGGCGGTGCAACGCCCACATTTTTTGTGTTTTGTTTGTACTTCAATAATGTCCAAAGTTTATGGTCGATCTCTTTTAAACTTTCAAGATTGGTTAAGAAAGTTGTTGTGTACGATTCAGGCTATATCAATTTTTGGAAAAGTAGCCAGTGCCACGCCCCCAGGCTATATAAAATTTAAATTCTTCATAACTCTGAACATATTGGGTCTAAATTAAAGATTTTTGGATATGTGTGTCCTTTAGTCAAGATGTATATAATTTTGGAAAAGTGGGCGGTGCAACGCCCACATTTTTTGTGTTTTGTTTGTACTTCAATAATGTCCAAAGTTTATGGTCGATCTCTTTTAAACTTTCAAGATTGGTTAAGAAAATTGTTGTGTACGATTCAGGCTATATAAATTTTTGGAAAAGTAGCCAGTGCCTCGCCCCCAGGCTATCTAAAATTTAAATTCTTCATAACTCTGAACATATTGGGTCTAAACTAATGATTTCTGGATATGTGTGTCCTTTGGTCAAGATTTATGTAAGTAATTTTGGAAAAGTGGGCGGTGCCACGCCCACATTTTTTGTATTTTGTTTGTATTTCAATAATGTCCAAAATTTATGGTCGATCTCTTTTAAACTTTCAAGATTGGTTAAGAAAATTGTTGTGTACGATTCAGGCTATATCAATTTTTGGAAAAGTAGGCGGTGCCACGCCCCAAGTCTATATAAAATTTAAATTCTTCATAGCTCTGAACATATTTGGTCTAAATTAATGATTTCTGGATATGTGTGTCCTTTGGTCAAGATTTATGTAAGTAATTTTGGAAAAGTCGGCGGTGCCACGCCCACATTTTTTGTGTTTTGTTTGTATTTCAATAATGTCCAAAATTTATGGTCGATCTCTTTTAAACTTTCAAGATTGGTTAAGAAAGTTGTTGTGTACGATTCAGGCTATATCAATTTTTGGAAAAGTAGGCGGTGCCACGCCCCAAGTCTATATAAAATTTAAATTCTTCATAGCTCTGAACATATTTGGTCTAAATTAATGATTTCTGGATATGTGTGTCCTTTGGTCAAGATTTATGTAAGTAATTTTGGAAAAGTGGGCGGTGCCACGCCCACATTTTTTGTGTTTTGTTTGTATTTCAATAATGTCCAAAATTTATGGTCGATCTCTTTTAAACTTTCAAGATTGGTTAAGAAAATTGTTGTGTACGATTCAGGCTATATCAATTTTTGGAAAAGTAGGCGGTGCCACGCCCCAAGTCTATATAAAATTTAAATTCTTCATAGCTCTGAACATATTTTGTCTAAATTAATGATTTCTGGATATGTGTGTCCTTTGGTCAAGATTTATGTAAGTAATTTTGGAAAAGTGGGCGGTGCCACGCCCACATTTTTTGTGTTTTGTATGTATTTCAATAATGTCCAAAATTTATGGTCGATCTCTTTTAAACTTTCAAGATTGGTTAAGAAAATTGTTGTGTACGATTCAGGCTATATAAATTTTTGGAAAAGTAGCCAGTGCCTCGCCCCCAGGCTATATAAAATTTAAATTCTTCATAGCTCTGAACATATTTGGTCTAAATTAATGATTTCTGGATATGTGTGTCCTTTGGTCAAGATTTATGTAAGTAATTTTGGAAAAGTGGGCGGTGCCACGCCCACATTTTTTGTGTTTTGTTTGTATTTCAATAATGTCCAAAATTTATGGTCGATCTCTTTTAAACTTTCAAGATTGGTTAAGAAAATTGTTGTGTACGATTCAGGCTATATCAATTTTTGGAAAAGTAGGCGGTGCCACGCCCCAAGTCTATATAAAATTTAAATTCTTCATAGCTCTGAACATATTTGGTCTAAATTAATGATTTCTGGATATGTGTGTCCTTTGGTCAAGATTTATGTAAGTAATTTTGGAAAAGTGGGCGGTGCCACGCCCACATTTTTTGTGTTTTGTTTGTACTTCAATAATGTCCAAAGTTTATGGTCGATCTCTTTTAAACTTTCAAGATTGGTTAAGAAAATTGTTGTGTACGATTCAGGCTATATAAATTTTTGGAAAAGTAGCCAGTGCCTCGCCCTCAGGCTATATAAAATTTAAATTCTTCATAACTCTGAGCATATTGGGTCTAAATTAAAGATTTTTGGATATGTGTGTCCTTTAGTCAAGATGTATATAATTTTGGAAAAGTGGGCGGTGCAACGCCCACATTTTTTGTGTTTTGTTTGTACTTCAATAATGTCCAAAGTTTATGGTCGATCTCTTTTAATCTTCCAAGATTGGTAAAGAAAGTTGTTGTGTACGATTCAGGCTATATCAATTTTTGGAAAAGTAGGCGGTGCCACACCCCCAGGCTATATAAAATTTAAATTCTTCATAGCTCAGAACATATTTGGTCTAAATTAATGATTTCTGGATATGTGTGTACTTTGGTCAAGATTTATGTAATTTTGGAAAAGTGGGCGGTGCCACGCCCACATTTTTTGTGTTTTGTTTGTATTTCAATAATGTCCAAAATTTACGGTCGATCTCTTTTAAACTTTCAAGATTGGTTAAGAAAGTTGTTGTGTACGATTCAGGCTATATCAATTTTTGGAAAAGTAGCCAGTGCCACGCCCCCAGGCTATATAAAATTTAAATTCTTCATAGCTCTGAACATATTTGGTTTAAATTAATGATTTCTGGATATGTGTGTCCTTTAGTCAAGATGTATATAATTTTGGAAAAGTAGGCGGTGCAACCCCCACATTTTTTGTGTTTTGTGTGTACTTCAATAATGTCCAAAATTTATGGTCGATCTCTTTTAAACTTTCAAGATTGGTTAAGAAAATTGTTGTGTAAGATTCAGGCTATATCAATTTTTGGAAAAGTAGCCAGTGCCACGCCCCCAGGCTATATAAAATTTAAATTCTTCATAGCTCTGAACATATTGGGTCTAAATTAAAGATTTTTGGATATGTGTGTCCTCTAGTCAAGATGTATATAATTTTGGAAAAGTGGGCGGTGCAACGCCCACATTTTTTTGTGTTTTGTTTGTACTTCAATAATGTCCAAAGTTTATGGTCGATCTCTTTTAAACTTTCAAGATTGGTTAAGAAAGTTGTTGTGTACGATTCAGGCTATATCAATTTTTGGAAAAGTAGGCGGTGCCACGCCCCAAGTCTATATAAAATTTAAATTCTTCATAGCTCTGAACATATTTGGTCTAAATTAATGATTTCTGGATATGTGTGTCCTTTGGTCAAGATTTATGTAAGTAATTTTGGAAAAGTGGGCGGTGCCACGCCCACATTTTTTGTGTTTTGTTTGTATTTCTATAATGTCCAAAATTTATGGTCGATCTCTTTTAAACTTTCAAGATTGGTTAAGAAAGTTGTTGTGTACGATTCAGGCTATATCAATTTTTGGAAAAGTAGCCAGTGCCACGCCCCCAGGCTATATAAAATTTAAATTCTTCATAGCTCTGAACATATTTGGTTTAAATTAATGATTTCTGGATATGTGTGTACTTTGGTCAAGATTTATGTAATTTTGGAAAAGTGATCGGTGCCACGCCCACATTTTTTGTGTTTTGTTTGTATTTCAATAATGTCCAAAATTTATGGTCGATCTCTTTTAAACTTTCAAGATTGGTTAAGAAAGTTGTTGTGTACGATTCAGGCTATATCAATTTTTGGAAAAGTAGCCAGTGCCACGCCCCCAGGCTATATAAAATTTAAATTCTTCATAACTCTGAACATATTGGGTCTAAATTAAAGATTTTTGGATATGTGTGTCCTTTAGTCAAGATGTATATAATTTTGGAAAAGTGGGCGGTGCAACGCCCACATTTTTTGTGTTTTGTTTGTACTTCAATAATGTCCAAAGTTTATGGTCGATCTCTTTTAAACTTTCAAGATTGGTTAAGAAAATTGTTGTGTACGATTCAGGCTATATAAATTTTTGGAAAAGTAGCCAGTGCCTCGCCCCCAGGCTATATAAAATTTAAATTCTTCATAACTCTGAACATATTGGGTCTAAACTAATGATTTCTGGATATGTGTGTCCTTTGGTCAAGATTTATGTAAGTAATTTTGGAAAAGTGGGCGGTGCCACGCCCACATTTTTTGTGTTTTGTTTGTATTTCAATAATGTCCAAAATTTATGGTCGATCTCTTTTAAACTTTCAAGATTGGTTAAGAAAATTGTTGTGTACGATTCAGGCTATATAAATTTTTGGAAAAGTAGCCAGTGCCTCGCCCCCAGGCTATATAAAATTTAAATTCTTCATAGCTCTGAACATATTTGGTCTAAATTAATGATTTCTGGATATGTGTGTCCTTTGGTCAAGATTTATGTAAGTAATTTTGGAAAAGTGGGCGGTGCCACGCCCACATTTTTTGTGTTTTGTTTGTATTTCAATAATGTCCAAAATTTATGGTCGATCTCTTTTAAACTTTCAAGATTGGTTAAGAAGATTGTTGTGTACGATTCAGGCTATATCAATTTTTGGAAAAGTAGGCGGTGCCACGCCCCAAGTCTATATAAAATTTAAATTCTTCATAGCTCTGAACATATTTGGTCTAAATTAATGATTTCTGGATATGTGTGTCCTTTGGTCAAGATTTATGTAAGTAATTTTGGAAAAGTGGGCGGTGCCACGCCCACATTTTTTGTGTTTTGCTTGTACTTCAATAATGTCCAAAGTTTATGGTCGATCTCTTTTAAACTTTCAAGATTGGTTAAGAAAATTGTTGTGTACGATTCAGGCTATATAAATTTTTGGAAAAGTAGCCAGTGCCTCGCCCTCAGGCTATATAAAATTTAAATTCTTCATAACTCTGAGCATATTGGGTCTAAATTAAAGATTTTTGGATATGTGTGTCCTTTAGTCAAGATGTATATAATTTTGGAAAAGTGGGCGGTGCAACGCCCACATTTTTTGTGTTTTGTTTGTACTTCAATAATGTCCAAAGTTTATGGTCGATCTCTTTTAAACTTCCAAGATTGGTTAAGAAAGTTGTTGTGTACGATTCAGGCTATATCAATTTTTGGAAAAGTAGGCGGTGCCACACCCCCAGGCTATATAAAATTTAAATTTTTCATAGCTCTGAACATATTTGGTCTAAATTAATGATTTCTGGATATGTGTGTACTTTGGTCAAGATTTATGTAATTTTGGAAAAGTGGGCGGTGCCACGCCCACATTTTTTGTGTTTTGTTTGTATTTCAATAATGTCCAAAATTTACGGTCGATCTCTTTTAAACTTTCAAGATTGGTTAAGAAAGTTGTTGTGTACGATTCAGGCTATATCAATTTTTGGAAAAGTAGCCAGTGCCACGCCCCCAGGCTATATAAAATTTAAATTCTTCATAGCTCTGAACATATTTGGTTTAAATTAATGATTTCTGGATATGTGTGTCCTTTAGTCAAGATGTATATAATTTTGGAAAAGTAGGCGGTGCAACGCCCACATTTTTTGTGTTTTGTGTGTACTTCAATAATGTCCAAAATTTATGGTCGATCTCTTTTAAACTTTCAAGATTGGTTAAGAAAATTGTTGTGTAAGATTCAGGCTATATCAATTTTTGGAAAAGTAGCCAGTGCCACGCCCCCAGGCTATATAAAATTTAAATTCTTCATAGCTCTGAACATATTGGGTCTAAATTAAAGATTTTTGGATATGTGTGTCCTCTAGTCAAGATGTATATAATTTTGGAAAAGTGGGCGGTGCAACGCCCACATTTTTTTGTGTTTTGTTTGTACTTCAATAATGTCCAAAGTTTATGGTCGATCTCTTTTAAACTTTCAAGATTGGTTAAGAAAGTTGTTGTGTACGATTCAGGCTATATCAATTTTTGGAAAAGTAGGCGGTGCCACGCCCCAAGTCTATATAAAATTTAAATTCTTCATAGCTCTGAACATATTTGGTCTAAATTAATGATTTCTGGATATGTGTGTCCTTTGGTCAAGATTTATGTAAGTAATTTTGGAAAAGTGGGCGGTGCCACGCCCACATTTTTTGTGTTTTGTTTGTATTTCTATAATGTCCAAAATTTATGGTCGATCTCTTTTAAACTTTCAAGATTGGTTAAGAAAGTTGTTGTGTACGATTCAGGCTATATCAATTTTTGGAAAAGTAGCCAGTGCCACGCCCCCAGGCTATATAAAATTTAAATTCTTCATAGCTCTGAACATATTTGGTTTAAATTAATGATTTCTGGATATGTGTGTACTTTGGTCAAGATTTATGTAATTTTGGAAAAGTGATCGGTGCCACGCCCACATTTTTTGTGTTTTGTTTGTATTTCAATAATGTCCAAAATTTATGGTCGATCTCTTTTAAACTTTCAAGATTGGTTAAGAAAGTTGTTGTGTACGATTCAGGCTATATCAATTTTTGGAAAAGTAGCCAGTGCCACGCCCCCAGGCTATATAAAATTTAAATTCTTCATAACTCTGAACATATTGGGTCTAAATTAAAGATTTTTGGATATGTGTGTCCTTTAGTCAAGATGTATATAATTTTGGAAAAGTGGGCGGTGCAACGCCCACATTTTTTGTGTTTTGTTTGTACTTCAATAATGTCCAAAGTTTATGGTCGATCTCTTTTAAACTTTCAAGATTGGTTAAGAAAATTGTTGTGTACGATTCAGGCTATATAAATTTTTGGAAAAGTAGCCAGTGCCTCGCCCCCAGGCTATATAAAATTTAAATTCTTCATAACTCTGAACATATTGGGTCTAAACTAATGATTTCTGGATATGTGTGTCCTTTGGTCAAGATTTATGTAAGTAATTTTGGAAAAGTGGGCGGTGCCACGCCCACATTTTTTGTGTTTTGTTTGTATTTCAATAATGTCCAAAATTTATGGTCGATCTCTTTTAAACTTTCAAGATTGGTTAAGAAAATTGTTGTGTACGATTCAGGCTATATAAATTTTTGGAAAAGTAGCCAGTGCCTCGCCCCCAGGCTATATAAAATTTAAATTCTTCATAGCTCTGAACATATTTGGTCTAAATTAATGATTTCTGGATATGTGTGTCCTTTGGTCAAGATTTATGTAAGTAATTTTGGAAAAGTGGGCGGTGCCACGCCCACATTTTTTGTGTTTTGTTTGTATTTCAATAATGTCCAAAATTTATGGTCGATCTCTTTTAAACTTTCAAGATTGGTTAAGAAGATTGTTGTGTACGATTCAGGCTATATCAATTTTTGGAAAAGTAGGCGGTGCCACGCCCCAAGTCTATATAAAATTTAAATTCTTCATAGCTCTGAACATATTTGGTCTAAATTAATGATTTCTGGATATGTGTGTCCTTTGGTCAAGATTTATGTAAGTAATTTTGGAAAAGTGGGCGGTGCCACGCCCACATTTTTTGTGTTTTGCTTGTACTTCAATAATGTCCAAAGTTTATGGTCGATCTCTTTTAAACTTTCAAGATTGGTTAAGAAAATTGTTGTGTACGATTCAGGCTATATAAATTTTTGGAAAAGTAGCCAGTGCCTCGCCCTCAGGCTATATAAAATTTAAATTCTTCATAACTCTGAGCATATTGGGTCTAAATTAAAGATTTTTGGATATGTGTGTCCTTTAGTCAAGATGTATATAATTTTGGAAAAGTGGGCGGTGCAACGCCCACATTTTTTGTGTTTTGTTTGTACTTCAATAATGTCCAAAGTTTATGGTCGATCTCTTTTAAACTTCCAAGATTGGTTAAGAAAGTTGTTGTGTACGATTCAGGCTATATCAATTTTTGGAAAAGTAGGCGGTGCCACACCCCCAGGCTATATAAAATTTAAATTTTTCATAGCTCTGAACATATTTGGTCTAAATTAATGATTTCTGGATATGTGTGTACTTTGGTCAAGATTTATGTAATTTTGGAAAAGTGGGCGGTGCCACGCCCACATTTTTTGTGTTTTGTTTGTATTTCAATAATGTCCAAAATTTACGGTCGATCTCTTTTAAACTTTCAAGATTGGTTAAGAAAGTTGTTGTGTACGATTCAGGCTATATCAATTTTTGGAAAAGTAGCCAGTGCCACGCCCCCAGGCTATATAAAATTTAAATTCTTCATAGCTCTGAACATATTTGGTTTAAATTAATGATTTCTGGATATGTGTGTCCTTTAGTCAAGATGTATATAATTTTGGAAAAGTAGGCGGTGCAACGCCCACATTTTTTGTGTTTTGTGTGTACTTCAATAATGTCCAAAATTTATGGTCGATCTCTTTTAAACTTTCAAGATTGGTTAAGAAAATTGTTGTGTAAGATTCAGGCTATATCAATTTTTGGAAAAGTAGCCAGTGCAACGCCCCCAGGCTATATAAAATTTAAATTCTTCATAGCTCTGAACATATTGGGTCTAAATTAAAGATTTTTGGATATGTGTGTCCTTTAGTCAAGATGTATATAATTTTGGAAAAGTGGGCGGTGCAACGCCCACATTTTTTTGTGTTTTGTTTGTACTTCAATAATGTCCAAAGTTTATGGTCGATCTCTTTTAAACTTTCAAGATTGGTTAAGAAAATTGTTGTGTACGTTTCAGGCTATATAAATTTTTGGAAAAGTAGCCAGTGCCTCGCCCCCAGGCTATATAAAATTTAAATTCTTCATAACTCTGAACATATTGGGTCTAAATTAAAGATTTTTGGATATGTGTGTCCTTTAGTCAAGATGTATATAATTTTGGAAAAGTGGGCGGTGCAACGCCCACATTTTTTGTGTTTTGTTTGTACTTCAATAATGTCCAAAGTTTATGGTAGATCTCTTTTAAACTTCCAAGATTGGTTAAGAAAGTTGTTGTGTACGATTCAGGCTATATCAATTTTCGGAAAAGTAGGCGGTGCCACGCCCCAAGTCTATATAAAATTTAAATTCTTCATAACTCTGAACATATTGGGTCTAAACTAATGATTTTTGGATATGTGTGTCCTTTAGTCAAGATGTATATAATTTTGGAAAAGTGGGCGGTGCAACGCCCACATTTTTTTGTGTTTTGTTTGTACTTCAATAATGTCCAAAGTTTATGGTCGATCTCTTTTAAACTTTCAAGATTGGTTAAGAAAATTGTTGTGTACGATTCAGGCTATATAAATTTTTGGAAAAGTAGCCAGTGCCTCGCCCCCAGGCTATATAAAATTTAAATTCTTCATGGCTCTAAACATATTTGGTCTAAATTAATGATTTCTGGATATGTGTGTCCTTTGGTCAAGATTTATGTAAGTAATTTTGGAAAAGTGGGCGGTGCCACGCCCACATTTTTTGTGTTTTGTTTGTATTTCAATAATGTCCAAAATTTATGGTCGATCTCTTTTAAACTTTCAAGATTGGTTAAGAAAATTGTTGTGTACGATTCAGGCTATATCAATTTTTGGAAAAGTTGGCGGTGCCACGCCCCAAGTCTATATAAAATTTAAATTCTTCATAGCTCTGAACATATTTGGTCTAAATTAATGATTTCTGGATATGTGTGTCCTTTGGTCAAGATTTATGTAAGTAATTTTGGAAAAGTGGGCGGTGCCACGCCCACATTTTTTGTGTTTTGTTTGTATTTCAATAATGTCCAAAATTTATGGTCGATCTCTTTTAAACTTTCAAGATTGGTTAAGAAAATTGTTGTGTACGATTCAGGCTATATCAATTTTTGGAAAAGTAGGCGGTGCCACGCCCCAAGTCTATATAAAATTTAAATTCTTCATAGCTCTGAACATATTTGGTCTAAATTAATGATTTCTGGATATGTGTGTCCTTTGGTCAAGATTTATGTAAGTAATTTTGGAAAAGTGGGCGGTGTCACGCCCACATTTTTTGTGTTTTGTTTGTATTTCAATAATGTCCAAAATTTATGGTCGATCTCTTTTAAACTTTCAAGATTGGTTAAGAAAATTGTTGTGTACGATTCAGGCTATATCAATTTTTGGAAAAGTAGGCGGTGCCACGCCCCAAGTCTATATAAAATTTAAATTCTTCATAGCTCTGAACATATTTGGTCTAAATTAATGATTTCTGGATATGTGTGTCCCTTGGTCAAGATTTATGTAAGTAATTTTGGAAAAGTGGGCGGTGCCACGCCCACATTTTTTGTGTTTTGTTTGTACTTCAATAATGTCCAAAGTTTATGGTCGATCTCTTTTAAACTTTCAAGATTGGTTAAGAAAATTGTTGTGTACGATTCAGGCTATATCAATTTTTGGAAAAGTAGGCGGTGCCACGCCCCAAGTCTATATAAAATTTAAATTCTTCAAAGCTCTGAACATATTTGGTCTAAATTAATGATTTCTGGATATGTGTGTCCTTTGGTCAAGATTTATGTAAGTAATTTTGGAAAAGTGGGCGGTGCCACGCCCACATTTTTTGTGTTTTGTTTGTATTTCAATAATGTCCCAAATTTATGGTCGATCTCTCTTAAACTTTCAAGATTGGTTAAGAAAGTTGTTGTGTACGATTCAGGCTATATCAATTTTTGGAAAAGTAGCCAGTGCCACGCCCCCAGGCTATATAAAATTTAAATTCTTCATAGCTCTGAACATATTGGGTCTAAATTAAAGATTTTTGGATATGTGTGTCCTTTAGTCAAGATGTATATAATTTTGGAAAAGTGGGCGGTGCAACGCCCACATTTTTTTGTGTTTTGTTTGTACTTCAATAATGTCCAAAGTTTATGGTCGATCTCTTTTAAACTTTCAAGATTGGTTAAGAAAATTGTTGTGTACGATTCAGGCTATATAAATTTTTGGAAAAGTAGCCAGTGCCTCGCCCCCAGGCTATATAAAATTTAAATTCTTCATAACTCTGAACATATTGGGTCTAAACTAATGATTTTTGGATATGTGTGTCCCTTGGTCAAGAATTATATAATTTGGGAAATGTGGTGCCACGCCCACATTTTTTGTATTCAGTGCTTTGTTTGTACTTCAATAATGTCCAAAGTTTATGGTTGATCTGTTTTAAACTTTTCCAATACGTTAAAAAATTTGTTGGGTACGACATACATAGGCGACATTTGTAAATTCTTTAGAAAAGTGGGCAGTTCCAGGACCACAAGCTAAGTAATATTTCAATTCGTTATATCCCTGAATGTATTTGCTGGTCAGGCAGAACAACGTCTGCCGGGTCTGCTAGTCTTATAAATAAAAATGAATGTGTGTCTGTGTGGCTGTGTGTCCTTTATGGGCGTCCAAAGTACTCAACCGATTTTTATGAAATTTTCACAGTATATTCTTGAGATCATAGGTTAAAGCATAGGCTATATTAATTTTTGGAAAAGTGGGCGGTGCCCCACCCCCAGGCTATATAAAACTACAATTCTTCATAACTCTGAACATATTTGGTCTAAATTAATGATTTTTGATATTTGTGTCCTTTGGTCAAGATTTATGTAATTTTGGAAAAGTGGGCGGTGCCACGCCCACATTTTTTGTGTTTTGTTTGTACTTCAATAATGTCCAAAGTTTATGGTCGATCTCTTTTAAACTGTCAAGATTGGTTCAGAAGATTGTTGTGTACGATTTAGGCTATATCAATTTTTGGAAAAGTAGGCGGTGCCACGCCCCCAGGCTATATAAAATTTAAATTCTTCATAGCTCTAGGTCTAAATTAAAGATTTTTGGATATGTGTGTCCTTTAGTCAAGATGGATATTATCTGGGAAAAGTGGGCGGTCCCACGCCCACATTTTTTGTGTTTTGTTTGTACTTCAATAAGTTCAAAGTTTATGGTCGATCTGTTTTAAACTTTTCAAATACGTTAAAATCTTCGTTGGGTACGACATACATAGGCTACATTTGTAAATTCTTTCGAAAAGTGGGCAGTTCCAGGACCACAAGCTAAGTAATATTTCAATTCCTTATATCCCTGAATGTATTTGCTTTAGTGACATTTTAACGTTCTTAAATCTTAATCAAAGCACTTAATTTTTTTTGTTTGTTATTGCCGCTCATACATATCCAGAGTATTATAGGTAGATATAGGATATAATTAAATAAGTACTAACTATACATCTGCTCAGAAGCGCATAATGGTTTTTGTCATACCCATTGAGTTCAAAAGATCCGTTTTTTGAGTTGGACATCCAAACAATTTATTTGTTTATACCAAAGACTTTAAAGCCAGAAACATTGTATATTGTACCGTCGTACAAGGCGTATACAATTTCCATTTATTTTTTCCTTTTTTTTTTAACTCCCGCTGATTCCAAACAATTTGTTTCGCATTTGGTAACTTTTATTTGGACTCTACTGTTAGTCTCCCACTGAACAAAGATCATGTCAAAAACACCTGACATTGAACCTTATTATCGACCCATCCAAGTGACACCGAGGTCCAAACCGACTTCCGCAAAAAGTCATCGTTCTTTCGCTGTGGAGTTTCCTGAGGAACAACATCGTTCTATAACTAGATAAGTGAGTGCAGAAAAAGTAAATTTTTAAAAGTGTACATACATTTGTATGAAGTGAAAAAGCAAGGCAAATGCCTAGTACCTAAAGGCTTTAAGGCCAAAAATTTGGAAAAGTTTAACCAATTTAAGAGCTTTTTCACGTCTGCCAGGAGTAGGCTGCTCCTGTAGGCGTGCGAGCTGACAAACCCCAAATCACATATTTACATATGGTAAGTTGTACAAATTGTTCCCCAAATATTACCCATAGCATTATGTTTAGTGAAACCCCTTTTAAATCTCGTTATTCTAAAACTGCGATGTGTTATTTTTCCGCAGATTTTTGCTGATACAAATTTTTGTATTCAATGCACATGTGGGTGCTTGTGCACACCACAAGAAACCCCGCCGCTTATCACGTTTCCCTCAATTTCTCCACAACGGGCAAATCCTCATTGAAATGCTCCATTTGTCGGTTTAAACCCACCGAAGATCATCCCAACACCTAATTCATCAGGACAACCAATTTTTCGGCATTTTTCCGTATGACGGAGTATACAAAAACCTCTTAAATTTATACATCATTTTCTTATAAGCCATAACCTAGGCATTGAGGTATGTAAGACATATTTTGTCTGTAAAAAAGTAATTCGAGCGAAAGAACAGAAAAATAGATTGCGAAACAAAAGTAGAATAAGAATATAATGAAGTTAAAGAAAATGTTATATCTTATAAATAAAAATGAATGTGTGTCTGTGTGTCTGTGTGTCCTTTATAGGCGTCCAAAGTACTCAACCGATTTTTATGAAGTATATATATGGGACAGTATATTCTTGGGATCACGAGTTAAAGCATAGGCTATATATATTTTTGGAAAAGTGGGCGGTGCCACGCCCTCAGGCTATATAAAAATTCAAATTGTCATAGCTATGAATTTCAAATCGTCATAACTATGAACATATTTGGTCTTAATTAATGATTTTTGGATATGTGTGTCCTTTGGTCAAGATTTATACAATTTTCGAAAAGTGGGCGGTGCCACGCCCCCATTTTTTGTGTTTTGTTTGTAATTCAATAATATCCAAAGTTTATGGTCGATCTCTTTTAAACTCTCCACTTTGATTTAGAAGATTATTGTGTAGGATTTAGGTTGTATACATTTTTGGAAAAGTGGGCGGTGCCACGCCCACAGGCCATATAAAATTTCAAATCGTCCTAACTATGAACATATTTGGTCTAAATTAATGATTTTTAGATATGTGTGTCCTTTGGTCAAGATTTATACATTTTTCGAAAAGTGGGCGGTGCCACGCCCCCATTTTTTGTGTTTTGTTTGTAATTCAATAATATCCAAAGTTTATGGTCGATCTCTTTTAAACTCTCCACTTTGATTTAGAAGATTATTGTGTAGGATTTAGGTTGTATACATTTTTGGAAAAGTGGGCGGTGCCACGCCCACAGGCTATATAAAATTTCAAATCGTCCTAACTATGAACATATTTGGTCTAAATTAATGATTTTTAGATATGTGTGTCCTTTGGTCAAGATTTATACATTTTTCGAAAAGTGGGCGGTGCCACACCCCCATTTTTTGTGTTTTGTTTGTAATTCAATAATATCCAAAGTTTATGGTCGATCTCTTTTAAACTCTCCACTTTGATTTAGAAGATTATTGTGTAGGATTTAGGTTGTATACATTTTTGGAAAAGTGGGCTGTGCCATGCCCACAGCCTATATAAAATTTCAAATCGTCCTAAATATGAACATATTTCGTCTAAATTAATGATTTTTAGATATGTGTGTAATTTGGTCAAGATTTATACATTTTTCGAAAAGTGGGCGGTGCCACGCCCCCATTTTTTGTGTTTTGTGTGTACTTCAATAATGTCCAAAATTTATGGTCGATCTCTTTTAAACTTTCAAGATTGGTTAAGAAAATTGTTGTGTAAGATTCAGGCTATATCAATTTTTGGAAAAGTAGCCAGTGCCACGCCCCCAGGCTATATAAAATTTAAATTCTTCATAGCTCTGAACATATTTGGTTTAAATTAATGATTTCTGGATATGTGTGTCCTTTAGTCAAGATGTATATAATTTTGGAAAAGTGGGCGTTGCACCGCCCACATTTTTTGTGTTTTGTGTGTACTTCAATAATGTCCAAAATTTATGGTCGATCTCTTTTAAACTTTCAAGATTGGTTAAGAAAATTGTTGTGTAAGATTCAGGCTATATCAATTTTTGGAAAAGTAGCCAGTGCCACTCCCCCAGGCTATATACAATTTAAATTCTTCATAGCTCTGAACATATTGGGTCTAAATTAAAGATTTTTGGATATGTGTGTCCTTTAGTCAAGATGTATATAATTTTGGAAAAGTGGGCGGTGCAACGCCCACATTTTTTTGTGTTTTGTTTGTACTTCAATAATGTCCAAAGTTTATGGTCGATCTCTTTTAAACTTTCAAGATTGGTTAAGAAAATTGTTGTGTACGATTCAGGCTATATAAATTTTTGGAAAAGTAGCCAGTGCCTCGCCCCCAGGCTATATAAAATTTAAATTCTTCATAACTCTGAACATATTGGGTCTAAATTAAAGATTTTTGGATATGTGTGTCCTTTAGTCAAGATGTATACAATTTTGGAAAAGTGGGCGGTGCAACGCCCACATTTTTTGTGTTTTGTTTGTATTTCTATAATGTCCAAAATTTATGGTCGATCTCTTTTAAACTTTCAAAATTGGTTAAGAAAGTTGTTGTGTACGATTCAGGCTATATCAATTTTTGGAAAAGTAGCCAGTGCCACGCCCCCAGGCTATATAAAATTTAAATTCTTCATAGCTCTGAACATATTGGGTCTAAACTAATGATTTCTGGATATGTGTGTCCTTTGGTCAAGATTTATGTAAGTAATTTTGGAAAAGTGGGCGGTGCCACGCCCACATTTTTGTGTTTTGTTTGTATTTCAATAATGTCCAAAATTTATGGTCGATCTCTTTTAAACTTTCAAGATTGGTTAAGAAAATTGTTGTGTACGATTCAGGCTATATCAATTTTTGGAAAAGTAGGCGGTGCCACGCCCCAAGTCTATTTAAAATTTAAATTCTTCATAGCTCTGAACATATTTGGTCTAAATTAATGATTTCTGGATATGTGTGTCCTTTGGTCAAGATTTATGTAAGTAATTTTGGAAAAGTGGGCGGTGCCACGCCCACATTTTTTGTGTTTTGTTTGTATTTCAATAATGTCCAAAATTTATGGTCGATCTCTTTTAAACTTTCAAGATTGGTTAAGAAAGTTGTTGTGTACGATTCAGGCTATATCAATTTTTGGAAAAGTAGGCGGTGCCACGCCCCAAGTCTATATAAAATTTAAATTCTTCATAGCTCTGAACATATTTGGTCTAAATTAATGATTTCTGGATATGTGTGTCCTTTGGTCAAGATTTATGTAAGTAATTTTGGAAAAGTGGGCGGTGCCACGCCCACATTTTTTGTGTTTTGTTTGTATTTCAATAATGTCCAAAATTTATGGTCGATCTCTTTTAAACTTTCAAGATTGGTTAAGAAAATTGTTGTGTACGATTCAGGCTATATCAATTTTTGGAAAAGTAGGCGGTGCCACGCCCCAAGTCTATATAAAATTTAAATTCTTCATAGCTCTGAACATATTTGGTCTAAATTAATGATTTCTGGATATGTGTGTCCCTTGGTCAAGATTTATGTAAGTAATTTTGGAAAAGTGGGCGGTGCCACGCCCACATTTTTTGTGTTTTGTTTGTATTTCAATAATGTCCAAAATTTATGGTCGATCTCTTTTAAACTTTCAAGATTGGTTAAGAAAATTGTTGTGTACGATTCAGGCTATATCAATTTTTGGAAAAGTAGGCGGTGCCACGCCCCAAGTCTATATAAAATTTAAATTCTTCATAGCTCTGAACATATTTGGTCTAAATTAATGATTTCTGGATATGTGTGTCCTTTGGTCAAGATTTATGTAAGTAATTTTGGAAAAGTGGGCGGTGCCACGCCCACATTTTTTGTGTTTTGTTTGTACTTCAATAATGTCCAAAGTTTATGGTCGATCTCTTTTAAACTTTCAAGATTGGTTAAGAAAATTGTTGTGTACGATTCAGGCTATATAAATTTTTGGAAAAGTAGCCAGTGCCTCGCCCTCAGGCTATATAAAATTTAAATTCTTCATAACTCTAAGCATATTGGGTCTAAATTAAAGATTTTTGGATATGTGTGTCCTTTAGTCAAGATGTATATAATTTTGGAAAAGTGGGCGGTGCAACGCCCACATTTTTTGTGTTTTGTTTGTACTTCAATAATGTCCAATGTTTATGGTCGATCTCTTTTAAACTTCCAAGATTGGTTAAGAAAGTTGTTGTGTACGATTCAGGCTATATCAATTTTTGGAAAAGTAGGCGGTGCCACACCCCCAGGCTATATAAAATTTAAATTCTTCATAGCTCTGAACATATTTGGTCTAAATTAATGATTTCTGGATATGTGTGTACATTGGTCAATATTTATGTAATTTTGGAAAAGTGGGCGGTGCCACGCCCACATTTTTTGTGTTTTGTTTGTATTTCAATAATGTCCAAAATTTACGGTCGATCTCTTTTAAACTTTCAAGATTGGTTAAGAAAGTTGTTGTGTACGATTCAGGCTATATCAATTTTTGGAAAAGTAGCCAGTGCCACGCCCCCAGGCTATATAAAATTTAAATTCTTCATAGCTCTGAACATATTTTATTTAAATTAATGATTTCTGGATATGTGTGTCCTTTAGTCAAGATGTATATAATTTTGGAAAAGTAGGCGGTGCAACGCCCACATTTTTTTGTGTTTTGTTTGTACTTCAATAATGTCCAAAGTTTATGGTCGATCTCTTTTAAACTTTCAAGATTGGTTAAGAAAATTGTTGTGTACGATTCAGGCTATATAAATTTTTTGGAAAAGTAGCCAGTGCCTCGCCCCCAGGCTATATAAAATTTAAATTCTTCATAACTCTGAACATATTGGGTCTAAATTAAAGATTTTTGGATATGTGTGTCCTTTAGTCAAGATGTATATAATTTTGGAAAAGTGGGCGGTGCAACGCCCACATTTTTTGTGTTTTGCTTGTACTTCAATAATGTCCAAAGTTTATGGTCGATCTCTTTTAAACTTCCAAGATTGGTTAAGAAAGTTGTTGTGTACGATTCAGGCTATATCAATTTTTAGAAAAGTAGGCGGTGCCACGCCCCAAGTCTATATAAAATTTAAATTCTTCATAGCTCTGAACATATTTGGTCTAAATTAATGATTTCTGGATATGTGTGTCCTTTGGTCAAGATTTATGTAAGTAATTTTGGAAAAGTGGGCGGTGCCACGCCCACATTTTTTGTGTTTTGTTTGTATTTCAATAATGTCCAAAATTTATGGTCGATCTCTTTTAAACTTTCAAGATTGGTTAAGAAAGTTGTTGTGTACGATTCAGGCTATATCAATTTTTGGAAAAGTAGCCAGTGCCACGCCCCCAGGCTATATAAAATTTAAATTCTTCATAGCTCTGAACATATTTGGTTTAAATTAATGATTTCTGGATATGTGCCACGCCCACATTTTTTGTGTTTTGTTTCTATTTCAATAATGTCCAAAATTTATGGTCGATCTCTTTTAAACTTTCAAGATTGGTTAAGAAAGTTGTTGTGTACGATTCAGGCTATATCAATTTTTGGAAAAGTAGCCAGTGCCACGCCCCCAGGCTATAAAATTTAAATTCTTCATAGCTCTGAACATATTTGGTTTAAATTAATGATTTCTGGATATGTGTGTACTTTGGTCAAGATTTATGTAATTTTGGAAAAGTGATCGGTGCCACGCCCACATTTTTTGTGTTTTGTTTGTATTTCAATAATGTCCAAAATTTATGGTCGATCTCTTTTAAACTTTCAAGATTGGTTAAGAAAGTTGTTGTGTACGATTCAGGCTATATAAATTTTTGGAAAAGTAGCCAGTGCCACGCCCCCAGGCTATATAAAATTTAAATTCTTCATAACTCTGAACATATTGGGTCTAAATTAAAGATTTTTGGATATGTGTGTCCTTTAGTCAAGATGTATATAATTTTGGAAAAGTGGGCGGTGCAACGCCCACATTTTTTGTGTTTTGTTTGTACTTCAATAATGTCCAAAGTTTATGGTCGATCTCTTTTAAACTTTCAAGATTGGTTAAGAAAATTGTTGTGTACGATTCAGGCTATATAAATTTTTGGAAAAGTAGCCAGTGCCTCGCCCCCAGGCTATATAAAATTTAAATTCTTCATAACTCTGAACATATTGGGTCTAAACTAATGATTTTTGGATATGTGTGTCCTTTAGTCAAGATGTATATAATTTTGGAAAAGTGGGCGGTGCAACGCCCACATTTTTTTGTGTTTTGTTTGTACTTCAATAATGTCCAAAGTTTATGGTCGATCTCTTTTAAACTTTCAAGATTGGTTAAGAAAATTGTTGTGTACGATTCAGGCTATATAAATTTTTGGAAAAGTAGCCAGTGCCTCGCCCCCAGGCTATATAAAATTTAAATTCTTCATGGCTCTGAACATATTTGGTGGTGCCACGCCCACATTTTTTGTGTTTTGTTTGTATTTCAATAATGTCCAAAATTTATGGTCGATCTCTTTTAAACTTTCAAGATTGGTTAAGAAAATTGTTGTGTACGATTCAGGCTATATCAATTTTTGGAAAAGTAGGCGGTGCCACGCCCCAAGTCTATATAAAATTTAAATTCTTCATAGCTCTGAACATATTTGGTCTAAATTAATGATTTCTGGATATGTGTGTCCTTTGGTCAAGATTTATGTAAGTAATTTTGGAAAAGTGGGCGGTGCCACGCCCACATTTTTTTTGTTTTGTTTGTATTTCAATAATGTCCAAAATTTATGGTCGATCTCTTTTAAACTTTCAAGATTGGTTAAGAAAATTGTTGTGTACGATTCAGGCTATATCAATTTTTGGAAAAGTAGGCGGTGCCACGCCCCAAGTCTATATAAAATTTAAATTCTTCATAGCTCTGAACATATTTGGTCTAAATTAATGATTTCTGGATATGTGTGTCCTTTGGTTAAGATTTATGTAAGTAATTTTGGAAAAGTGGGCGGTGCCACGCCCACATTTTTTGTGTTTTGTTTGTACTTCAATAATGTCCAAAGTTTATGGTCGATCTCTTTTAAACTTTCAAGATTGGTTAAGAAAATTGTTGTGTACGATTCAGGCTATATCAATTTTTGGAAAAGTAGGCGGTGCCACGCCCCAAGTCTATATAAAATTTAAATTCTTCATAGCTCTGAACATATTTGGTCTAAATTAATGATTTCTGGATATGTGTGTCCTTTGGTCAAGATTTATGTAAGTAATTTTGGAAAAGTGGGCGGTGCCACGCCCACATTTTTTGTGTTTTGTTTGTATTTCAATAATGTCCAAAATTTATGGTCGATCTCTTTTAAACTTTCAAGATTGGTTAAGAAAGTTGTTGTGTACGATTCAGGCTATATCAATTTTTGGAAAAGTAGCCAGTGCCACGCCCCCAGGCTATATAAAATTTAAATTCTTCATAGCTCTGAACATATTGGGTCTAAATTAAAGATTTTTGGATATGTGTGTCCTTTAGTCAAGATGTATATAATTTTGGAAAAGTGGGCGGTGCAACGCCCACATTTTTTTGTGTTTTGTTTGTACTTCAATAATGTCCAAAGTTTATGGTCGATCTCTTTTAAACTTTCAAGATTGGTTAAGAAAATTGTTGTGTACGATTCAGGCTATATAAATTTTTGGAAAAGTAGCCAGTGCCTCGCCCCCAGGCTATATAAAATTTAAATTCTTCATAACTCTGAACATATTGGGTCTAAACTAATGATTTTTGGATATGTGTGTTGTAGTGTGTCCAATATGAATACATATCTACATACAAAATACGCAGCACGAGCGCCGTCTAAGTTACTTGGTCGCAAACGTAAACAAACTGCAACTAAGTAATTGCTGACGCTATGTATTTCTCTGCTGCGACACTTTCCCACGACCAAAGCGTTGAAGTAGCTTAGCGCTATACACATATGTAAATACGTGCATATGTGTGAGCGTGCGTTGGGCTTCATGCCTTATGTTAGGCTTAGCTATGTAAGAGTTAGAGTAAATATGTATAATAAAATGTTTAGATTAATTTACTATAAATAAGCCTGAATTTTATAATAAAGGGAACATTCTTTATCCGGCATTGAGCCACGAAACATTTTCTTTCAATTAGTAACATCCTCCTTTTACATGGCGATCCTGCCGATAACCTTAAGCTGCCGAAACTAAATTGGCAGTCTCCTTCCAACATCCTTGTCTGCTGCTTGAAATATAGGCAGACCTCCTTTTTTTTTTTTAAAAAAAACCTTTATCAATGGCTGCTGACCAAAGGCAGACCAAGGAATAATAACTAAAATAAAACAGCAACAAAAACCTTTGCCAATGGCTGCTGACCAAAGGCAGACCAAGGAATAATAAATAAAATAAAAACAACAACAGGGTCCGCCGAGCAACAATTGCCCAAGGCGTTATAGAAAACAAGGCGGCGGTGGTGACACTGATGAACAGGGATGTTGGTCATGAAATGCAAACAACTGGCCAAGCGCATAAGGGCGGCATAAAAAAAGTGGAATATAAATAAATCCCAAGGAGCAGCACCTCAGCAACATCTCAAAGGGCGGCATAAAAAAAAAAGTGGAATATAAATAAATCCCAAGGAGCAGCACCTCAGCAACATCTCAAAGGGGCGGCATACAGATACCAAGGACCAAGCAGATAGTTTAAGTATTCACTTTAAATGTATTTTCAAAAGCATATAGCAACCTAACGGCTGCTGCCACTACGGGCAAAAAGTAAAATTTTTGCTATTAAAGATAAGATTTTTTTTTCTATCTCTTAATTGTTTCTTCTCTCTCAATGAACGAGGATATTATAAGTCAGGCAGAATTTGACGCGATATTCTTGCGTTACAGCAAATTAATAGAAGAAGAAGAAAGTAAGGTAGAGTTAGAAATAAAACCGCAAGAGGTAGCTAAAACAGAAAAAAAAGAAGTAGTAGAAATAATTAAACAGGGCCCTAAGGCAATTACAATAGAAGAATATAGGAATAGAATTAAGCCCCCAAGAATAGAGGAACCAGTAATCCCAAAGGTAACTATAGGCAAAAGGAAGAGAGGGGGAAAAAGATTTAACGTTAGGAAAGCAGTAGCCATTCTATACCAAAAAATTAATTTGACCACAGATACGGAGACAAGAATCCGTTTAAAAAACGAAATTAGGCAAATTCTTAACAGTGCTTAAAGAATTTTTTTTTTCTTTTTTTTTGGGAATTTAATAATAAGATCTTTTTATGGAGAACGCTTTACCAGATAACCTTGATTACGAGGCTATCAACAGTATCGTTGATAACTTGGAATCAGAAAGCACGCAAAAGGCAATTCGAAAATTAAGGAAGATAGAAGCTTATAAGCAGGCAGAAAAAGATATAGTTTGGCTTAGGAAATGGTGGGAACTAATTGGAATGCCTGAGGAACCCACAATCCAAAGCGTATTAGAACCATTCTTGACCCTTGCTGAGGAAACGTATAGGTTCGAGGTCAAATTTATGGGACGAACAGACTAACATTAGAATAAGATATGCAGTTGTAAGAAAAGAAAGAAAGCATTAAATAAGGAAAGAAACAAAAGAAAATTGTTGTTTTCATTTGTGGTATTTTTTTTTTTCTTTTTCTCAATGGGAGGCCAGGAATCGAAACTGGAAGAGCCTAATGCGAATGTGATCAATTCCATTCAAGTAGTTGACCACACTGAAGCATTAGAATTTATTAAAATCTTGCTAATAATATTAACAATTTCAACTTGTTTGAATTTATTCCTGAAATTGTACTCTGCTCCCAACAAATTTTTAAAGAAAAAATACTTGAGCCGAGCAGATGGTCTAGATAAGGTCTAAACCAGAAAAAACTATATATGTATATATCCCAATGGACAAATGGGAAACCATTCTGAATACCCTCGTAGAAGAGAAGACTTTGGCGGAAAAGTCTTATAAGTGTCTTAATAAAAGTATATACATACAAAGGGTGACTATTTTAAAACACCTCACAATAATATTAGAATCATTGAACAATATAGGAAAAACCACACAAAAGGTGCATAGCAAGTTAACAGCTAACCACAAGCTAGAGGCACTACAAATTTTTTCCAATGTCAGGGACAAATTAGTATCCCTATTGAGTAGATACAACGTTGAAACAACAGTCCCAACGTCATATGAAGGGGAAATAGAAATAAATTTTGCAACCCTATTGCCTGAAGCTCAACCACAAACAGAAAGCATCAAGATGCCAATGACAAACATAGAATTTATTAAAACCGCATCATCGATCTTACCAGATTTCGATGGCAAATCAGAGAATCTATCCAGTTTTCTGGATGCCCTTGACATCCTGGAACAAATCAAGGATAGTCACGAGGCTATCGCTGTATCTATGATTAAGACTAAACTCAAAGGAACAGCTAGAAACATTATAAGTACTGAATCTACCATTCAGGAAATAAAACAAAGATTAAAGTCAAAAGTTAAGGGTGAATCAGTCGAAGTTTTGTCGGCAAAGCTCCTGAACATCCAACAACGCAGTAAAACTGCAAATCAATACACTTCTGAGATTGAAAAGCTAACAAAATCATTGGAGGGAGCATACATATCTGATGGACTAACACCTGAGTTAGCAACCAAGTATGCTACACAGTCAGCTGTAAAAGCTATGTGTAAAAACTGCTCCAATGATAAAGTAAAAACTATAATGCAGGCTGGAACGTTCACCACAATGAACGAAGCCATATCAAAATTCACTAACAGTTGCACAGAAGTAACTGGAAATCCAAATTCGCTGTTGCATATTCGCCAACAAAATCATTTCCGAGGTAACTTCCGCAGGAATTACCAAAACAATAGTTACAGAGGAAATCAAAGGCGTACATTTAACAATTACGGCAATAATAATAATAACAATAATAACCGATCAAATAACCAAAGATACGGTCGAAGTTTCGGATCGCGTGGAAATGATCGCACTAATACTAGGAATGTCCGAACTGCTACGCAGCAGGAAAACCAACAAACTCCACCTCAATAAATAAAAAATTATATGTTTTCAATTTACACCTAAATAGCTACATATCTTCCAAAACAACTCTAAATGATTCTATTTCAACTCTCCTAATCGATACAGGAGCGGATATCTCAATTATAAAAAAGGGTCAAATTGACGATCATGTCACTATTAACAATTCACAAAAAACAGACTTAAAAGGAATTGGCCAGGGCATAACAAGCACTATTGGCACGGTTAAAACAGATTTAAAAGATGATTATCTATTGATTAAACACAAGTTTCATATAGTAGAAGACAATTTTCCAATTCCATGTGATGGAATACTGGGTTTAGATTTTATCAAAAAATATAATTGCATTTTAGATTACAACAAAGACGGAGACACTCTAATACTAAGACCGTATGATTACCCAGAAAACATAATAATTCAGATGAGTAGCAACCCAACAATTAATAGTATTTCAATACCAGCAAGATCAGAAGTAGTAAGACAAATTAAAGTTAAAAATAATCAATATTCAGAATTACTAATTCCACAACAAGAATTGGCTGAAGGTATATTTATTGCAAATACCTTAGCAGATTCACACCAAACATTTATTAGAATTATAAATACAACAGATAAAAATGCAACATTCCATGAATTTAATATAAAGACAGAAAATTTGAATGATTATACAATAATTAAAAATAATAAAATAGAAAATGAGTCCAACAATAAAGAAAAATTAGAAAGACTAAATAAAAACTTTCCACAATTTGCAAGTAAATCACTTAATGAATTATGCACAGAGTTCATTGATATTTTTTCATTAGAATCGGAACCAATTACCACTAACAACTTTTACAAACAAAAACTTCATATGAAAGATAATAATCCAGTTTATGTTAAAAACTATAGAATACCAGAAGCTCATAAGAGTGAAATCAATAAACAAGTAAATAAATTAATTAACGACGATATAATAGAACCCTCAATCTCTGAATTTAACAGTCCAATTCTATTAGTACCCAAAAAATCACTCCCAAACAAAGAAGAAAAAAGATGGAGAATGGTTGTAGATTACAGACAAGTTAATAAAAAATTAACCGCAGATAAATTTCCGTTGCCGAGAATTGATGACATACTAGATCAACTAGGGAGAGCTAAATATTTTTCATGCTTAGACTTAATGTCAGGCTTTCATCAAATAGAACTTAGCCCAGAATCGAGAGATATCACGTCATTTACGGCCGACAATGGCACGTACCGCTTTAAAAGATTACCGTATGGTCTTAAGGTAGCACCAAACTCATTTCAGAGAATGATGACATTAGCATTCTCAGGCTTAAAACCTTCACAAGCATTCCTATACATGGACGATTTAGTCGTACTAGGATGCTCCGAAAAGCATATGATCAAAAATTTACGAGACGTTTTCGCAACTTGTAGAAAATATAATTTAAAATTACATCCAGATAAATGCATATTCTTCAACCAAGAAGTAACTTATCTTGGTCATAAATGCACAAGCAAAGGCATTTTGCCAGACCCCAGTAAATTTGAAACTATTAAAAATTATCCAACCCCTAAAAATGCGGATGAGGCGAAACGATTCGTCGCATTTTGCAATTATTACAGAAGATTCATCCCAAACTTTGCAGAATATTCTAGGATAATAACAAGGCTTTGCAAGAAAAATGTGGTTTTCGACTGGACGGAGGATTGTAAAAAATCCTTTGACTATTTGAGGGCTGCGTTAATAAGCCCTAATATCTTACAATACCCAGATTTCAATAAACAATTTTGTATAACAACTGACGCCAGTGGTTATGCTTGCGGAGCAGTACTAAGCCAAGAGTATGAAGGAAAACAATTGCCAATTGCATATGCATCAAGATCATTTACAAAAGGAGAAACGAATAAGGCAACCATTGAGAAAGAATTGGCGGCCATTCATTGGGCCATAACATATTTTAGACCATACGTTTATGGTAGAAAATTTTTAGTCAAAACAGACCATAGACCTTTAACATTCTTATTTTCAATGAAAAACCCCTCATCAAAATTAACTAGAATCAGACTAGATTTGGAAGAATATGACTTCGAGGTGGAGTATATAGCAGGAAAACAAAATTATGTAGCAGACGCACTGTCACGCATAGATATTAAAGATCTTAAAGAAATTTCAGTAGAAGCGTGTAAAATATTAAAAGTTACGACTAGATCGGAAACTAATAAAAATTATAATGATAATACAAATTCCAGTAGTAAAAATGAAGAAATAAAATGTCACAAAGAGAACCCAATAATTTATGAAGCGCTGAATAAATGTGAAGTAAAGAGACTAGTCCAGCTCGTTTTCGATCCTCCGAAATTATGTTTCAAAAAAGGAAAGAAAATTTGTAGTGAAATTAATATTAAAAACCTTATTGTTGAGGCGAAGATTGACTTAGGTCAATTCTTTGCCAGGCTTATGAAGGAAGCCGGCAATTTGGAAATTGTAAAAATACAGTTGTCCCTAGGAGACAAATTGTTTAAGCAAAATTATACCCGGGTAGACACATTTAAAGAAATTGGTACCAAAGTTCTCAAAAATTTAACAATTGCATTGACTCCGGAGGTTATGCATTTGACAGAAAAAGAAACTATTGAAAAGATTCTTCAAAAGTATCACGACGATCCTGTTTTTGGTGGCCACCCAGGAATAAATCGTACGTTAAATAAAATAAGACAAAAGTATTACTGGAATAATATGAAAAATGACATCAGAAAATATGTTAAAAATTGCAATCACTGCAGCAAAAATAAAACTAACAAACAT
Source organism: Sphenella marginata (assembly GCA_951509765.1). Taxonomy (NCBI): domain Eukaryota; kingdom Metazoa; phylum Arthropoda; class Insecta; order Diptera; family Tephritidae; genus Sphenella; species Sphenella marginata. The sequence continues at coordinate 122,559,255 of OX608078.1, forward strand.
ATAAAAGAACGAATGACTATAACGGAGACGCCACCAAAGGCTTTCGATATAGTACAGATAGACACAATAGGGCCATTACCAAAATCGATAAATGGAAATGAATATGCGGTTACTATCATATGTGACCTAACCAAATACTTGGTTACAGTACCCGTCCAAAGCAAACATGCTGTAGCAGTTGCTAAGGCTGTATTTGAGCATTTCATTCTGATTTATGGTTGTATGAAAACAATTATAAAGGATATGGGAACCGAATACAAAAATAGTTTGTTTGAGGAATTGTGCAAACTCTTAAAAATAGAGCATAAAACATCAACACCCTACCATCATCAAACTTTAGGTACTGTTGAACGTAGTCATAGAACATTCAATGAATATGTGCGTTCTTACATATCCATTGACAAAGACGATTGGGATGAATACCTTAAATATTTTTCGTATTGTTACAATACAACACCTTCAACAGTTCATGGCTATTGTCCTTTTGAACTAGTTTTTGAAAAGACTCCTCTGACTTACGAATTTTTAAAAGAAAATATAATTAGCCCAGTATATAATCATGAGGCTTATGATAAGGAAATTAAATATAGGTTACAATTAGCACAACAAAAAGCTAGAAAGTTAGTACAAGAATCTAAGGAAAAACAAAAAATTAGTTACGAGAGGAAAACACAATATAAGGAGATATATATAGGAGATTTAGTGTTAGTAAAAAATGAAGCAGGTCATAAGTTAGACAATAGGTATAAGGGGCCCTTTAGAGTAGCAAATATTGATGAGAAAAATAACTACAGTTTAATTCCTTATAAACTAGAAAGCAAAGATAGAAATAATAAGTATATTATAAGCAATGAGAATAAGAAAATTTTAATTCATAAGAATAGACTTAAACTGTTAGAATAAATACACTGCATTTTAACTCAAATGTTTACTCATAAATTTTTATTGTACACTGACACATAAACCCATAAATTCAGAAATTTATTGTATGCAAATAAAAACTTTTTAAAATAAAATCATGTCATTACCCTCAATGTAACTAAACACTTAAGAAAAATGTATCGCATAAATAAAGAAACATACAAACAAAAAATCAGAAATAAATAAATTAATGTATTGTCCACTTGAAAATAAGGTAAACACAACCAAAACTTTGTAACAAAAGTAAACACAGCATATATAAAAACAAAACAAAAAGTCAAAAATTAATTGTAAAAGGCGAGCTATAAAACTCAAACCTATTAAATGAAATAGAATCGTTCATATAAATATGTATATAAACGATTCTTTTTAGGAAAGGAGGTGTAGTGTAGTGTAGATTTTTGGATATGTGTGTCCTTTAGTCAAGATGTATATAATTTTGGAAAAGTGGGCGGTGCAACGCCCACATTTTTTTGTGTTTTGTTTGTACTTCAATAATGTCCAAAGTTTATGGTCGATCTCTTTTAAACTTTCAAGATTGGTTAAGAAAATTGTTGTGTACGATTCAGGCTATATAAATTTTTGGAAAAGTAGCCAGTGCCTCGCCCCCAGGCTATATAAAATTTAAATTCTTCATAACTCTGAACATATTGGGTCTAAACTAATGATTTTTGGATATGTGTGTTGTAGTGTGTCCAATATGAATACATATCTACATACAAAATACGCAGCACGAGCGCCGTCTAAGTTACTTGGTCGCAAACGTAAACAAACTGCAACTAAGTAATTGCTGACGCTATGTATTTCTCTGCTGCGACACTTTCCCACGACCAAAGCGTTGAAGTAGCTTAGCGCTATACACATATGTAAATACGTGCATATGTGTGAGCGTGCGTTGGGCTTCATGCCTTATGTTAGGCTTAGCTATGTAAGAGTTAGAGTAAATATGTATAATAAAATGTTTAGATTAATTTACTATAAATAAGCCTGAATTTTATAATAAAGGGAACATTCTTTATCCGGCATTGAGCCACGAAACATTTTCTTTCAATTAGTAACATCCTCCTTTTACAGTGTCCCTTGGTCAAGAATTATATAATTTGGGAAATGTGGTGCCACGCCCACATTTTTTGTATTCAGTGCTTTGTTTGTACTTCAATAATGTCCAAAGTTTATGGTTGATCTGTTTTAGACTTTTCCAATACGTTAAAATCTTTGTTGGGTACGACATACATAGGCTACATTTGTAAATTCTTTAGAAAAGTGGGCAGTTCCAGGACCACAAGCTAAGTAATATTTCAATTCGTTATATCCCTGAATGTATTTGCTGGTCAGGCAGAACAACGTCTGCCGGGTCTGCTAGTGTTAAATAAATATTTAATGTTAAATTTTAAATTAAATACATAAAGGGACCATTCGTTGTCATACCCACTGTAGTTGGATATTTAGCTCATTTTATATATTCTTATTAGAATTTACTACAGAAAAACAACTTATCCTGTTATAAATTAATGTTCGAGCATACATAAAATCTGATGTAGTTGTTGTTGTTGTACCGCAGTCCCTCAATCTTACTCCAGTCATAAAATCTGCGAGCGTAGCAGCAGTGGACAAGTTTGAGAGATGGCTGTATGATACGTAGAAAAGGTTCGACAGAGCAGCGAGAGCTAATAGCAAAGACTAATAGTTTGCTTATTTGTTCGCGCTCTGCATATGGTTTGTTTTGATTTAACTAATTAGGATTGCCATCATTTGCGCCAAAATGTAGCGCGCTTCCCAAAGTATGTACCATGTTCAATTTGTTTTTATATTTGGTTGCTAGGAAAGTAAGCCAATGTTAGGAAATCTGCATATCAGAAAGCGAGAAGGCCTTCGACGCTACGTAGTAATACTACAAATACATAGTTTTTTTGATTCCTTAATGTGACTTATTTGCCTATAACCCTATTTACTTATATATATAAGGCTTTTTTGGATTTCTTTAGCTTTATGATTACATTTTTTCTCTTGCAACTTTACTTTTATCCATTATGACAAGTTCACCACGAGCATCTCGAAAATTTATATCTTCGAAAAGGGCTGTTGCTAAACATGAAGCAACTCTATCTGAAACACCGAATCTGTCACACATCATAGCAAAATTTATAGCATCGTATCGTTGAGTATAAGGTCCTCTTTTCATTGTAACAGATACTCCTGCAAGTGCTTCATTTGCAATTTGTGCTTCACCCGTTTCCTCTGTTCCAAGTGTTTCGTATGTTGCATCATCACTAAATGCTCGAATTGTTGGTACTATTGTAGGTGTTTCTTCGACAATGTTATCCACATATTCAGGTATTGTGAACTTTCTATCATTATGTTGGTCCATCATAAATTCTTTTAAATGGTTTGGTATTAAACCACATGAACATTCTGTTGTTTTTAAATTGCATTTACATTTTCCAATGTAAAACAATTCATTTGTTGATTGTAAAAATTCTGTAAATTCCTGCACAGAATACTTCGTCTATCAATTAGTTGAATATTCAATTTATTCCAAATTTCAACCAATTTATCAATCACATGAGGAGTTAAATTTTTATGCGAAAAAATTTTCCTTTGAGTTTTAGCATCATTAGATAAAAAAAAATAGTATCTTAAAATGTCACGACAAGACGGTAAATTCAGATTATTTAATTCACTTGCTAAACCAAATGCAGTAATATCGTGTTGACGTATATCACAGTTGTAGACGGATGATGATGTAGAAGGATATTGTTCATCCATTGTTTGAAGATGGAGTGGTCCTTACTTCGATAACTGGAAATCGTTTTAGGGTATTTATATTTATCTAAGTTTATAACTTTATTTTTATATTGCTTCAATTTACTTTGTGTTTGAAATTTGTATTTTGTATCATGTTTTATATTTTCAAATTTGATCTTTATATTTGAAAAATTTTCAGTTTGAAATGAGTTTTCAACTTTGTTATACAAAATATTTCAAATACCAAATAAAACATAAGTTCTTATAAATATACCCACGCGTTTTTATTACACCTGGTTGCTAATCGTCAATGCAGCTTGCAGGCTGTTGGGCGGTGGTGATTATGGTTGTTGTTGTAGCGGGAGCTAATTATCAATTATCAATTTTATTCCGGATGCTTATTATGGTTAGTAAAAGCACAAGCTGTTTTATTTTTAATAAATCACAATGTTTATTTCATAAAACTATAGTTTAAACAAACTTTTATTAACTTTAATATTAATATAAATTTCGCGGCACAATAGATTTACAATTTCGAATTGTTAATTGCAATAGATAAAAACAAATGTAAGCACAAAGAGAAATGACAAACACCTGTTACTTCGCTGGTGTTGCCATCGCATAGATAATTGGTACCGGGTACCCAATCAATTCTTTGGTTCATAATGATAATAATACTCTAAAATGGTCAATTCTAAGTAAAAAAATTATTTTTTAAACAAATTACATTCAAATTATAAAAATTGTGTTTTTTGCATATTAGTTGAAATTAAAAAATTTTTTTTTTATTTTTTTCTACTAAAACGAATTCGAAAAAAGAAAAACTGTCTGACTGAAAGTTCTTGGAAATGTTCTGAACTTATTTAAGCTGTAAGAAAAAAAAAGTTTTCGAGAAATTTGTTAAAAATTATAATATAGTAGTTAAAAGTTCATTTTAGGCTAATTTTTCATAATTTAAGGCTGATTTATCTATTGAAATTCAAAAACACTATATATATTAGTACATATTCTGAAACGTACGTAAAATACCTTTAAAATAAGCCCAATGTGATGTTTTTCCTATAATTCTATCAGAAGTTATGAACATTTTTTGGCCAAACCCTACATTCATATGGCAAAATATCTATTTTGCAAAAGTCGGGAGGTCAAAATCGGTTTTAGAGCTATGGTTTCTTGGGCAAATTTTCTTAGAATCATCTGTAGATTACGTTTTTGCTATACTCCTGATAGCAAAAAAATTTGACCCGCTCTAATGTACATATGCATGCACATACATATGTACATAAGTCCGAAATATCTAATGAAGTTTTTTTTCTTTTTGTTGTTTCCATTCAACTTAAAATTGGACTAACTACTTAGTACATATTTATGTTTGCATACGTATTTACACATTTACGCACCTATACATATACATATATTTACTTACATACATACCCTACTAGACAGCTGAGCCTTTTATAAGTACTTATAAAAGCATTTTCATTAATGACGAATGCCCTTAAAAATGTGTTCAATTTTGTTCAGGCCGTGTGAAAAATTTGAACACTTCCCCTTATCGATGTGATATGATATCTCGTTTTTACTAATTGTATTGTATTCAATGAAGTAATATATCTTCTTTGCTCTAACAAAGCCTCAAACTATTTATTCAAATGCTTACAAATCACTTAAAAAAATCAACCAAACTGCTCAATATTTATCTCTTCAACATCTTAGAACTAAAACTCAATGTGCTGATAAATAACCTTACAAACTGTTCATTCCTTATGTTCAAAGTACAGTACTATCTCGATAATCCGGACACGCGGTAGTCCGGTCACATCTATAATCCGGACAACACTATAATTCGGACAGTTTAACATTTTTTACTCTATAATCCGGACATTTTTCAAATTTGCTTCGCAATACATATGTATTTTAATTTTTAGTTTGCTTCGTGACTTTTTCGTAAAATAGCGGTACTTTAACAACAATATATGTACATATGTATACGGAATGCAACAGCATAAATCACGCTTTGTGTTTGTTCTTTAGTGACAAACTGAATTGAGTGAACATTATTATTATGAGCAGTGGAAAATTTAAAAAAATGGCTCATAAAACCCTTACTCTTCAGAAAAAATTTGAAATTTTAGATCTCCTTGATAAAGGAAAATCATTAGGATGGTTTGAAAAAGAATATGGTGCCATGTTGACGCTTCGGCTATGGATATTTTAGTTTTAAGACGATTTAAAGAAACTGCAGATAAAATGTTGCTGGCGAGCTCGCAGCAGACCAAAATTAATAATTTTTTTGAAATAGTACGTACAAAAATAAAAAAAATGTTTGATTATGTACAGATGTACATATTATTACATATGTAAGAATGATTGTACTTTGTTTAATAAAGCAATTTATGTACATAAATATATCTGAATTGCGTTATGTTCATTTCAATAAAGCAAGCTAAAATTAGTTGAAAAAAAAATCATCTATAATCCGGGCACCCCCATAATCCGGACGACCCCTAACATTAAGGGTGTCCGGATTATGGAGCTAGTACTGTACTTAAAAATGGCCTCACAAACTATTCACAGAAAGTGCTCAAACCCCTTATATTTTCTCTCCAAACTACTCACATTATCTCTCCAAAGTACTTCTAAGAAGAAGATTAAAATTTTGGTTTTTTCATATGACATTTATTTTGCATTTACGTGATATATATGAATTTATGAAAAAAAAAGCAAAACTGCATATTTTATAAAATATTTACATACTAAATAACTTAATAGACAAATATTATTTTATAAATACACACATATGTACAAAAGTATATACAATTTAAATATTTGACCTAAACTAATTCCCAGCAGCTTAAACTACGGATGGTGTCCATTGCGGCCGATTCCCTTAAAAAACGAACCTTTATATTGTATATCCGACCACGCAGTTGGAGAGGTTTGTTGGAATGCTGTAGTTGTATTCATCATTTAATCATTTAATTAGGCAATGAATATTTTTGCAGCGCACATTTTTTGAAAATTGTTGAATTTGAAAATTTTTTTTTTTAATTTTTCTTTTCATTTTGACGTTTTATTGTGCTGACATCTGCCAAATTCTAAAAGTCTACCAGTTTAAAATAGATGTACATCTATGTCCTTCTATCTTAAGCATTTTTAAAAGGTAATAGTTGAGTCAATATTATCTCTTTTGTGCATTAGCAATTCCAAAAACAAAATTTATTTTGGAAATGCGAATGTGTTGGAAAATAAGGGGGGATTGAACAAATGAGCAACTTTTTTTGCCCAAAGTACTCAGCATTGTCTAGTAGGGTATGTGCATATCAATAATTTCATACATACGATAAGTTTGTCATTTAGTCAAAGATATGAAATTGTAGTTTTGGGGGACTGACGAAAGTTCTACCGCAGTTTATTTTGAAGTTATGAAAAATATCAAAGTTTATAAAAATTGTATCTATTCTACAGCTTAGGTAAAGTAGACTAAGAAAAACCAATTGTGATGGATTGATTTGATTGTAAATTATAATGAAAATAATGATGAACTAGTTTGGTTTTTATTTGGTTTGAGCCATGGGAAAATAGTGAAGTGGTAATGTATTTTGGGGCCTTGATAATAGCAAAAAGGCCAATGGTAGGGCGGGTATAGAGGCAGCCACCAACCTAATGAAATGAGCTGCCTGGCATATAAAAGGGTAAGTGTGAAGGTTCGTATTGCTAAGTGTGGCAAGCAAGTGTACTTGTGTACGATGGTTAGTTTTTTTTGTTCATTTTTTTTACTTTCATTATTCTGAAGTTCCAGTGTGCAAAATATAAATTTATCCTGTGTGATCATTGATTGAGAAGGGTAGCGCTGTGTGATGATCGTGTTATCGAACCACGAAGCTGAAGCTCCGGGCCTAGAAGCCAGTGCACACGCCGCGATCATGGCACCCTTCCACAAGCTCTGTCCCTTTTTCGCCCGTGAATGCAACATTTTGTTGCACTTGGTCAATGGATATCATAACAATATCCTAAAGCACTGCAATAAATGGAATGTTAAAAGTTAAAGAAAAATATTTGAAAATGTATTTCTAGGGAAGTCACTGGTCAGGCAGAACAACGTCTGCCGGGTCTGCTAGTCTATTTATAAAAATGAATCCCTATTTCCCTTGGTCATCGCATCACGCCTGAATGGATAAACTAATTACAAAAGTTAAACTAGGTTATGTCGATTTGCTATTCTTTTTTCAATTCTGTTCGCAGTTTTGGTAAGTTTGAATATATTAACTGACGGTAATTCTTTCATTTAGGTGTCACCTCCTAAAAAATTGAATGCGTGTCGTGAAATAACATTGAAACATTGCCTTATCTTATAAATTGTGAAACATTGCCTTATCTTATAAATAAAAATGAATGTGTGGCTGTGTGTCCTTTATGGGCGTCCAAAGTACTCAACCGATTTTTATGAAATTTTCACAGTATATTCTTGAGATCATGGGTTAAAGCATAGGCTATATTAATTTTTGGAAAAGTGGGCGGTGCCACGCCCCCAGGCTATATAAAACTACAATTCTTCATAACTCTGAACATATTTGGTCTAAATTAATGATTTTTGGATATGTGTGTCCTTTGGTCAAGATTTATGTAATTTTGGAAAAGTGGGCGGTGCCACGCCCACATTTTTTGTGTTTTGTTTGTACTTCAATAATGTCCAAAGTTTATGGTCGATCTCTTTTAAACTTTCAAGATTGGTTAAGAAAATTGTTGTGTACGATTCAGGCTATATCAATTTTTGGAAAAGTAGCCAGTGCCACGCCCCCAGGCTATATAAAATTTAAATTCTTCATAACTCTGAACATATTAGGTCTAAATTAAAGATTTTTGGATGTGTGTGTCCTTTGGTCAAGATGTATATAATTTTGGAAAAGTGGGCGGTGCCACGCCCACATTTTTTGTGTTTTGTTTGTACTTCAATAATGTCCAAAGTTTATGGTCGATCTCTTTTAAACTGACAAGATTGGTTCAGAAGATTGTTGTGTACGATTTAGGCTATATCAATTTTTTGAAAAGTAGGCGGTGCCAAGCCCCCAGGCCATATTAAATTTAAATTCTTCATAGCTCTGAACATATTTGGTCTAAATTAATGATTTCTGGATATGTGTGTCCTTTGGTCAAGATTTATGTAATTTTGGAAAAGTGGGCGGTGCCACGCCCCTTTTTTGTGTTTTGTTTGTACTTCAATAATGTCCAAAGTTTATGGTCGAACTCTTTTAATCTTTCAAGATTGGTTAAGAAAATTGTTGTGTACGATTCAGGCTATATGAATTTTTGGAAATGTAGCCAGTGCCACGCCCCCAGGCTATATAAAATTTAAATTCTTCATAACTCTGAACATATTAGGTCTAAATTAAAGATTGTTGGATATGTGTGTCCTTTAGTCAAGATGGATATTATCTGGGAAAAGTGGGCGGTCCCACGCCCACATTTTTTGTGTTTTGTTTGTACTTCAATAAGTTCAAAGTTTATGGTCGATCTTCTCTAAATTTCCAGATTGGTTCAGAAGATTGTTGTGCCACGCCCCCAGACTATATAAAATTTAAATCATCATAACTTTGAATATTTTTGGTCTAAACTAATGATTTTTGGATATGTGTGTCCCTTGGTCAAGAATTATATAATTTGGGAAAAGTGGGCAGTTCCAGGACCACAAGCTAAGTAATATTTCAATTCGTTACATCCCTGAATGTATTTGCTTTAGTGACATTTTAACGTTCTTAAATCTTAATCAAAGCACTTAATTTTTTTTGTTTGTTATTGCCGCTCATACATATCCAGAGTATTATAGGTAGATATCTATATATAAAAATGGAGCCTATTTTCCTTGCTGACGCTATGACTCCAGAACGGCAGGACCGAATTAAACGAAATTTTGCACGTAGTTTTTGATTGAGCCCGACATGGTTTATGGCCAAAAAAAAGTATAAGAAACCGGGAAGGTTTTGGTGATATTCCACAAATTGTGGACCAGGGGTGACTCCAGAAAGTGTTTGTACGATATGGGTATCAAATGAAATGTATTGATGAGTGTTCTAACATGGAGTGGTTTGGAGTCCCATATGGGGTCCCGTTTCCGAGATATTGACCCAAATGTGGACCAGAGGTGACTCCAGAAAGTGTTTGTACGATATGGGTATCAAATGAATCAATTGAGAACGGCTGGACCGATTTCACTAATTTTTTTTTAGTTGTATTTGTTTGTGCCCCGAGATGGTTGTTCAGAAAGAAAAAGTTAAAAAAGTTTCTGGAATCCTGAGATATTGACCGAAATGTGGACCAGGGGTGACCCCGAATGTATTTTAACAATATGCGTATCAAATTAAAGGTGTTGATGAGAGTTTTCTCAAGGAAAAGTTTTCAGGTTCATCTGCGAACCCGTTTCCAAGAAATTGACCATTAGGTGGACCAAGGCTGACCCAAGAATAAGCTCATATAATATAGCTATCATATCAAAAGTGTTGATGACTGTGTCCGCTTAGAGTGAATTTTAGATTCATCTGAATTCAAGAAAAAAATTATTATAGAAAAGCTTTTTCATAGAGCTGTTTGCCTTATCTTATAAATAAAAATGAATGTGTGTCTGTGTGTCCTTTATGGGCGTCCAAAGTACTCAACCGATTTTTATGAAATTTTCACAGTATATTCTTGAGATCATGGGTTAAAGCATAGGCTATACTAATTTTTGGAAAAGTGGGCGGTGCCACGCCCCCAGGCTATATAAAACTACAATTCTTCATAACTCTGAACATATTTGGTCTAAATTAATGATTTTTGGTTATGTGTGTCCTTGGTCAAGATTTATGTAATTTTGGAAAAGTGGGCGGTGCCACGCCCACATTTTTTGTGTTTTTTTTGTACTTCAATAATGTCCAAAGTTTATGGTCGATCTCTTTTAAACTGTCAAGATTGGTTCAGAAGATTGTTGTGTACGATTTAGGCTATATCAATTTTTGGAAAAGTAGGCGGTGCCACGCCCCAAGGCTATATAAAATTTAAATTCTTCATAGCTCTGAACATATTTGGTCTAAATTAAAGATTTTTGGATATGTGTGTCCTTTAGTCAAGATGGATATAATTTGGGAAAAGTGGGCGGTCCCACGCCCACATTTTTTGTGTTTTGTTTGTACTTCAATAAGTTCAAAGTTTATGGTCGATCTTCTCTGAATTTCCAGATTGGTTCAGAAGATTGTTGTGCCACGCCCCCAGGCTATATAAAATTTAAATCATCATAACTTTGAATATTTTTGGTCTAAACTAATGATTTTTGGATATGTGTGTCCCTTGGTCGAGAATTATATGATTTGGGAAATGTGGGCCGTGCCACGCCCACATTTTTTGTATTCAGTGCTTTGTTTGTACTTCAATAATGTCCAAAGTTTATGGTTGATCTGTTTTAAACTTTTCCAATACGTTAAAATCTTCGTTGGGTACGACATACATAGGCTACATTTGTAAATTCTTTGGAGAAGTGGGCAGTTCCAGGACCACAAGCTAAGTAATATTTCAATTCGTTATATCCCTGAATGTATTTGCTTTAGTGACATTTCAACGTTCTTAAATCTTAATCAAAGCACTTAATTTTTTTTGTTTGTTATTGCCGTTCATACATATCCAGTGTATTATAGGTAGATATAGGATATAATTAAATAAGTACTAACTATACATCTGCTCAGCAGCGCATAATGGTTTTTGTCATACCCATTGAGTTCAAAAGATCCGTTTTTTGAGTTGGACATCCAAAAAATTAATTGTTTATACCAAAGACTTTAAAGCCGGAAACATTGTATATCCTAAAGCACTGCAATAAATGGAATGTTAAAAGTTAAAGAAAAATATTTGAAAATGTATTTCCAGGGAAGTCACTGGTCAGGCAGAACAACGTCTGCCGGGTCTGCAAGTCTATATATAAAAATGGAGCCTATTTTCCTTGCTGACGCTATAACTCCAGAACGGCAGGACCGAATTAAACGAAATTTTGCGCGTAGTTTTTGATTGAGCCCGACATGGTTTATGGCAAAAAAAAGTATAAGAAACCGGGAAGGTTTTGGAGATATTCCACAAAATGTGGACCAGGGGTGACTCCAGAAAGTGTTTGTACGATATGGGTATCAAATGAAAGCTATTGGTGAGTGTTCTAACATGGAGTGGTTTTGAGTCCCATATGGGGTCCCGTTTCCGAGATATTGACCCAAATGTGGACCAGGGGTGATCCCAGAAATTGTTTGTACGATATGGGTATCAAATGAAAGGTATTGATGAGTGTTCTAACATGGAGTGGTTTTGAGTCCCATATGGGGTCCCGTTTCCGAGATATTGACCCAAATGTGGACCAGGGGTGACTCCAGAAAGTGTTTGTACGATATGGGTATCAAATGAAAGGTATTGATGAGTGTTCTAACATGGAGTGGTTTTGAGTCCCATATGGGGTCCCGTTTACGAGATATTGACCCAAATGTGGACCAGGGGTGACTCCAGAAAGTGTTTGTACGATATGGGTATCAAATGAAAGGTATTGATGAGTGTTCTAACATGGAGTGGTTTTGAGTCCCATATGGGGTCCCGTTTCCGAGATATTGACCCAAATGTGGACCAGGGGTGACTCCAGAGAGTGTTTGTACGATATGGGTATCGTCGTATTCGAGGTATTTCCCAAAATATGGAGAAGGTGTGACCCCAGAAGGATTTTATACGATATGGGTGTCGAATAAAAGGTGTTGATGAGTGTTTAAAAAAGAGGTGATTTTCAGGACCCTATGCTACCCCGCTTACGAGATATCCAAAAATGAGGACCAGGGGTGACCCTGGTATAATATAAAAACAAGTAAGGAAAGGGCTGTCTTCGGCTATGCCGAAGCCTTTATACCTTTCATGAATATGCACAACTTTTCTAAGTGTCCGCTCCTTACTTACAATTACTTACAAACTCTCCAAAACTGTTAATTTCAAAATACATAGCCAAAACACATTTATCGGAGCAATCGGTAATATGGGAGCTATATGTTATGTAAGTCCGATCTGTATGATTTTCACTACACACATTACTCATATAATAAGGACCAAACCTGCAAAATTATACGTTTCTAGCTTTCTATTTGCAAAATTTATAGCCCAACACCCATTTATCGAAACTATCGATTATATGGGAGCTATATGTTATGTTGGTCCGATATGAATCATTTTCACTACACATGTTACGCATATAATATGTACTAAACCTGCAAAATTTCGTGATTCTATCTTTTTAATTGCAAGAGTTATAGGCCAAAATCCGTTTATCGAAACAATCGATTGTATGGGAGCTATGCGTTGTATCGGTCCGATCTTGCTGGTTCCGACAAATGATTAATCCCATGCAAAATGACGGCTCTATACCAAATTTCATTGAGATATCTCTAAAATTGAGGGACTAGTTTGCGTTCAAACAGACAGACGGACAGACGGACGGACGGACAGACGGACATGGCTAAATCAACTCAGCTCGTCGCCGTGATCATTTCGGTATGCTTAATGGTGGGTCTATCTCTTCTTCTTCTCATACTTACAAACATCGAACCAAAGTTATAATACCATTTCATGTTCATGAAAGGTATAATAAGTCGGAAAGCAGGAAAATAATGGAAGTCATTTTTCACATACATCGCCATTAATTTTATGTGACATTTTTTCTTATGCGCACGTTCTTTCAAACGCAAATTTAAAGCCGGTATTGTGTTCACTGTGAAATTGAAAAATGTATAGTAACTCATCAATTGAGAACGGCTGGACCGATTTCACAAATTTTTTTTTATTGTATTTGTTTGTGCCCCGAGAAGGTTCTTCAGATAGAAAAAGTAAAAATAGTTTCTGGAATCCTGAGATATTGACCGAAATGTGGGACCAGGGGTGACCCCAAATGTATTTTAACAATATGCGTATCAAATTAAAGGTGTTGATGAGAGTTTTCACAAAGGAACAATTTTCAGGTTCATCTGCGAACCCGTTTCCAAGACATTGACCATTAGGTGGACCAAGGCTGACCCAAGAATAAGCTCATATAATATAGCTATCATATCAAAAGTGTTGATGACTGTGTCCGCTTAGAGTGAATTTTAGATTCATCTGAATTCAAGAAAAATAATTATCATACAAAAGCTTTTTCATAGAGCTGTTTGCCTTATCTATATCTACAGTGTCGGACGATACTATAGCACCCCCTATATAACATCGAGCTTTAATAACAACGTCTTTCATATTCGATTTCGATTTATTTTATTTACAAACATCGTTTACGTTGTAATGAATACCACTAAAGCCATTCTTGAACATTTTGTACAAAATTCAGAATAACTCTGCAAATTTTGACCTAATTTTTCAACTTTTTTCCTCGGCACTTTAGAAAAATTCTGAGTACGCAGGTTTGTAGCCCATTCAATTTGACTCTGACAAAGTGCAAGTATTAAGCAGCTCCGAAAGCGCCTTGATTTTTAATAAATTTTTGTGTTCACTGTGAAATTGAAAAATGTATAGTAACTCATCAATTGAGAACGACTGGACCGATTTCACTAATTTTTTTTTTGTATTTGTTTGTGCCCCGAGAAGGTTCTTCAGAAAGAAAAAGTAAAAAAAGTTTCTGGAATCCTGAGATATTGACCGAAATGTGGGACCAGGGGTGACCCCGAATGTATTTTAACAATATGCGTATCAAATTAAAGGTGTTGATGAGAGTTTTCTCAAGGAAAAGTTTTCAGGTTCATCTGCGAACCCGTTTCCAAGAAATTGACCATTAGGTGGACCAAGGCTGACCCAAGAATAAGCTCATATAATATAGCTATCATATCAAAAGTGAATTTTAGATTCATCTGAATTCAAGAAAAAAATTATTATACAAAAGCTTTTTCATAGAGCTGTTTGCCTTATCTTATAAATAAAAATGAATGTGTGTCTGTGTGTCTGTGTGTCCTTTATGGGCGTCCAAAGTACTCAACCGATTTTTATGAAATTTTCACAGTATATTCTTGAGATCATGGGTTAAAGCATAGGCTATACTAATTTTTGGAAAAGTGGGCGGTGCCACGCCCCCAGGCTATATAAAACTACAATTCTTCATAACTCTGAACATATTTGGTCTAAATTAATGATTTTTGGTTATGTGTGTCCTTGGTCAAGATTTATGTAATTTTGGAAAAGTGGGCGGTGCCACGCCCACATTTTTTGTGTTTTTTTTGTACTTCAATAATGTCCAAAGTTTATGGTCAATCTCTTTTAAACTGTCAAGATTGGTTCAGAAGATTGTTGTGTACGATTTAGGCTATATCAATTTTTGGAAAAGTAGGCGGTGCCACGCCCCCAGGCTATATAAAATTTAAATTCTTCATAGCTCTGAACATATTTGGTCTAAATTAATGATTTCTGGATATGTGTGTCTTTTGGTCAAGATTTATGTAATTTTGGAAAAGTGGGCGGTGCCACGTCCCTTTTTTTGTGTTTTGTTTGTACTTCAATAATGTCCAAAGTTTATGGTCGATCTCTTTTAAACTTTCAAGATTGGTTAAGAAAATTGTTGTGTACGATTCAGGCTATATGAATTTTTGGAAAAGTAGCCAGTGCCACCCCCCCAGGCTATATAAAATTTAAATTCTTCATAACTCTGAACATATTAGGTCTAAATTAAAGATTTTTGGATATGTGTGTCCTTTAGTCAAGATGGATATAATTTGGGAAAAGTGGGCGGTCCCACGCCCACATTTTTTGTGTTTTGTTTGTACTTCAATAAGTTCAAAGTTTATGGTCGATCTTCTCTGAATTTCCAGATTGGTTCAGAAGATTGTTGTGCCACGCCCCCAGGCTATATAAAATTTAAATCATCATAACTTTGAATATTTTTGGTCTAAACTAATGATTTTTGGGTATGTGTGTCCCTTGGTCGAGAATTATATGATTTGGGAAATGTGGGCCGTGCCACGCCCACATTTTTTGTATTCAGTGCTTTGTTTGTACTTCAATAATGTCCAAAGTTTATGGTTGATCTGTTTTAAACTTTTCCAATACGTTAAAATCTTCGTTGGGTACGACATACATAGGCTACATTTGTAAATTCTTTGGAAAAGTGGGCAGTTCCAGGACCACAAGCTAAGTAATATTTCAATTCGTTATATCCCTGAATGTATTTGCTTTAGTGACATTTTAACGTTCTTAAATCTTAATCAAAGCACTTAATTTTTTTTGTTTGTTATTGCCGTTCATACATATCCAGAGTATTATAGGTAGATATAGGATATAATTAAATAAGTACTAACTATACATCTGCTCAGCAGCGCATAATGGTTTTTGTCATACCCATTGAGTTCAAAAGATCCGTTTTTTGAGTTGGACATCCAAAAAATTTATTTGTTTATACCAAAGACTTTAAAGCCAGAAACATTGTATATCCTAAAGCACTGCAATAAATGGAATGTTAAAAGTTAAAGAAAAATATTTGAAAATGTATTTCCAGGGAAGTCACTGGTCAGGCAGAACAACGTCTGCCGGGTCTGCTAGTCTATATATAAAAATGGAGCCTATTTTCCTTGCTGACGTTATAACTCCAGAACGGCAAGACGGAATTAAACGAAATTTTGCACGTAGTTTTTGATTGAGCCCGACATGATTTATGGCCAAAAAAAAGTATAAGAAACCGGGAAGGTTTTGGAGATATTCCACAAAATGTGGACCAGGGGTGACTCCAGAAAGTGTTTGTACGATATGGGTATCAAATGAAAGCTATTGATGAGTGTTCTAACATGGAGTGGTTTTGAGTCCCATATGGGGTCCCGTTTCCGAGATATTAACCCAAATGTGGTCCAGGGGTGACTCCAGAAAGTGTTTGTACGATATGGGTATCAATTGAAAGGTATTGATAAGTGTTCTAACATGGAGTGGTTTTGAGTCCCATATGGGGTCCCGTTTCCGAGATATTGACCCAAATGTGGACCAGAGGTGCCTCCAGAAAGTGTTTGTACGATATGGGTATCAAATGAAAGGTATTGATGAGTGTTCTAACATGGAGTGGTTTTGAGTACCATATGGGGTCCCGTTCCCGAGATATTGACCCAAATGTGGACCAGGGGTGATCCCAGAAATTGTTTGTACGATATGGGTATCAAATGAAAGGTATTGATGAGTGTTCTAACATGGAGTGGTTTTGAGTACCATATGGAGTCCCGTTTCCGAGATATTGACCCAAATGTGGACCAGGGGTGACTCCAGAAAGTGTTTGTACGATATGGGTATCAAATGAAAGGTATTGATGAGTGTTCTAACATGGAGTGGTTTTGAGTCCCATATGGGGTCCCGTTTACGAGATATTGACCCAAATGTGGACCAGGGGTGACTCCAGAAAGTGTTTGTACGATATGGGTATCAAATGAAAGGTATTGATGAGTGTTCTAACATGGAGTGGTTTTGAGTCCCATATGGGGTCCCATTTCCGAGATATTGACCCAAATGTGGACCAGGGGTGACTCCAGAGAGTGTTTGTACGATATGGGTATCAAATGAAAGGTGTTGATGAGTGTTTAAAAAAGAGGTGATTTTCAGGACCCTATGCTACCCCGCTTACGAGATATCCAAAAATGAGGACCAGGGGTGACCCTAGTATAATATAAAAATAAGTCGGAAAGCAGGAAAATAATGGAAGTCATTTTCCACATACATCGCCATTAATTTTATGTGACATTTTTTCTTATGCGCACGTTCTTTCAAACGCAAAATTAAAACCGTTATTGTGTTCACTGTGAAATTGAAAAATGTATAGTAACTCATCAATTGAGAACGGCTGGACCAATTTCACTAATTTTTTTTTTGTATTTGTTTGTGCCCCGAGAAGGTTCTTCAGAAATAAAAAGTTAAAAAAGTTTCTGGAATCCTGAGATATTGACCGAAATGTGGACCAGATACCCCGAATGTATTTTAACAATATGCGTATCAAATTAAAGGTGTTGATGAGGGTTTTCTCAAGGAACAGTTTTCAGGTTCATCTGCGAACCCGTTTCCAAGATATTGACCATTAGGTGGACCAAGGCGGACCCAAGAATAAGCTCATATAATATAGCTATCATATCAAAAGTGTTGATGACTGTGTCCGCTTAGAGTGAATTTTAGATTCATCTGAATTCAGGAAAAAATTATCATACAAAAGCTTTTTCATAGAGCTGTTTGCCTTATCTATATTTATAAAAATGGAGGGAAAAAATGTATAGTAACTCATCAATTGAGAACGGCTGGACCGATTTCACTAATTTTTTTTTTTTTTGTATTTGTTTGTGCCCCGAGAAGGTTCTTCAGAAAGAAAAAGTTAAAAAAGTTTCTGGAATCCTGAGATATTGACCAAAATGTGGACCAGGGTGACCCCGAATGTACATATTTTAACAATATGCGTATCAAATTAAAGGTGTTGATGAGAGTTTTCACAAGGAACAGTTTTCAGGTTAATCTGCGAACCCGTTTCCAAGATATTGACCATTAGGTGGACCAAGGCGGACCCAAGAATAAGCTCATATAATATAGCTATCATATCAAAAGTGTTGATGACTGTGTCCGCTTAGAGTGAATTTTAGATTCATCTGAATTCAAGAAAAAAATTATTATACAAAAGCTTTTTCATAGAGCTGTTTGCCTTATCTATATATATAAAAATGAATTGGCGTTCGTATATACCGTAAGATCTCCGGATCGGCTCAACCGATTTTAAATATTTTTTCTTTAATGTTTCCAATCTGTTTCATGTCTCATTTACCACATAAATTCTTTTTTTTCTAATCTCAATTTAAAAATTTTTTAGCTAATACTCAATAACGGCTTAACCGATTTTCAAAATTTTTTCTTTTCTTTATTCTATCGGACATAGTGTTTATTTATATAGAACAAAACATTTTCTAAATCTTCAATTTAATCATATATTAGCTAAAGAAGTTTAGCTACCATATACATTGTAGTCAGTTGAGATCACTGGTATTCTAACTGAAATGTTCCTGTAGGGAACTTAATGCCATACAGATTTTTTCCGTTTTATATTTAAAAATACAAATACATTCATTAAAAGGTATTTTTAGCTTCGGCACTAACCACGGTTAAGAATCTTGCTTAATTCACCTTATTTGGTAGATGTCTTAAATATTGTGGTGAATGGCCTGTAATATATATCATGGTGAAGAAGTTGTAATCTATATATGAGTGGCTCAGTGCCATCCTTGCCTAACCCTCGAAATTTCATATATGAAGTTATTATGCTATACTACTTAGAAATACTCAAAATTATCAGTGCCAAAGTTGCACATCCCTAATATTTGAACGAAATTATTAATTAAATTAATTAAATGTTTCCAATCTTCCTAAAAACTCTGTTTAATTTATAATTACCTATTAACTTTGTCACTACTTATTAGAAAATGACTAAATTGAGGCTTAGGCAAGGATGGCACTGAGCCACTCATATATAAAAATGAATTGGCGTTCGTGTATACCGTAAGATCTCCGGATCGGCTCAACCGATTTTAAATATTTTTTCTTTAATGTTTCCAATCTGTTTCATGTCTCATTTACCACACAAATTCTTTTTTTTCTAATCTCAATTTAAAATTTTTTTAGCTAATACTCAATAACGGCTTAACCGATTTTCAAAATTTTTTCTTTTCTTTATTCTATCGGACATAGTGTTTATTTATATAGAACAAAACATTTTCTAAATCTTCAATTTAATCATATATTAGCTAAAGAAATTTAGCTACCATATACATTGTAGTCAGTTGAGATCACTGGTACTCTAACTGAAATGTTCCTGTAGGGAACTTAATGCCATACAGATTTTTTCCGTTTTATATTTAAAAATACAAATGGTGAATTCCTTTTCGCTACTATTGCGAATGTTGAAAAAGTGAATGAATGAAAAGTTTTGATTGTGAATATAGGTTGTTGATTGTGAATATAGGTTGTTATTCCGTCCTTTTTCATAATCTATGTTATGGTGAAGAAGTTGTAATCTATATATATAAAAATGAATTGGCGTTCGTATATACCTTAAGATCTCCGGATCGGCTCAACCGATTTTAAATATTTTTTCTTTAATGTTTCCAATCTGTTTCATGTCTCATTTACCACATAAATTCTTTTTTTTCTAATCTCAATTTAAAATTTTTTTAGCTAATACTCAATAACGGCATAACCGATTTTCAAAATTTTTTCTTTTCTTTATTCTATCGGACATAGTGTATATTTATATAGAACAAAACATTTTCTAAATCTTCAATTTAATCATATATTAGCTAAAGAAGTTTAGCTACCATATACATTGTAGTCAGTTGAGATCACTGGTATTCTAACTGAAATGTTCCTGTAGGGAACTTAATGCCATACAGATTTTTTCCGTTTTATATTTAAAAATACAAATGGTGAATTCCTTTTCGCTACTATTGCGAATGTTGAAAAAGTGAATGAATGAAAAGTTTTGATTGTGAATATAGGTTGTTGATTGTGAATATAGGTTGTTATTCCGTCCTTTTTCATAATCTATGTTATGGTGAAGAAGTTGTAATCTATATATATAAAAATGAATTGGCGTTCGTATATACCGTAAGATCTCCGGATCGGCTCAACCGATTTTAAATATTTTTTCTTTAATGTTTCCAATCTGTTTCATGTCTCATTTACCACATAAATTCTTTTTTTTCTAATCTCAATTTAAAATTTTTTTAGCTAATACTCAATAACGGCTTAACCGATTTTCAAAATTTTTTCTTTTCTTTATTCTATCGGACATAGTGTTTATTTATATAGAACAAAACATTTTCTAAATCTTCAATTTAATCATATATTAGCTAAAGAAGTTTAGCTACCATATACATTGTAGTCAGTTGAGATCACTGGTATTCTAACTGAAATGTTCCTGTAGGGAACTTAATGCCATACAGATTTTTTCCGTTTTATATTTAAAAATACAAATACATTCATTAAAAGGTATTTTTAGCTTAGGCACTAACTACGGTTAAGAATCTTGCTTAATTCACCTTATTTGGTAGATGTCTTAAATATTGTGGTGAATGGCCTGAACTTTGCGCCGTTCACCTTATTTGCGGTGGATGGCTCAAACATTGTGGTGAATGGCCTGTAATCTATATCATGGTGAAGAAGTTGTAATCTATATATGAGTGGCTCAGTGCCATCCTTGCCTAACCCTCGAAATTTCATATATGAAGTTATTATGCTATACTACTTAGAAATACTCAAAATTATCAGTGCCAAAGTTGCACATCCCTAATATTTGAACGAAATTATTATTAAATTAATTAAATGTTTCCAATCTTCCTAAAAACTCTGTTTAATTTTTAATTACCTATTAACTTTGTCACTAATTATTAGAAAATGACTAAATTGAGGCTTAGGCAAGGATGGCACTGAGCCACTCATATATAAAAATGAATTGGCGTTCGTGTATACCGTAAGATCTCCGGATCGGCTCAACCGATTTTAAATATTTTTTCTTTAATGTTTCCAATCTGCTTCATGTCTCATTTACCACACAAATTCTTTTTTTTTCTAATCTCAATTTAAAATTTTTTTAGCTAATACTCAATAACGGCTTAACCGATTTTCAAAATTTTTTCTTTTCTTTATTCTATCGGACATAGTGTTTATTCATATAGAACAAAACATTTTCTAAATCTTCAATTTAATCATATATTAGCTAAAGAAATTTAGCTACCATATACATTGTAGTCAGTTGAGATCACTGGTATTCTAACTGAAATGTTCCTGTAGGGAACTTAATGCCATACAGATTTTTTCCGTTTTATATTTAAAAATACAAATACATTCATTAAAAGGTATTTTTAGCTTCGGCACTAACCACGGTTAAGAATCTTGCTTAATTCACCTTATTTGCGGTGGATGGCTCAAACATTGTGGTGAATGGCCTGTAATCTATATCATGGTGAAAAAGTTGTAATCTATATATATAAAAATGAATTGGCGTTCGTATATACCGTAAGATCTCCGGATCGGCTCAACCGATTTTAAATATTTTTTCTTTAATGTTTCCAATCTGTTTCATGTCTCATTTACCACATAAATTCTTTTTTTTCTAATCTCAATTTAAAAATTTTTTAGCTAATACTCAATAACGGCTTAACCGATTTTCAAAATTTTTTCTTTTCTTTATTCTATCGGACATAGTGTTTATTTATATAGAACAAAACATTTTCTAAATCTTCAATTTAATCATATATTAGCTAAAGAAGTTTAGCTACCATATACATTGTAGTCAGTTGAGATCACTGGTATTCTAACTGAAATGTTCCTGTAGGGAACTTAATGCCATACAGATTTTTTCCGTTTTATATTTAAAAATACAAATACATTCATTAAAAGGTATTTTTAGCTTCGGCACTAACCACGGTTAAGAATCTTGCTTAATTCACCTTATTTGGTAGATGTCTTAAATATTGTGGTGAATGGCCTGTAATCTATATCATGGTGAAGAAGTTGTAATCTATATATGAGTGGCTCAGTGCCATCCTTGCCTAACCCTCGAAATTTCATATATGAAGTTATTATGCTATACTACTTAGAAATACTCAAAATTATCAGTGCCAAAGTTGCACATCCCTAATATTTGAACGAAATTATTAATTAAATTAATTAAATGTTTCCAATCTTCCTAAAAACTCTGTTTAATTTTTAATTACCTATTAACTTTGTCACTAATTATTAGAAAATGACTAAATTGAGGCTTAGGCAAGGATGGCACTGAGCCACTCATATATAAAAATGAATTGGCGTTCGTGTATACCGTAAGATCTCCGGATCGGCTCAACCGATTTTAAATATTTTTTCTTTAATGTTTCCAATCTGTTTCATGTCTCATTTACCACACAAATTCTTTTTTTTCTAATCTCAATTTAAAATTTTTTTAGCTAATACTCAATAACGGCTTAACCGATTTTCAAAATTTTTTCTTTTCTTTATTCTATCGGACATAGTGTTTATTTATATAGAACAAAACATTTTCTAAATCTTCAATTTAATCATATATTAGCTAAAGAAATTTAGCTACCATATACATTGTAGTCAGTTGAGATCACTGGTACTCTAACTGAAATGTTCCTGTAGGGAACTTAATGCCATACAGATTTTTTCCGTTTTATATTTAAAAATACAAATGGTGAATTCCTTTTCGCTACTATTGCGAATGTTGAAAAAGTGAATGAATGAAAAGTTTTGATTGTGAATATAGGTTGTTGATTGTGAATATAGGTTGTTATTCCGTCCTTTTTCATAATCTATGTTATGGTGAAGAAGTTGTAATCTATATATATAAAAATGAATTGGCGTTCGTATATACCTTAAGATCTCCGGATCGGCTCAACCGATTTTAAATATTTTTTCTTTAATGTTTCCAATCTGTTTCATGTCTCATTTACCACATAAATTCTTTTTTTTCTAATCTTAATTTAAAATTTTTTTAGCTAATACTCAATAACGGCATAACCGATTTTCAAAATTTTTTCTTTTCTTTATTCTATCGGACATAGTGTTTATTTATATAGAACAAAACATTTTCTAAATCTTCAATTTAATCATATATTAGCTAAAGAAGTTTAGCTACCATATACATTGTAGTCAGTTGAGATCACTGGTATTCTAACTGAAATGTTCCTGTAGGGAACTTAATGCCATACAGATTTTTTCCGTTTTATATTTAAAAATACAAATACATTCATTAAAAGGTATTTTTAGCTTCGGCACTAACCACGGTTAAGAATCTTGCTTAATTCACCTTATTTGCGGTGGATGGCTCAAACATTGTGGTGAATGGCCTGTAATCTATATCATGGTGAAGAAGTTGTAATCTATATATGAGTGGCTCAGTGGCATCCTTGCCTAACCCTCGAAATTTCATATATGAAGTTATTATGCTATACTACTTAGAAATACTCAAAATTATCAGTGCCAAAGTTGCACATCCCTAATATTTGAACGAAATTATTAATTAAATTAATTAAATGTTTCCAATCTTCCTAAAAACTCTGTTTAATTTTTAATTACCTATTAACTTTGTCACTAATTATTAGAAAATGACTAAATTGAGGCTTAGGCAAGGATGGCACTGAGCCACTCATATATAAAAATGAATTGGCGTTCGTGTATACCGTAAGATCTCCGGATCGGCTTAACCGATTTTAAATATTTTTTCTTTAATGTTTCCAATCTGCTTCATGTCTCATTTACCACACAAATTCTTTTTTTTTCTAATCTCAATTTAAAATTTTTTTAGCTAATACTCAATAACGGCTTAACCGATTTTCAAAATTTTTTCTTTTCTTTATTCTATCGGACATAGTGTTTATTTATATAGAACAAAACATTTTCTAAATCTTCAATTTAATCATATATTAGCTAAAGAAATTTAGCTACCATATACATTGTAGTCAGTTGAGATCACTGGTATTCTAACTGAAATGTTCCTGTAGGGAACTTAATGCCATACAGATTTTTTCCGTTTTATATTTAAAAATACAAATACATTCATTAAAAGGTATTTTTAGCTTCGGCACTAACCACGGTTAAGAATCTTGCTTAATTCACCTTATTTGCGGTGGATGGCTCAAACATTGTGGTGAATGGCCTGTAATCTATATCATGGTGAAAAAGTTGTAATCTATATATATAAAAATGAATTGGCGTTCGTATATACCGTAAGATCTCCGGATCGGCTCAACCGATTTTAAATATTTTTTCTTTAATGTTTCCAATCTGTTTCATGTCTCATTTACCACATAAATTCTTTTTTTTCTAATCCCAATTTAAAAATTTTTTAGCTAATACTCAATAACGGCTTAACCGATTTTCAAAATTTTTTCTTTTCTTTATTCTATCGGACATAGTGTTTATTTATATAGAACAAAACATTTTCTAAATCTTCAATTTAATCATATATTAGCTAAAGAAGTTTAGCTACCATATACATTGTAGTCAGTTGAGATCACTGGTATTCTAACTGAAATGTTCCTGTAGGGAACTTAATGCCATACAGATTTTTTCCGTTTTATATTTAAAAATACAAATACATTCATTAAAAGGTATTTTTAGCTTCGGCACTAACCACGGTTAAGAATCTTGCTTAATTCACCTTATTTGGTAGATGTCTTAAATATTGTGGTGAATGGCCTGTAATCTATATCATGGTGAAGAAGTTGTAATCTATATATGAGTGGCTCAGTGCCATCCTTGCCTAACCCTCGAAATTTCATATATGAAGTTATTATGCTATACTACTTAGAAATACTCAAAATTATCAGTGCCAAAGTTGCACATCCCTAATATTTGAACGAAATTATTAATTAAATGTTTCCAATCTTCCTAAAAACTCTGTTTAATTTTTAATTACCTATTAACTTTGTCACTAATTATTAGAAAATGACTAAATTGAGGCTTAGGCAAGGATGGCACTGAGCCACTCATATATAAAAATGAATTGGCGTTCGTGTATACCGTAAGATCTCCGGATCGGCTCAACCGATTTTAAATATTTTTTCTTTAATGTTTCCAATCTGTTTCATGTCTCATTTACCACACAAATTCTTTTTTTTCTAATCTCAATTTAAAATTTTTTTAGCTAATACTCAATAACGGCTTAACCGATTTTCAAAATTTTTTCTTTTCTTTATTCTATCGGACATAGTGTTTATTTATATAGAACAAAACATTTTCTAAATCTTCAATTTAATCATATATTAGCTAAAGAAATTTAGCTACCATATACATTGTAGTCAGTTGAGATCACTGGTACTCTAACTGAAATGTGCCTGTAGGGAACTTAATGCCATACAGATTTTTTCCGTTTTATATTTAAAAATACAAATGGTGAATTCCTTTTCGCTACTATTGCGAATGTTGAAAAAGTGAATGAATGAAAATTTTGATTGTGAATATAGGTTGTTGATTGTGAATATAGGTGGTTATTCCGTCCTTTTTCATAATCTATGTTATGGTGAAGAAGTTGTAATCTATATATATAAAAATGAATTGGCGTTCGTATATACCTTAAGATCTCCGGATCGGCTCAACCGATTTTAAATATTTTTTCTTTAATGTTTCCAATCTGTTTCATGTCTCATTTACCACATAAATTCTTTTTTTTCTAATCTCAATTTAAAATTTTTTTAGCTAATACTCAATAACGGCATAACCGATTTTCAAAATTTTTTCTTTTCTTTATTCTATCGGACATAGTGTTTATTTATATAGAACAAAACATTTTCTAAATCTTCAATTTAATCATATATTAGCTAAAGAAGTTTAGCTACCATATACATTGTAGTCAGTTGAGATCACTGGTATTCTAACTGAAATGTTCCTGTAGAGACCTTAATGCCATACAGATTTTTTCCGTTTTATATTTAAAAATACAAATACATTCATTAAAAGGTATTTTTAGCTTCGGCACTAACCACGGTTAAGAATCTTGCTTAATTCACCTTATTTGCGGTGGATGGCTCAAACATTGTGGTGAATGGCCTGTAATCTATATCATGGTGAAGAAGTTGTAATCTATATATATAAAAATGAATTGGCGTTCGTGTATACCGTAAGATCTCCGGATCGGCTCAACCGATTTTAAATATTTTTTCTTTAATGTTTCCAATCTGTTTCATGTCTCATTTACCACATAAATTCTTTTTTTTCTAATCTCAATTTAAAATTTTTTTAGCTAATACTCAATAACGGCTTAACCGATTTTCAAAATTTTTTCTTTTCTTTATTCTATCGGACATAGTGTTTATTTATATAGAACAAAACATTTTCTAAATCTTCAATTTAATCATATATTAGCTAAAGAAGTTTAGCTACCATATACATTGTAGTCAGTTGAGATCACTGGTATTCTAACTGAAATGTTCCTGTAGGGAACTTAATGCCATACAGATTTTTTCCGTTTTATATTTAAAAATACAAATGGTGAATTCCTTTTCGCTACTATTGCGAATGTTGAAAAAGTGAATCAATGAAAAGTTTTGATTGTGAATATAGGTTGTTGATTGTGAATATAGGTTGTTATTCCGTCCTTTTTCATAATCTATGTTATGGTGAAGAAGTTGTAATCTATATATATAAAAATGAATTGGCGTTCGTATATACCGTAAGATCTCCGGATCGGCTCAACCGATTTAAAATATTTTTTCTTTAATGTTTCCAATCTGTTTCATGTCTCATTTACCACATAAATTCTTTTTTTTCTAATCTCAATTAAAATTTTTTTTAGCTAATACTCAATAACGGCTTAACCGATTTTCAAAATTTTTTCTTTTCTTTATTCTATCGGACATAGTGTTTATTTATATAGAACAAAACATTTTCTAAATCTTCAATTTAATCATATATTAGCTAAAGAAGTTTAGCTACCATATACATTGTAGTCAGTTGAGATCACTGGTATTCTAACTGAAATGTTCCTGTAGGGAACTTAATGCCATACAGATTTTTTCCGTTTTATATTTAAAAATACAAATGGTGAATTCCTTTTCGCTACTATTGCGAATGTTGAAAAAGTGAATGAATGAAAAGTTTGAATTGTGAATATAGGTTGTTATTCCGTCCTTTTTCATAATCTATGTTATGGTGAAGAAGTTGTAATCTATATATATAAAAATGAATTGGCGTTCGTATATACCGTAAGATCTCCGGATCGGCTCAACCGATTTTAAATAATTTTTCTTTAATGTTTCCAATCTGTTTCATGTCTCATTTACCACATAAATTCTTTTTTTTCTAATCTCAATTTAAAAATTTTTTAGCTAATACTCAATAACGGCTTAACCGATTTTCAAAATTTTTTCTTTTCTTTATTCTATCGGACATAGTGTTTATTTATATAGAACAAAACATTTTCTAAATCTTCAATTTAATCATATATTAGCTAAAGAAATTTAGCTACCATATACATTGTAGTCAGTTGAGATCACTGGTACTCTAACTGAAATGTTCCTGTAGGGAACTTAATGCCATACAGATTTTTTCCGTTTTATATTTAAAAATACAAATGGTGAATTCCTTTTCGCTACTATTGCGAATGTTGAAAAAGTGAATGAATGAAAAGTTTTGATTGTGAATATAGGTTGTTGATTGTGAATATAGGTTGTTATTCCGTCCTTTTTCATAATCTATGTTATGGTGAAGAAGTTGTAATCTATATATATAAAAATGAATTGGCGTTCGTATATACCTTAAGATCTCCGGATCGGCTCAACCGATTTTAAATATTTTTTCTTTAATGTTTCCAATCTGTTTCATGTCTCATTTACCACATAAATTCTTTTTTTTCTAATCTCAATTTAAAATTTTTTTAGCTAATACTCAATAACGGCATAACCGATTTTCAAAATTTTTTCTTTTCTTTATTCTATCGGACATAGTGTTTATTTATATAGAACAAAACATTTTCTAAATCTTCAATTTAATCATATATTAGCTAAAGAAGTTTAGCTACCATATACATTGTAGTCAGTTGAGATCACTGGTATTCTAACTGAAATGTTCCTGTAGGGAACTTAATGCCATACAGATTTTTTCCGTTTTATATTTAAAAATACAAATACATTCATTAAAAGGTATTTTTAGCTTCGGCACTAACCACGGTTAAGAATCTTGCTTAATTCACCTTATTTGCGGCGGATGGCTCAAACATTGTGGTGAATGGCCTGTAATCTATATCATGGTGAAGAAGTTGTAATCTATATATGAGTGGCTCAGTGCCATCCTTGCCTAACCCTCGAAATTTCATATATGAAGTTATTATGCTATACTACTTAGAAATACTCAAAATTATCAGTGCCAAAGTTGCACATCCCTAATATTTGAACGAAATTATTAATTAAATGTTTCCAATCTTCCTAAAAACTCTGTTTAATTTTTAATTACCTATTAACTTTGTCACTAATTATTAGAAAATGACTAAATTGAGGCTTAGGCAAGGATGGCACTGAGCCACTCATATATAAAAATGAATTGGCGTTCGTGTATACCGTAAGATCTCCGGATCGGCTTAACCGATTTTAAATATTTTTTCTTTAATGTTTCCAATCTGCTTCATGTCTCATTTACCACACAAATTCTTTTTTTTTCTAATCTCAATTTAAAATTTTTTTAGCTAATACTCAATAACGGCTTAACCGATTTTCAAAATTTTTTCTTTTCTTTATTCTATCGGACATAGTGTTTATTTATATAGAACAAAACATTTTCTAAATCTTCAATTTAATCATATATTAGCTAAAGAAATTTAGCTACCATATACATTGTAGTCAGTTGAGATCACTGGTATTCTAACTGAAATGTTCCTGTAGGGAACTTAATGCCATACAGATTTTTTCCGTTTTATATTTAAAAATACAAATACATTCATTAAAAGGTATTTTTAGCTTCGGCACTAACCACGGTTAAGAATCTTGCTTAATTCACCTTATTTGCGGTGGATGGCTCAAACATTGTGGTGAATGGCCTGTAATCTATATCATGGTGAAAAAGTTGTAATCTATATATATAAAAATGAATTGGCGTTCGTATATACCGTAAGATCTCCGGATCGGCTCAACCGATTTTAAATATTTTTTCTTTAATGTTTCCAATCTGTTTCATGTCTCATTTACCACATAAATTCTTTTTTTTCTAATCTCAATTTAAAAATTTTTTAGCTAATACTCAATAACGGCTTAACCGATTTTCAAAATTTTTTCTTTTCTTTATTCTATCGGACATAGTGTTTATTTATATAGAACAAAACATTTTCTAAATCTTCAATTTAATCATATATTAGCTAAAGAAGTTTAGCTACCATATACATTGTAGTCAGTTGAGATCACTGGTATTCTAACTGAAATGTTCCTGTAGGGAACTTAATGCCATACAGATTTTTTCCGTTTTATATTTAAAAATACAAATACATTCATTAAAAGGTATTTTTAGCTTCGGCACTAACCACGGTTAAGAATCTTGCTTAATTCACCTTATTTGGTAGATGTCTTAAATATTGTGGTGAATGGCCTGTAATCTATATCATGGTAAAGAAGTTGTAATCTATATATGAGTGGCTCAGTGCCATCCTTGCCTAACCCTCGAAATTTCATATATGAAGTTATTATGCTATACTACTTAGAAATACTCAAAATTATCAGTGCCAAAGTTGCACATCCCTAATATTTGAACGAAATTATTAATTAAATGTTTCCAATCTTCCTAAAAACTCTGTTTAATTTTTAATTACCTATTAACTTTGTCACTAATTATTAGAAAATGACTAAATTGAGGCTTAGGAAAGGATGGCACTGAGCCACTCATATATAAAAATGAATTGGCGTTCGTGTATACCGTAAGATCTCCGGATCGGCTCAACCGATTTTAAATATTTTTTCTTTAATGTTTCCAATCTGTTTCATGTCTCATTTACCACACAAATTCTTTTTTTTCTAATCTCAATTTAAAATTTTTTTAGCTAATACTCAATAGCGGCTTAACCGATTTTCAAAATTTTTTCTTTTCTTTATTCTATCGGACATAGTGTTTATTTATATAGAACAAAACATTTTCTAAATCTTCAATTTAATCATATATTAGCTAAAGAAATTTAGCTACCATATACATTGTAGTCAGTTGAGATAACTGGTACTCTAACTGAAATGTGCCTGTAGGGAACTTAATGCCATACAGATTTTTTCCGTTTTATATTTAAAAATACAAATGGTGAATTCCTTTTCGCTACTATTGCGAATGTTGAAAAAGTGAATGAATGAAAATTTTGATTGTGAATATAGGTTGTTGATTGTGAATATAGGTTGTTATTCCGTCCTTTTTCATAATCTATGTTATGGTGAAGAAGTTGTAATCTATATATATAAAAATGAATTGGCGTTCGTATATACCTTAAGATCTCCGGATCGGCTCAACCGATTTTAAATATTTTTTCTTTAATGTTTCCAATCTGTTTCATGTCTCATTTACCACATAAATTCTTTTTTTTCTAATCTCAATTTAAAATTTTTTTAGCTAATACTCAATAACGGCATAACCGATTTTCAAAATTTTTTCTTTTCTTTATTCTATCGGACATAGTGTTTATTTATATAGAACAAAACATTTTCTAAATCTTCAATTTAATCATATATTAGCTAAAGAAGTTTAGCTACCATATACATTGTAGTCAGTTGAGATCACTGGTATTCTAACTGAAATGTTCCTGTAGGGACCTTAATGCCATACAGATTTTTCCCGTTTTATATTTAAAAATACAAATACATTCATTAAAAGGTATTTTTAGCTTCGGCACTAACCACGGTTAAGAATCTTGCTTAATTCACCTTATTTGCGGTGGATGGCTCAAACATTGTGGTGAATGGCCTGTAATCTATATCATGGTGAAGAAGTTGTAATCTATATATATAAAAATGAATTGGCGTTCGTGTATACCGTAAGATCTCCGGATCGGCTCAACCGATTTTAAATATTTTTTCTTTAATGTTTCCAATCTGTTTCATGTCTCATTTACCACATAAATTCTTTTTTTTCTAATCTCAATTTAAAATTTTTTTAGCTAATACTCAATAACGGCTTAACCGATTTTCAAAATTTTTTCTTTTCTTTATTCTATCGGACATAGTGTTTATTTATATAGAACAAAACATTTTCTAAATCTTCAATTTAATCATATATTAGCTAAAGAAGTTTAGCTACCATATACATTGTAGTCAGTTGAGATCACTGGTATTCTAACTGAAATGTTCCTGTAGGGAACTTAATGCCATACAGATTTTTTCCGTTTTATATTTAAAAATACAAATGGTGAATTCCTTTTCGCTACTATTGCGAATGTTGAAAAAGTGAATCAATGAAAAGTTTTGATTGTGAATATAGGTTGTTGATTGTGAATATAGGTTGTTATTCCGTCCTTTTTCATAATCTATGTTATGGTGAAGAAGTTGTAATCTATATATATAAAAATGAATTGGCGTTCGTATATACCGTAAGATCTCCGGATCGGCTCAACCGATTTTAAATATTTTTTCTTTAATGTTTCCAATCTGTTTCATGTCTCATTTACCACATAAATTCTTTTTTTTCTAATCTCAATTAAAATTTTTTTTAGCTAATACTCAATAACGGCTTAACCGATTTTCAAAATTTTTTCTTTTCTTTATTCTATCGGACATAGTGTTTATTTATATAGAACAAAACATTTTCTAAATCTTCAATTTAATCATATATTAGCTAAAGAAGTTTAGCTACCATATACATTGTAGTCAGTTGAGATCACTGGTATTCTAACTGAAATGTTCCTGTAGGGAACTTAATGCCATACAGATTTTTTCCGTTTTATATTTAAAAATACAAATGGTGAATTCCTTTTCGCTACTATTGCGAATGTTGAAAAAGTGAATGAATGAAAAGTTTGAATTGTGAATATAGGTTGTTATTCCGTCCTTTTTCATAATCTATGTTATGGTGAAGAAGTTGTAATCTATATATATAAAAATGAATTGGCGTTCGTATATACCGTAAGATCTCCGGATCGGCTCAACCGATTTTAAATATTTTTTCTTTAATGTTTCCAATCTGTTTCATGTCTCATTTACCACATAAATTCTTTTTTTTCTAATCTCAATTTAAATTTTTTTTAGCTAATACTCAATAACGGCATAACCGATTTTCAAAATTTTTTCTTTTCTTTATTCTATCGGACATAGTGTTTATTTATATAGAACAAAACATTTTCTAAATCTTCAATTTAATCATATATTAGCTAAAGAAGTTTAGCTACCATATACATTGTAGTCAGTTGAGATCAGTGGTATTCTAACTGGAATGTTCCTGTAGGGAACTTAATGCCATACAGATTTTTTCCGTTTTATATTTAAAAATACAAATACATTCATTAAAAGGTATTTTTAGCTTCGGCACTAACCACGGCTAAGAATCTTGCTTAATTCACCTTATTTGCGGTGGATGGCTCAAACATTGTGGTGAATGGCCTGTAATCTATATCATGGTGAAGAAGTTGTAATCTATATATATAAAAATGAATTGGCGTTCGTGTATACCGTAAGATCTCCGGATCGGCTCAACCGATTTTAAATATTTTTTCTTTAATGTTTCCAATCTGTTTCATGTCTCATTTACCACATAAATTCTTTTTTTTCTAATCTCAATTTAAAATTTTTTTAGCTAATACTCAATAACGGCTTAACCGATTTTCCAAATTTTTTCTTTTCTTTATTCTATCGGACATAGTGTTTATTTATATAGAACAAAACATTTTCTAAATCTTCAATTTAATCATATATTAGCTAAAGAAGTTTAGCTACCATATACATTGTAGTCAGTTGAGATCACTGGTATTCTAACTGAAATGTTCCTGTAGGGAACTTAATGCCATACAGATTTTTTCCGTTTTATATTTAAAAATACAAATGGTGAATTCCTTTTCGCTACTATTGCGAATGTTGAAAAAGTGAATGAATGAAAAGTTTTGATTGTGAATATAGGTTGTTATTCCGTCCTTTTTCATAATCTATGTTATGGTGAAGAAGTTGTAATCTATATATATAAAAATGAATTGGCGTTCGTATATACCGTAAGATCTCCGGATCGGCTCAACCGATTTTAAATATTTTTTCTTTAATGTTTCCAATCTGTTTCATGTCTCATTTACCACATAAATTCTTTTTTTTCTAATCTCAATTTAAAAATTTTTTAGCTAATACTCAATAACGGCTTAACCGATTTTCAAAATTTTTTCTTTTCTTTATTCTATCGGACATAGTGTTTATTTATATAGAACAAAACATTTTCTAAATCTTCAATTTAATCATATATTAGCTAAAGAAGTTTAGCTACCATATACATTGTAGTCAGTTGAGATCACTGGTATTCTAACTGAAATGTTCCTGTAGGGAACTTAATGCCATACAGATTTTTTCCGTTTTATATTTAAAAATACAAATACATTCATTAAAAGGTATTTTTAGCTTCGGCACTAACCACGGTTAAGAATCTTGCTTAATTCACCTTATTTGGTAGATGTCTTAAATATTGTGTTGAATGGCCTGAACTTTGCGCCGTTCACCTTATTTGCGGTGGATGGCTCAAACATTGTGGTGAATGGCCTGTAATCTATATCATGGTGAAGAAGTTGTAATCTATATATGAGTGGCTCAGTGCCATCCTTGCCTAACCCTCGAAATTTCATATATGAAGTTATTATGCTATACTACTTAGAAATACTCAAAATTATCAGTGCCAAAGTTGCACATCCCTAATATTTGAACGAAATTATTAATTAAATTAATTAAATGTTTCCAATCTTCCTAAAAACTCTGTTTAATTTTTAATTACCTATTAACTTTGTCACTAATTATTAGAAAATGACTAAATTGAGGCTTAGGCAAGGATGGCACTGAGCCACTCATATATAAAAATGAATTGGCGTTCGTGTATACCGTAAGATCTCCGGATCGGCTCAACCGATTTTAAATATTTTTTCTTTAATGTTTCCAATCTGTTTCATGTCTCATTTACCACACAAATTCTTTTTTTTCTAATCTCAATTTAAAATTTTTTTAGCTAATACTCAATAACGGCTTAACCGATTTTCAAAATTTTTTCTTTTCTTTATTCTATCGGACATAGTGTTTATTTATATAGAACAAAACATTTTCTAAATCTTCAATTTAATCATATATTAGCTAAAGAAATTTAGCTACCATATACATTGTAGTCAGTTGAGATCACTGGTACTCTAACTGAAATGTTCCTGTAGGGAACTTAATGCCATACAGATTTTTTCCGTTTTATATTTAAAAATACAAATGGTGAATTCCTTTTCGCTACTATTGCGAATGTTGAAAAAGTGAATGAATGAAAAGTTTTGATTGTGAATATAGGTTGTTATTCCGTCCTTTTTCATAATCTATGTTATGGTGAAGAAGTTGTAATCTATATATATAAAAATTAATTGGCGTTCGTATATACCTTAAGATCTCCGGATCGGCTCAACCGATTTTAAATATTTTTTCTTTAATGTTTCCAATCTGTTTCATGTCTCATTTACCACATAAATTCTTTTTTTTCTAATCTCAATTTAAAATTTTTTTAGCTAATACTCAATAACGGCATAACCGATTTTCAAAATTTTTTCTTTTCTTTATTCTATCGGACATAGTGTTTATTTATATAGAACTAAACATTTTCTAAATCTTCAATTTAATCATATATTAGCTAAAGAAGTTTAGCTACCATATACATTGTAGTCAGTTGAGATCACTGGTATTCTAACTGAAATGTTCCTGTAGGGAACTTAATGCCATACAGATTTTTTCCGTTTTATATTTAAAAATACAAATACATTCATTAAAAGGTATTTTTAGCTTAGGCACTAACTACGGTTAAGAATCTTGCTTAATTCACCTTATTTGGTAGATGTCTTAAATATTGTGGTGAATGGCCTGAACTTTGCGCCGTTCACCTTATTTGCGGTGGATGGCTCAAACATTGTGGTGAATGGCCTGTAATCTATATCATGGTGAAGAAGTTGTAATCTATATATATAAAAATGAATTGGCGTTCGTATATACCGTAAGATCTCCGGATCAGCTCAACCGATTTTAAATATTTTTTCTTTAATGTTTCCAATCTGTTTCATGTCTCATTTACCACATAAATTCTTTTTTTTCTAATCTCAATTAAAATTTTTTTTAGCTAATACTCAATAACGGCTCAACCGATTTTCAAAATTTTTTCTTTTCTTTATTCTATCGGACATAGTGTTTATTTATATAGAACAAAACATTTTCTAAATCTTCAATTTAATCATATATTAGCTAAAGAAGTTTAGCTACCATATAAATTGTAGTCAGTTGAGATCACTGGTATTCTAACTGAAATGTTCCTGTAGAGAACTTAATGCCATACAGATTTTTACCGTTTTATATTTAAAAATACAAATACATTCATTAAAAGGTATTTTTAGCTTCGGCACTAACCACGGTTAAGAATCTTGCTTAATTCACCTTATTTGCGGTGGATGGCTCAAACATTGTGGTGAATGGCCTGTAATCTATATCATGGTGAAGAAGTTGTAATCTATATATATAAAAATGAATTGGCGTTCGTGTATACCGTAAGATCTCCGGATCGGCTCAACCGATTTTAAATATTTTTTCTTTAATGTTTCCAATCTGTTTCATGTCTCATTTACCACATAAATT
Organism: Sphenella marginata; assembly: GCA_951509765.1. Taxonomy (NCBI): domain Eukaryota; kingdom Metazoa; phylum Arthropoda; class Insecta; order Diptera; family Tephritidae; genus Sphenella; species Sphenella marginata. The sequence continues at coordinate 122,595,221 of OX608078.1, forward strand.
CTTTTTTTTCTAATCTCAATTAAAATTTTTTTTAGCTAATACTCAATAACGGCTTAACCGATTTTCAAAATTTTTTCTTTTCTTTATTCTATCGGACATAGTGTTTATTTATATAGAACAAAACATTTTCTAAATCTTCAATTTAATCATATATTAGCTAAAGAAGTTTAGCTACCATATAAATTGTAGTCAGTTGAGATTACTGGTATTCTAACTGAAATGTTCCTGTAGGGAACTTAATGCCATACAGATTTTTTCCGTTTTATATTTAAAAATACAAATACATTCATTAAAAGGTATTTTTAGCTTCGGCACTAACCACGGGTAAGAATCTTGCTTAATTCACCTTATTTGCGGTGGATGGCTCAAACATTGTGGTGAATGGCCTGTAATCTATATCATGGTGAAGAAGTTGTAATCTATATATGAGTGGCTCAGTGCCATCCTTGCCTAACCCTCGAAATTTCATATATGAAGTTATTATGATATACTACTTAGAAATACTCAAAATTATCAGTGCCAAAGTTGCACATCCCTAATATTTGAACGAAATTATTAATTAAATTAATTAAATGTTTCCAATCTTCCTAAAAACTCTGTTTAATTTTTAATTACCTATTAACTTTGTCACTAATTATTAGAAAATGACTAAATTGAGGCTTAGGCAAGGATGGCACTGAGCCACTCATATATAAAAATGAATTGGCGTTCGTGTATACCGTAAGATCTCCGGATCGGCTCAACCGATTTTAAATATTTTTTCTTTAATGTTTCCAATCTGTTTCATGTCTCATTTACCACACAAATTCTTTTTTTTCTAATCTCAATTTAAAAATTTTTTAGCTAATACTCAATAACGGCTTAACCGATTTTCAAAATTTTTTCTTTTCTTTATTCTATCGGACATAGTGTTTATTTATATAGAACAAAACATTTTCTAAATCTTCAATTTAATCATATATTAGCTAAAGAAGTTTAGCTACCATATGCGTTGTAGTCAGTTGAGATCACTGGTATTCTAACTGAAATGTTCCTGTAGGGAACTTAATGCCATACAGATTTTTTCCGTTTTATATTTAAAAATACAAATGGTGAATTCCTTTTCGCTACTATTGCGAATGTTGAAAAAGTGAATGAATGAAAAGTTTTGATTGTGAATATAGGTTGTTATTCCGTCCTTTTTCATAATCTATGTTATGGTGAAGAAGTTGTAATCTATATATATAAAAATGAATTGGCGTTCGTATATACCGTAAGATCTCCGGATCGGCTCAACCGATTTTAAATATTTTTTCTTTAATGTTTCCAATCTGTTTCATGTCTCATTTACCACATAAATTCTTTTTTTTCTAATCTCAATTTAAAATTTTTTTAGCTAATACTCAATAAAGGCATAACCGATTTTCAAAATTTTTTCTTTTCTTTATTCTATCGGACATATTGTTTATTTATATAGAACAAAACATTTTCTAAATCTTCAATTTAATCATATATTAGCTAAAGAAGTTTAGCTACCATATACATTGTAGTCAGTTGAGATCAGTGGTATTCAACTGAAATGTTCCTGTAGGGAACTTAATGCCATACAGATTTTTTCCGTTTTATATTTAAAAATACAAATACATTCATTAAAAGGTATTTTTAGCTTCGGCACTAACCACGGTTAAGAATCTTGCTTAATTCACCTTATTTGCGGTGGATGGCTCAAACATTGTGGTGAATGGCCTGTAATCTATATCATGGTGAAGAAGTTGTAATCTATATATATAAAAATGAATTGGCGTTCGTGTATACCGTAAGATCTCCGGATCGGCTCAACCGATTTTAAATATTTTTTCTTTAATGTTTCCAATCTGTTTCATGTCTCATTTACCACATAAATTCTTTTTTTTTCTAATCTCAATTTAAAATTTTTTTAGCTAATACTCAATAACGGCTTAACCGATTTTCAAAATTTTTTCTTTTCTTTATTCTATCGGACATAGTGTTTATTTATATGGAACAAAACATTTTCTAAATCTTCAATTTAATCATATATTAGCTAAAGAAGTTTAGCTACCATATACATTGTAGTCAGTTGAGATCACTGGTATTCTAACTGAAATGTTCCTGTAGGGAACTTAATGCCATACAGATTTTTTCCGTTTTATATTTAAAAATACAAATGGTGAATTCCTTTTCGCTACTATTGCGAATGTTGAAAAAGTGAATGAATGAAAAGTTTTGATTGTGAATATAGGTTGTTGATTGTGAATATAGGTTGTTATTCCGTCCTTTTTCATAATCTATGTTATGGTGAAGAAGTTGTAATCTATATATATAAAAATGAATTGGCGTTCGTATATACCGTAAGATCTCCGGATCGGCTCAACCGATTTTAAATATTTTTTCCTTAATGTTTCCAATCTGTTTCATGTCTCATTTACCACATAAATTCTTTTTTTTCTAATCTCAATTTAAAAATTTTTTAGCTAATACTCAATAACGGCTTAACCGATTTTCAAAATTTTTTCTTTTCTTTATTCTATCGGACATAGTGTTTATTTATATAGAACAAAACATTTTCTAAATCTTCAATTTAATCATATATTAGCTAAAGAAGTTTAGCTACCATATACATTGTAGTCAGTTGAGATCACTGGTATTCTAACTGAAATGTTCCTGTAGGGAACTTAATGCCATACAGATTTTTTCCGTTTTATATTTAAAAATACAAATACATTCATTAAAAGGTATTTTTAGCTTCGGCACTAACCACGGTTAAGAATCTTGCTTAATTCACCTTATTTGGTAGATGTCTTAAATATTGTGGTGAATGGCCTGTAATCTATATCATGGTGAAGAAGTTGTAATCTATATATGAGTGGCTCAGTGCCATCCTTGCCTAACCCTCGAAATTTCATATATGAAGTTATTATGCTATACTACTTAGAAATACTCAAAATTATCAGTGCCAAAGTTGCACATCCCTAATATTTGAACGAAATTATTAATTAAATTAATTAAATGTTTCCAATCTTCCTAAAAACTCTGTTTAATTTTTAATTACCTATTAACTTTGTCACTAATTATTAGAAAATGACTAAATTGAGGCTTAGGCAAGGATGGCACTGAGCCACTCATATATAAAAATGAATTGGCGTTCGTGTATACCGTAAGATCTCCGGATCGGCTCAACCGATTTTAAATATTTTTTCTTTAATGTTTCCAATCTGTTTCATGTCTCATTTACCACACAAATTCTTTTTTTTCTAATCTCAATTTAAAATTTTTTTAGCTAATACTCAATAACGGCTTAACCGATTTTCAAAATTTTTTCTTTTCTTTATTCTATCGGACATAGTGTTTATTTATATAGAACAAAACATTTTCTAAATCTTCAATTTAATCATATATTAGCTAAAGAAATTTAGCTACCATATACATTGTAGTCAGTTGAGATCACTGGTACTCTAACTGAAATGTTCCTGTAGGGAACTTAATGCCATACAGATTTTTTCCGTTTTATATTTAAAAATACAAATGGTGAATTCCTTTTCGCTACTATTGCGAATGTTGAAAAAGTGAATGAATGAAAAGTTTTGATTGTGAATATAGGTTGTTGATTGTGAATATAGGTTGTTATTCCGTCCTTTTTCATAATCTATGTTATGGTGAAGAAGTTGTAATCTATATATATAAAAATGAATTGGCGTTCGTATATACCTTAAGATCTCCGGATCGGCTCAACCGATTTTAAATATTTTTTCTTTAATGTTTCCAATCTGTTTCATGTCTCATTTACCACATAAATTCTTTTTTTTCTAATCTCAATTTAAAATTTTTTTAGCTAATACTCAATAACGGCATAACCGATTTTCAAAATTTTTTCTTTTCTTTATTCTATCGGACATAGTGTTTATTTATATAGAACAAAACATTTCCTAAATCTTCAATTTAATCATATATTAGCTAAAGAAGTTTAGCTACCATATACATTGTAGTCAGTTGAGATCACTGGTATTCTAACTGAAATGTTCCTGTAGGGAACTTAATGCCATACAGATTTTTTCCGTTTTATATTTAAAAATACAAATACATTCATTAAAAGGTATTTTTAGCTTAGGCACTAACTACGGTTAAGAATCTTGCTTAATTCGCCTTATTTGGTAGATGTCTTAAATATTGTGGTGAATGGCCTGAACTTTGCGCCGTTCACCTTATTTGCGGTGGATGGCTCAAACATTGTGGTGAATGGCCTGTAATCTATATCATGGTGAAGAAGTTGTAATCTATATATGAGTGGCTCAGTGCCATCCTTGCCTAACCCTCGAAATTTCATATATGAAGTTATTATGATATACTACTTAGAAATACTCAAAATTATCAGTGCCAAAGTTGCACATCCCTAATATTTGAACGAAATTATTAATTAAATTAATTAAATGTTTCCAATCTTCCTAAAAACTCTGTTTAATTTTTAATTACCTATTAACTTTGTCACTAATTATTAGAAAATGACTAAATTGAGGCTTAGGCAAGGATGGCACTGAGCCACTCATATATAAAAATGAATTGGCGTTCGTGTATACCGTAAGATCTCCGGATCGGCTCAACCGATTTAAAATATTTTTTCTTTAATGTTTCCAATCTGTTTCATGTCTCATTTACCACACAAATTCTTTTTTTTCTAATCTCAATTTAAAATTTTTTTAGCTAATACTCAATAACGGCTTAACCGATTTTCAAAATTTTTTCTTTTCTTTATTCTATCGGACATAGTGTTTATTTATATAGAACAAAACATTTTCTAAATCTTCAATTTAATCATATATTAGCTAAAGAAATTTAGCTGCCATATACATTGTAGTCAGTTGAGATCACTGGTATTCTAACTGAAATGTTCCTGTAGGGAACTTAATGCCATACAGATTTTTTCCGTTTTATTTTTAAAAATACAAATGGTGAATTCCTTTTCGCTACTATTGCGAATGTTGAAAAAGTGAATGAATGAAAAGTTTTGATTGTGAATATAGGTTGTTGATTGTGAATATAGGTTGTTATTCCGTCCTTTTTCATAATCTATGTTATGGTAAAGAAGTTGTAATCTATATATATAAAAATGAATTGGCGTTCGTATATACCGTAAGATCTCCGGATCGGCTTAACCGATTTTAAATATTTTTTCTTTAATGTTTCCAATCTGTTTCATGTCTCATTTACCACATAAATTCTTTTTTTTCTAATCTCAATTTAAATTTTTTTAGCTAATACTCAATAACGGCTTAACCGATTTTCAAAATTTTTTCTTTTCTTTATTCTATCGGACATAGTGTTTATTTATATAGAACAAAACATTTTCTAAATCTTCAATTTAATCATATATTAGCTAAAGAAGTTTAGCTACCATATAAATTGTAGTCAGTTGAGATCACGGGTATTCTAACTGAAATGTTCCTGTAGGGAACTTAATGCCATACAGATTTTTTCCGTTTTATATTTAAAAATACAAATACATTCATTAAAAGGTATTTTTAGCTTCGGCACTAACCACGGTTAAGAATCTTGCTTAATTCACCTTATTTGGTAGATGTCTTAAATATTGTGGTGAATGGCCTGTAATCCTATATCATGGTGAAGAATTTGTAATCTATATATATAAAAATGAATTGGCGTTCGTATATACCGTAAGATCTCCGGATCGGCTCAACCGATTTTAAATATTTTTTCTTTAATGTTTCCAATCTGTTTCATGTCTCATTTACCAGATAAATTCTTTTTTTTCTAATCTCAATTTAAATTTTTTTTTAGCTAATACTCAATAACGGCTTAACCGATTTTCAAAATTTTTTCTTCTCTTTATTCTATCGGACATAGTGTTTATTTATATAGAACAAAACATTTTCTAAATCTTCAATTTAATCATATATTAGCTAAAGAAGTTTAGCTACCATATAAATGGTGCAGTGAAATAACGCCCGGGGAAATAACGCCCGTGGGCGTTATTTCTTTTTGTCGACGGGCGCTATTTCATTTTAGAAAAGAAATAATGCCCGCGGGCGCTATTTCCTTTCAGAAAAGAAATAATGCCCGCGGGCGTTATTTCCTTTTAGAAAAGAAACAAAGCCCGCGGGCCTTATTTCCTTTTTTCGGCGGGCGTTATTTCCCTTTTGAAAAGGAAATAACGCCCGATCCATGTTTTTTCTGTGCAGAACACCTTTCCGCGTAGGCGGCCTTCGGCCGCGCTTCAAAAAATAACCCTAGGCTACGCCATTCCAACTCCGGGTGTGTGCCATAGCCGTGGCTACCGCCACGGTGATGTCCTTCCTAAACATAGTTATAATGTGCAAACTGAAAATGTTAGCTTTGCTGTGCCCATAACTTGCTCCGGCGCTGTAAAATTATTTTTCAAAATGGAAATTAGGCCCGCGGGCGTTATTTCTTTTTGTCGACGGGCGCTATTTCATTTTAGAAAAGAAATAATGCCCGCGGGCGCTAATTCCTTTCAGAAAAGAAATAATGCCCGCGGGCGTTATTTCCTTTTAGAAAAGAAACAAAGCCCGCGGGCCTTATTTCCTTTTCTCGGCGGGCGTTATTTCCCTTTTGAAAAGGAAATAACGCCCGCGGGCTTTATTTCCTTTTCAAAGGGAAATAACGCCCGTGGGCGTTATTTCCTCGGGCGTTATTTCACTGCCCCATATAAATTGTAGTCAGTTGAGATCACTGGTATTCTAACTGAAATGTTCCTGTAGGGAACTTAATGCCAGACAGATTTTTTCCGTTTTATATTTAAAAATACAAATACATTCATTAAAAGGTATTTTTAGCTTCGGCACTGACCACGGTTAAGAATCTTGCTTAATTCACCTTATTTGGTAGATGTCTTAAATATTGTGGTGAATGGCCTGTAATCTATATCATGGTGAAGAATTTGTAATCTATATATATAAAAATGAATTGGCGTTCGTATATACCGTAAGATCTCCGGATCGGCTCAACCGATTTTAAATATTTTTTCTTTAATGTTTCCAATCTGTTTCATGTCTCATTTACCAGATAAATTCTTTTTTTTCTAATCTCAATTTAAATTTTTTTTTAGCTAATACTCAATAACGGCTTAACCGATTTTCAAAATTTTTTCTTCTCTTTATTCTATCGGACATAGTGTTTATTTATATAGAACAAAACATTTTCTAAATCTTCAATTTAATCATATATTAGCTAAAGAAGTTTAGCTACCATATAAATTGTAGTCAGTTGAGATCACTGGTATTCTAACTGAAATGTTCCTGTAGGGAACTTAATGCCATACAGATTTTTTCCGTTTTATATTTAAAAATACAAATACATTCATTAAAAGGTATTTTTAGCTTCGGCACTAACCACGGTTAAGAATCTTGCTTAATTCACCTTATTTGCGGTGGATGGCTGAAACATTGTGGTGAATGGCCTGTAATCTATATCATGGTGAAGAAGTTGTAATCTATATATATAAAAATGAATTGGCGTTCGTGTATACCGTAAGATCTCCGGATCGGCTCAACCGATTTTAAATATTTTTTCTTTAATGTTTCCAATCTGTTTCATGTCTCATTTACCACATAAATTCTTTTTTTTCTAATCTCAATTAAAATTTTTTTTAGCTAATACTCAATAACGGCTTAACCGATTTTCAAAATTTTTTCTTTTCTTTATTCTATCGGACATAGTGTTTATTTATATAGAACAAAACATTTTCTAAATCTTCAATTTAATCATATATTAGATAAAGAAGTTTAGCTACCATATAAATTGTAGTCAGTTGAGATCACTGGTATTCTAACTGAAATGTTCCTGTAGGGAACTTAATGCCATACAGATTTTTTCCGTTTTATATTTAAAAATACAAATACATTCATTAAAAGGTATTTTTAGCTTCGGCACTAACCACGGTTAAGAATCTTGCTTAATTCACCTTATTTGGTAGATGTCTTAAATATTGTGGTGAATGGCCTGTAATCTATATCATGGTGAAGAATTTGTAATCTATATATATAAAAATGAATTGGCGTTTTAGTTTTAAAAATACAAATGGTGAATTCCTTTTCGCTACTATTGCGAATGTTGAAAAAGTGAATGAATGAAAAGTTTTGATTGTGAATATAGGTTGTTGATTGTGAATATAGGTTGTTATTCCGTCCTTTTTCATAATCTATGTTATGGTGAAGAAGTTGTAATCTATATATATAAAAATGAATTGGCGTTCGTATATACCGTAAGATCTCCGGATCGGCTCAACCGATTTTAAATATTTTTTCTTTAATGTTTCCAATCTGTTTCATGTCTCATTTACCACATAAATTCTTTTTTTTCTAATCTCAATTTAAAATTTTTTTAGCTAATACTCAATAACGGCTTAACCGATTTTCAAAATTTTTTCTTTTCTTTATTCTATCGGACATAGTGTTTATTTATATAGAACAAAACATTTTCTAAATCTTCAATTTAATCATATATTAGCTAAAGAAGTTTAGCTACCATATACATTGTAGTCAGTTGAGATCACTGGTATTCTAACTGAAATGTTCCTGTAGGGAACTTAATGCCATACAGATTTTTTCCGTTTTATATTTAAAAATACAAATACATTCATTAAAAGGTATTTTTAGCTTCGGCACTAACCACGGTTAAGAATCTTGCTTAATTCACCTTATTTGGTAGATGTCTTAAATATTGTGTTGAATGGCCTGAACTTTGCGCCGTTCACCTTATTTGCGGTGGATGGCTCAAACATTGTGGTGAATGGCCTGTAATCTATATCATGGTGAAGAAGTTGTAATCTATATATGAGTGGCTCAGTGCCATCCTTGCCTAACCCTCGAAATTTCATATATGAAGTTATTATGCTATACTACTTAGAAATACTCAAAATTATCAGTGCCAAAGTTGCACATCCCTAATATTTGAACGAAATTATTAATTAAATTAATTAAATGTTTCCAATCTTCCTAAAAACTCTGTTTAATTTTTAATTACCTATTAACTTTGTCACTAATTATTAGAAAATGACTAAATTGAGGCTTAGGCAAGGATGGCACTGAGCCACTCATATATAAAAATGAATTGGCGTTCGTGTATACCGTAAGACCTCCGGATCGGCTCAACCGATTTTAAATATTTTTTCTTTAATGTTTCCAATCTGTTTCATGTCTCATTTACCACACAAATTCTTTTTTTTCTAATCTCAATTTAAAATTTTTTTAGCTAATACTCAATAACGGCTTAACCGATTTTCAAAATTTTTTCTTTTCTTTATTCTATCGGACATAGTGTTTATTTATATAGAACAAAACATTTTCTAAATCTTCAATTTAATCATATATTAGCTAAAGAAATTTAGCTACCATATACATTGTAGTCAGTTGAGATCACTGGTATTCTAACTGAAATGTTCCTGTAGGGAACTTAATGCCATACAGATTTTTTCCGTTTTATATTTAAAAATACAAATACATTCATTAAAAGGTATTTTTAGCTTCGGCACTAACCACGGTTAAGAATCTTGCTTAATTCACCTTATTTGCGGTGGATGGCTCAAACATTGTGGTGAATGGCCTGTAATCTATATCATGGTGAAGAAGTTGTAATCTATATATATAAAAATGAATTGGCGTTCGTGTATACCGTAAGATCTCCGGATCGGCTCAACCGATTTTAAATATTTTTTCTTTAATGTTTCCAATATGTTTCATGTCTAATTTACCACATAAATTCTTTTTTTTCTAATCTCAATTTAAAATTTTTTTAGCTAATACTCAATAACGGCTTAACCGATTTTCAAAATTTTTTCTTTTCTTTATTCTATCGGACATAGTGTTTATTTATATAGAACAAAACATTTTCTAAATCTTCAATTTAATCATATATTAGCTAAAGAAGTTTAGCTACCATATAAATTGTAGTCAGTTGAGATCACTGGTATTCTAACTGAAATGTTCCTGTAGGGAACTTAATGCCATACAGATTTTTTCCGTTTTATATTTAAAAATACAAATGGTGAATTCCTTTTCGCTACTATTGCGAATGTTGAAAAAGTGAATGAATGAAAAGTTTTGATTGTGAATATATGTAGGTTGTTGATTGTGAATATAGGTTGTTATTCCGTCCTTTTTCATAATCTATGTTATGGTGAAGAAGTTGTAATATATATATATAAAAATGAATTGGCGTTCGTATATACCGTAAGATCTCCGGATCGGCTCAACCGATTTTAAATATTTTTTCTTTAGTGTTTCCAATCTGTTTCATGTCTCATTTACCACATATATTCTTTTTTTTTCTAATCTCAATTTAAAATTTTTTTAGCTAATACTCAATAACGGCTTAACCGATTTTCAAAATTTTTTCTTTTCTTTATTCTATCGGACATAGTGTTTATTTATATAGAACAAAACATTTTCTAAATCTTCAATTTAATCATATATTAGCTAAAGAAGTTTAGCTACCATATACATTGTAGTCAGTTGAGATCACTGGTATTCTAACTGAAATGTTCCTGTAGGGAACTTAATGCCATACAGATTTTTTCCGTTTTATATTTAAAAATACAAATACATTCATTAAAAGGTATTTTTAGCTTCGGCACTAACCACGGTTAAGAATCTTGCTTAATTCACCTTATTTGGTAGATGTCTTAAATATTGTGTTGAATGGCCTGAACTTTGCGCCGTTCACCTTATTTGCGGTGGATGGCTCAAACATTGTGGTGAATGGCCTGTAATCTATATCATGGTGAAGAAGTTGTAATCTATATATGAGTGGCTCAGTGCCATCCTTGCCTAACCCTCGAAATTTCATATATGAAGTTATTATGCTATACTACTTAGAAATACTCAAAATTATCAGTGCCAAAGTTGCACATCCCTAATATTTGAACGAAATTATTAATTAAATTAATTAAATGTTTCCAATCTTCCTAAAAACTCTGTTTAATTTTTAATTACCTATTAACTTTGTCACTAATTATTAGAAAATGACTAAATTGAGGCTTAGGCAAGGATGGCACTGAGCCACTCATATATAAAAATGAATTGGCGTTCGTGTATACCGTAAGATCTCCGGATCGGCTCAACCGATTTTAAATATTTTTTCTTTAATGTTTCCAATCTGTTTCATGTCTCATTTACCACACAAATTCTTTTTTTTCTAATCTCAATTTAAAATTTTTTTAGCTAATACTCAATAACGGCTTAACCGATTTTCAAAATTTTTTCTTTTCTTTATTCTATCGGACATAGTGTTTATTTATATAGAACAAAACATTTTCTAAATCTTCAATTTAATCATATATTAGCTAAAGAAATTTAGCTACCATATACATTGTAGTCAGTTGAGATCACTGGTATTCTAACTGAAATGTTCCTGTAGGGAACTTAATGCCATACAGATTTTTTCCGTTTTATATTTAAAAATACAAATGGTGAATTCCTTTTCGCTACTATTGCGAATGTTGAAAAAGTGAATGAATGAAAAGTTTTGATTGTGAATATAGGTTGTTGATTGTGAATATAGGTTGTTATTCCGTCCTTTTTCATAATCTATGTTATGGTGAAGAAGTTGTAATCTATATATATAAAAATGAATTGGCGTTCGTATATACCGTAAGATCTCCGGATCGGCTTAACTGATTTTAAATATTTTTTCTTTAATGTTTCCAATCTGTTTCATGTCTCATTTACCACATAAATTCTTTTTTTTCTAATCTCAATTTAAATTTTTTTAGCTAATACTCAATAACGGCTTAACCGATTTTCAAAATGTTTTCTTTTCTTTATTCTATCGGACATAGTGTTTATTTATATAGAACAAAACATTTTCTAAATCTTCAATTTAATCATATATTAGATAAAGAAGTTTAGCTACCATATAAATTGTAGTCAGTTGAGATCACTGGTATTCTAACTGAAATGTTCCTGTAGGGAACTTAATGCCATACAGATTTTTTCCGTTTTATATTTAAAAATACAAATACATTCATTAAAAGGTATTTTTAGCTTCGGCACTAACCACGGTTAAGAATCTTGCTTAATTCACCTTATTTGGTAGATGTCTTAAATATTGTGGTGAATGGCCTGTAATCTATATCATGGTGAAGAATTTGTAATCTATATATATAAAAATGAATTGGCGTTTTAGTTTTAAAAATACAAATGGTGAATTCCTTTTCGCTACTATTGCGAATGTTGAAAAAGTGAATGAATGAAAAGTTTTGATTGTGAATATAGGTTGTTGATTGTGAATATAGGTTGTTATTCCGTCCTTTTTCATAATCTATGTTATGGTGAAGAAGTTGTAATCTATATATATAAAAATGAATTGGCGTTCGTATATACCGTAAGATCTCCGGATCGGCTTAACCGATTTTAAATATTTTTTCTTTAATGTTTCCAATCTGTTTCATGTCTCATTTACCACATACATTCTTTTTTTTCTAATCTCAATTTAAATTTTTTTAGCTAATACTCAATAACGGCTTAACCGATTTTCAAAATTTTTTCTTTTCTTTATTCTATCGGACATAGTGTTTATTTATATAGAACAAAACATTTTCTAAATCTTCAATTTAATCATATATTAGCTAAAGAAGTTTAGCTACCATATAAATTGTAGTCAGTTGAGATCACGGGTATTCTAACTGAAATGTTCCTGTAGGGAACTTAATGCCATACAGATTTTTTCCGTTTTATATTTAACAATACAAATACATTCATTAAAAGGTATTTTTAGCTTCGGCACTAACCACGGTTAAGAATCTTGCTTAATTCACCTTATTTGGTAGATGTCTTAAATATTGTGGTGAATGGCCTGTAATCTATATCATGGTGAAGAATTTGTAATCTATATATATAAAAATGAATTGGCGTTCGTATATACCGTAAGATCTCCGGATCGGCTCAACCGATTTTAAATATTTTTTCTTTAATGTTTCCAATCTGTTTCATGTCTCATTTACCAGATAAATTCTTTTTTTTCTAATCTCAATTTAAATTTTTTTTTAGCTAATACTCAATAACGGCTTAACCGATTTTCAAAATTTTTTCTTCTCTTTATTCTATCGGACATAGTGTTTATTTATATAGAACAAAACATTTTCTAAATCTTCAATTTAATCATATATTAGCTAAAGAAGTTTAGCTACCATATAAATTGTAGTCAGTTGAGATCACTGGTATTCTAACTGAAATGTTCCTGTAGGGAACTTAATGCCAGACAGATTTTTTCCGTTTTATATTTAAAAATACAAATACATTCATTAAAAGGTATTTTTAGCTTCGGCACTGACCACGGTTAAGAATCTTGCTTAATTCACCTTATTTGGTAGATGTCTTAAATATTGTGGTGAATGGCGTGTAATCTATATCATGGTGAAGAATTTGTAATCTATATATATAAAAATGAATTGGCGTTCGTATATACCGTAAGATCTCCGGATCGGCTCAACCGATTTTAAATATTTTTTCTTTAATGTTTCCAATCTGTTTCATGTCTCATTTACCACATAAATTCTTTTTTTTCTAATCTCAATTAAAATTTTTTTTAGCTAATACTCAATAACGGCTTAACCGATTTTCAAAATTTTTTCTTTTCTTTATTCTATCGGACATAGTGTTTATTTATATAGAACAAAACATTTTCTAAATCTTCAATTTAATCATATATTAGCTAAAGAAGTTTAGCTACCATATAAATTGTAGTCAGTTGAGATCACTGGTATTCTAACTGAAATGTTCCTGTAGAGAACTTAATGCCATACAGATTTTTACCGTTTTATATTTAAAAATACAAATACATTCATTAAAAGGTATTTTTAGCTTCGGCACTAACCACGGTTAAGAATCTTGCTTAATTCAACTTATTTGGTAGATGTCTTAAATATTGTGGAATGGCCTGTAATCTATATCATGGTGAAGAATTTGTAATCTATATATATAAAAATGAATTGGCGTTCGTATATACCGTAAGATCTCCGGATCGGCTCAACCGATTTTAAATATTTTTTCTTTAATGTTTCCAATCTGTTTCATGTCTCATTTACCACATAAATTCTTTTTTTTCTAATCTCAATTAAAATTTTTTTTAGCTAATACTCAATAACGGCTTAACCGATTTTCAAAATTTTTTCTTTTCTTTATTCTATCGGACATAGTGTTTATTTATATAGAACAAAACATTTTCTAAATCTTCAATTTAATCATATATTAGCTAAAGAAGTTTAGCTACCATATAAATTGTAGTCAGTTGAGATCACTGGTATTCTAACTGAAATGTTCCTGTAGGGAACTTAATGCCATACAGATTTTTTCCGTTTTATATTTAAAAATACAAATACATTCATTAAAAGGTATTTTTAGCTTCGGCACTAACCACGGTTAAGAATCTTGCTTAATTCACCTTATTTGCGGTGGATGGCTCAAACATTGTGGTGAATGGCCTGTAATCTATATCATGGTGAAGAAGTTGTAATCTATATATATAAAAATGAATTGGCGTTCGTGTATACCGTAAGATCTCCGGATCGGCTCAACCGATTTTAAATATTTTTTCTTTAATGTTTCCAATATGTTTCATGTCTAATTTACCACATAAATTCTTTTTTTTCTAATCTCAATTTAAAATTTTTTTAGCTAATACTCAATAACGGCTTAACCGATTTTCAAAATTTTTTCTTTTCTTTATTCTATCGGACATAGTGTTTATTTATATAGAACAAAACATTTTCTAAATCTTCAATTTAATCATATATTAGCTAAAGAAGTTTAGCTACCATATAAATTGTAGTCAGTTGAGATCACTGGTATTCTAACTGAAATGTTCCTGTAGGGAACTTAATGCCATACAGATTTTTTCCGTTTTATATTTAAAAATACAAATGGTGAATTCCTTTTCGCTACTATTGCGAATGTTGAAAAAGTGAATGAATGAAAAGTTTTGATTGTGAATATAGGTTGTTGATTGTGAATATAGGTTGTTATTCCGTCCTTTTTCATAATCTATGTTATGGTGAAGAAGTTGTAATCTATATATATAAAAATGAATTGGCGTTCGTATATACCGTAAGATCTCCGGATCGGCTCAACCGATTTTAAATATTTTTTCTTTAATGTTTCCAATCTGTTTCATGTCTCATTTACCACATAAATTCTTTTTTTTCTAATCTCAATTTAAAATTTTTTTAGCTAATACTCAATAACGGCTTAACCGATTTTCAAAATTTTTTCTTTTCTTTATTCTATCGGACATAGTGTTTATTTATATAGAACAAAACATTTTCTAAATCTTCAATTTAATCATATATTAGATAAAGAAGTTTAGCTACCATATAAATTGTAGTCAGTTGAGATCACTGGTATTCTAACTGAAATGTTCCTGTAGGGAACTTAATGCCATACAGATTTTTTCCGTTTTATATTTAAAAATACAAATACATTCATTAAAAGGTATTTTTAGCTTCGGCACTAACCACGGTTAAGAATCTTGCTTAATTCAACTTATTTGGTAGATGTCTTAAATATTGTGGAATGGCCTGTAATCTATATCATGGTGAAGAATTTGTAATCTATATATATAAAAATGAATTGGCGTTCGTATATACCGTAAGATCTCCGGATCGGCTCAACCGATTTTAAATATTTTTTCTTTAATGTTTCCAATCTGTTTCATGTCTCATTTACCACATAAATTCTTTTTTTTCTAATCTCAATTAAAATTTTTTTTAGCTAATACTCAATAACGGCTTAACCGATTTTCAAAATTTTTTCTTTTCTTTATTCTATCGGACATAGTGTTTATTTATATAGAACAAAACATTTTCTAAATCTTCAATTTAATCATATATTAGCTAAAGAAGTTTAGCTACCATATAAATTGTAGTCAGTTGAGATCACTGGTATTCTAACTGAAATGTTCCTGTAGGGAACTTAATGCCATACAGATTTTTTCCGTTTTATATTTAAAAATACAAATACATTCATTAAAAGGTATTTTTAGCTTCGGCACTAACCACGGTTAAGAATCTTGCTTAATTCACCTTATTTGCGGTGGATGGCTCAAACATTGTGGTGAATGGCCTGTAATCTATATCATGGTGAAGAAGTTGTAATCTATATATATAAAAATGAATTGGCGTTCGTGTATACCGTAAGATCTCCGGATCGGCTCAACCGATTTTAAATATTTTTTCTTTAATGTTTCCAATATGTTTCATGTCTAATTTACCACATAAATTCTTTTTTTTCTAATCTCAATTTAAAATTTTTTTAGCTAATACTCAATAACGGCTTAACCGATTTTCAAAATTTTTTCTTTTCTTTATTCTATCGGACATAGTGTTTATTTATATAGAACAAAACATTTTCTAAATCTTCAATTTAATCATATATTAGCTAAAGAAGTTTAGCTACCATATAAATTGTAGTCAGTTGAGATCACTGGTATTCTAACTGAAATGTTCCTGTAGGGAACTTAATGCCATACAGATTTTTTCCGTTTTATATTTAAAAATACAAATGGTGAATTCCTTTTCGCTACTATTGCGAATGTTGAAAAAGTGAATGAATGAAAAGTTTTGATTGTGAATATAGGTTGTTGATTGTGAATATAGGTTGTTATTCCGTCCTTTTTCATAATCTATGTTATGGTGAAGAAGTTGTAATCTATATATATAAAAATGAATTGGCGTTCGTATATACCGTAAGATCTCCGGATCGGCTCAACCGATTTTAAATATTTTTTCTTTAATGTTTCCAATCTGTTTCATGTCTCATTTACCACATAAATTCTTTTTTTTCTAATCTCAATTTAAAATTTTTTTAGCTAATACTCAATAACGGCTTAACCGATTTTCAAAATTTTTTCTTTTCTTTATTCTATCGGACATAGTGTTTATTTATATAGAACAAAACATTTTCTAAATCTTCAATTTAATCATATATTAGCTAAAGAAGTTTAGCTACCATATAAATTTTGGTCAGTTGAGATCACTGGTATTCTAACTGAAATGTTCCTGTAGGGAACTTAATGCCATACAGATTTTTTCCGTTTTATATTTAAAAATACAAATACATTCATTAAAAGGTATTTTTAGCTTCGGCACTAACCACGGTTAAGAATCTTGCTTAATTCACCTTATTTGGTAGATGTCTTAAATATTGTGGTGAATGGCCTGTAATCTATATCGTGGTGAAGAATTTGTAATCTATATATATAAAAATGAATTGGCGTTCGTATATACCGTAAGATCTCCGGATCGGCTCAACCGATTTTAAATATTTTTTCTTTAATGTTTCCAATCTGTTTCATGTCTCATTTACCAGATAAATTCTTTTGTTTCTAATCTCAATTTAAATTTTTTTTTAGCTAAGACTCAATAACGGCTTAACCGATTTTCAAAATTTTTTCTTTTCTTTATTCTATCGGACATAGTGTTTATTTATATAGAACAAAACATTTTCTAAATCTTCAATTTAATCATATATTAGCTAAAGAAGTTTAGCTACCATATAAATTGTAGTCAGTTGAGATCACTGGTATTCTAACTGAAATGTTCCTGTAGAGAACTTAATGCCATACAGATTTTACCGTTTTATATTTAAAAATACAAATACATTCATTAAAAGGTATTTTTAGCTTCGGCACTAACCACGGTTAAGAATCTTGCTTAATTCAACTTATTTGGTAGATGTCTTAAATATTGTGGTGAATGGCCTGTAATCTATATCATGGTGAAGAATTTGTAATCTATATATATAAAAATGAATTGGCGTTCGTATATACCGTAAGATCTCCGGATCGGCTCAACCGATTTTAAATATTTTTTCTTTAATGTTTCCAATCTGTTTCATGTCTCATTTACCACATAAATTCTTTTTTTTCTAATTTCAATTAAAATTTTTTTTAGCTAATACTCAATAACGGCTTAACCGATTTTCAAAATTTTTTCTTTTCTTTATTCTATCGGACATAGTGTTTATTTATATAGAACAAAACATTTTCTAAATCTTCAATTTAATCATATATTAGCTAAAGAAGTTTAGCTACCATATAAATTGTAGTCAGTTGAGATCACTGGTATTCTAACTGAAATGTTCCTGTAGGGAACTTAATGCCATACAGATTTTTTCCGTTTTATATTTAAAAATACAAATACATTCATTAAAAGGTATTTTTAGCTTCGGCACTAACCACGGTTAAGAATCTTGCTTAATTCAACTTATTTGGTAGATGTCTTAAATACTGTGGTGAATGGCCTGTAATCTATATCATGGTGAAGAATTTGTAATCTATATATATAAAATTGAATTGGCGTTCGTATATACCGTAAGATCTCCGGATCGGCTCAACCGATTTTAAATATTTTTTCTTTAATGTTTCCAATCTGTTTCATGTCTCATTTACCACATAAATTCTTTTTTTTCTAATCTCAATTAAAAATTTTTTTAGCTAATACTCAATAACGGCTTAACCGATTTTCAAAATTTTTTCTTTTCTTTATTCTATCGGACATAGTGTTTATTTATATAGAACAAAACATTTTCTAAATCTTCAATTTAATCATATATTAGCTAAAGAAGTTTAGCTACCATATACATTGTAGTCAGTTGAGATCACTGGTATTCTAACTGAAATGTTCCTGTAGGGAACTTAATGCCATACAGATTTTTTCCGTTTTATATTTAAAAATACAAATGGTGAATTCCTTTTCGCTACTATTGCGAATGTTGAAAAAGTGAATGAATGAAAAGTTTTGATTGTGAATATAGGTTGTTATTCCGTCCTTTTTCATAATCTATGTTATGGTGAAGAAGTTGTAATCTATATATATAAAAATGAATTGGCGTTCGTATATACCTTAAGATCTCCGGATCGGCTCAACCGATTTTAAATATTTTTTCTTTAATGTTTCCAATCTGTTTCATGTCTCATTTACCACATAAATTCTTTTTTTTCTAATCTCAATTTAAAATTTTTTTAGTTAATACTCAATAACGGCATAACCGATTTTCAAAATTTTTTCTTTTCTTTATTCTATCGGACATAGTGTTTATTTATATAGAACAAAACATTTTCTAAATCTTCAATTTAATCATATATTAGCTAAAGAAGTTTAGCTACCATATACATTGTAGTCAGTTGAGATCACTGGTATTCTAACTGAAATGTTCCTGTAGGGAACTTAATGCCATACAGATTTTTTCCGTTTTATATTTAAAAATACAAATACATTCATTAAAAGGTATTTTTAGCTTCGGCACTAACCACGGTTAAGAATCTTGCTTAATTCACCTTATTTGCGGTGGATGGCTCAAACATTGTGGTGAATGGCCTGTAATCTATATATATAAAAATGAATTGGCGTTCGTGTATACCGTAAGATCTCCGGATCGGCTCAACCGATTTTAAATATTTTTTGTTTAATGTTTCCAATCTGTTTCATGTCTCATTTACCACATAAATTCTTTTTTTTCTAATCTCAATTTAAAATTTTTTTAGCTAATACTCAATAACGGCTTAACCGATTTTCAAAATTTTTTCTTTTCTTTATTCTATCGGACATAGTGTTTATTTATATAGAACAAAACATTTTCTAAATCTTCAATTTAATCATATATTAGCTAAAGAAGTTTAGCTACCATATACATTGTAGTCAGTTGAGATCACTGGTATTCTAACTGAAATGTTCCTGTAGGGAACTTAATGCCATACAGATTTTTTCCGTTTTATATTTAAAAATACAAATGGTGAATTCCTTTTCGCTACTATTGCGAATGTTGAAAAAGTGAATGAATGAAAAGTTTTGATTGTGAATATAGGTTGTTGATTGTGAATATAGGTTGTTATTCCGTCCTTTTTCATAATCTATGTTATGGTGAAGAAGTTGTAATCTATATATGAGGAGGTCCATAACAAAACGCAATAATTCCACCAAAACAATTTTTTGGAAAAACGAAAAAAACTAATTTAAAAATAAAATTAATTTAATTGGATACATATGGAAATGTTTCATTTTGGTCTGAACTAATATTTTTGGCGTTGAATAACAGTAAAATTATTGACCTTTGGTATGTTTTATAGCAATGGTTACATAGGTTTTAATGCGTAGAATTGGATTTAGTTTAAAAACCAAAATATTTGAAAAGTGGAATTGTTGCGTTTTGTTATGGACCTCCTCATATATAAAAATGAATTGGCGTTCGTATATACCGTAAGATCTCCGGATCGGCTCAACCGATTTTAAATATTTTTTCTTTAATGTTTCCAATCTGTTTCATGTCTCATTTACCACATAAATTCTTTTTTTTCTAATCTCAATTTAAAATTTTTTTAGCTAATACTCAATAACGGCTTAACCGATTTTCAAAATTTGTTCTTTTCTTTATTCTATCGGACATAGTGTTTATTTATATAGAACAAAACATTTTCTAAATCTTCAATTTAATCATATATTAGCTAAAGAAGTTTAGCTACCATATACATTGTAGTCAGTTGAGATCACTGGTATTCTAACTGAAATGTTCCTGTAGGGAACTTAATGCCATACAGATTTTTTCCGTTTTATATTTAAAAATACAAATACATTCATTAAAAGGTATTTTTAGCTTCGGCACTAACCACGGTTAAGAATCTTGCTTAATTCACCTTATTTGCGGTGGATGGCTCAAACATTGTGGTGAATGGCCTGTAATCTATATCATGGTGAAGAAGTTGTAATCTATATATATAAAAATGAATTGGCGTTCGTGTATACCGTAAGATCTCCGGATCGGCTCAACCGATTTTAAATATTTTTTGTTTAATGTTTCCAATCTGTTTCATGTCTCATTTACCACATAAATTCTTTTTTTTCTAATCTCAATTTAAAATTTTTTTAGCTAATACTCAATAACGGCTTAACCGATTTTCAAAATGTTTTCTTTTCTTTATTCTATCGGACATAGTGTTTATTTATATAGAACAAAACATTTTCTAAATCTTCAATTTAATCATATATTAGCTAAAGAAGTTTAGCTACCATATACATTGTAGTCAGTTGAGATCACTGGTATTCTAACTGAAATGTTCCTGTAGGGAACTTAATGCCATACAGATTTTTTCCGTTTTATATTTAAAAATACAAATGGTGAATTCCTTTTCGCTACTATTGCGAATGTTGAAAAAGTGAATGAATGAAAAGTTTTGATTGTGAATATAGGTTGTTGATTGTGAATATAGGTTGTTATTCCGTCCTTTTTCATAATCTATGTTATGGTGAAGAAGTTGTAATCTATATATATAAAAATGAATTGGCGTTCGTATATACCGTAAGATCTCCGGATCGGCTCAACCGATTTTAAATATTTTTTCTTTAATGTTTCCAATCTGTTTCATGTCTCATTTACCACATAAATTCTTTTTTTTCTAATCTCAATTTAAAATTTTTTTAGCTAATACTCAATAACGGCTTAACCGATTTTCAAAATTTGTTCTTTTCTTTATTCTATCGGACATAGTGTTTATTTATATAGAACAAAACATTTTCTAAATCTTCAATTTAATCATATATTAGCTAAAGAAGTTTAGCTACCATATACATTGTAGTCAGTTGAGATCACTGGTATTCTAACTGAAATGTTCCTGTAGGGAACTTAATGCCATACAGATTTTTTCCGTTTTATATTTAAAAATACAAATACATTCATTAAAAGGTATTTTTAGCTTCGGCACTAACCACGGTTAAGAATCTTGCTTAATTCACCTTATTTGCGGTGGATGGCTCAAACATTGTGGTGAATGGCCTGTAATCTATATCATGGTGAAGAAGTTGTAATCTATATATATAAAAATGAATTGGCGTTCGTGTATACCGTAAGATCTCCGGATCGGCTCAACCGATTTTAAATATTTTTTCTTTAATGTTTCCAATCTGTTTCATGTCTCATTTACCACATAAATTCTTTTCTTTCTAATCTCAATTTAAAATTTTTTTAGCTAATTTTCAAAATTTTTTCTTTTCTTTATTCTATCGGACATAGTGTTTATTTATATAGAACAAAACATTTTCTAAATCTTCAATCTTATAAATAAAAATGAATGTGTATCTGTGTGTCCTTTATGGGCGTCCAAAGTACTCAACCGATTTTTATAAAATTTTCACAGTATATTCTTGAGATCATGGGTTAAAGCATAGGCTATATTAATTTTTGGAAAAGTGGGCGGTGCCACGCCCCCAGGCTATATAAAACTACAATTCTTCATAACTCTGAACATATATGGTCTAAATTAATGATTTTTGGATATGTGTGTCCTTTGGTCAAGATTTATGTAATTTTGGAAAAGTGGGCGGTTAAGCAGATTTTTTCCGTTTTATATTTAAAAATACAAATACATTCATTAAAAGGTATTTTTAGCTTCGGCACTAACCACGGTTAAGAATCTTGCTTAATTCACCTTATTTGCGGTGGATGGCTCAAACATTGTGGTGAATGGCCTGTAATCTATATCATGGTGAAGAAGTTGTAATCTATATATATAAAAATGAATTGGCGTTCGTGTATACCGTAAGATCTCCGGATCGGCTCAACCGATTTTAAATATTTTTTCTTTAATGTTTCCAATCTGTTTCATGTCTCATTTACCACATAAATTCTTTTCTTTCTAATCTCAATTTAAAATTTTTTTAGCTAATACTCAATAACGGCTTAACCGATTTTCAAAATTTTTTCTTTTCTTTATTCTATTGGACCTAGTGTTTATTTATATAGAACAAAACATTTTCTAAATCTTCAATCTTATAAATAAAAATGAATGTGTATCTGTGTGTCCTTTATGGGCGTCCAAAGTACTCAACCGATTTTTATGAAATTTTCACAGTATATTCTTGAGATCATGGGTTAAAGCATAGGCTATATTAATTTTTGGAAAAGTGGGCGGTGCCACGCCCCCAGGCTATATAAAACTACAATTCTTCATAACTCTGAACATATATGGTCTAAATTAATGATTTTTGGATATGTGTGTCCTTTGGTCAAGATTTATGTAATTTTGGAAAAGTGGGCGGTGCCACGCCCACATTTTTTGTGTTTTGTTTGTACTTCAATAATGTCCAAAGTTTATGGTCGATCTCTTTTAAACTTTCAAGATTGGTTCAGAAGATTGTTGTGTACGATTTAGGCTATATAAATTTTTGGAAAAGTAGGCGGTGCCACGTCCCCAGGCTATATAAAATTTAGATTCTTCATAGCTCTGAACATATTTGGTCTAAATTAATGATTTCTGGATATGTGTGTCCTTTAGTCAAGATTTATGTAATGTTGGAAAAGTGGGCGGTGCCACGCCCACATTTTTTGTGTTTTGTTTGTACTTCAATAATGTCCAAAGTTTATGGTCGATCTCTTTTAAACTTTCAAGATTGGTTAAGAAAATTGTTGTGTACGATTCAGGCTATATCAATTTTTGGAAAAGTAGGCGGTGCCACGCCCCCAGGCTATATAAAATTTAAATTCTTCATAGCTCTGAACATATTTGGTCTAAATTAATAATTTTTGGATATGTGTGTCCTTTGGTCAAGATTTATGTAATTTTGGAAAAGTGGGCGGTGCCACGCCCACATTTTTTGTGTTTTGTTTGTACTTCAATAATGTCCAAAGTTTATGGTCGATCTCTTTTATACTTTCAAGATTGGTTCAGAAGATTGTTGTGTACGATTTAGGCTATATCAATTTCTGGAAAAGTAGGCGGTGCCACGCCCCCAGGCTATATAAAATTTAAATTCTTCATAGCTCTGAACATATTTGGTCTAAATTAATGATTTCTGGATATGTGTGTCCTTTAGTCAAGATTTATGTAATTTTGGAAAAGTGGGCGGTGCCACGCCCACATTTTTTGTGTTTTGTTTGTACTTCAATAATGTCCAAAGTTTATGGTCGATCTCTTTTAAACTTTCAAGATTGGTTAAGAAAATTGTTGTGTACGATTTAGGCTATATCAATTTTTGGAAAAGTAGGCGGTGCCACGCCCCAAGGCTATATCAAATTTAAATTCTTCATAGCTCTGAACATATTTGGTCTAAATTAATGATTTCTGGATATGTGTGTCCTTTGGTCAAGATTTATGTAATTTTGGAAAAGTGGGCGGTGCCACGCCCACATTTTTTGTGTTTTGTTTGTACTTCAATAATGTCCAAAGCTTATGGTCGATCTCTTTTAAACTGTCAAGATTGGTTCAGAAGATTGTTGTGTACGATTTGGGCTATATCAATTTTTGGAAAAGTAGGCGGTGCCACGCCCCCAGGCTATATAAAATTTAAATTCTTCATAACTCTGAACATATTAGGTCTAAATTAAAGATTTTTGGATATGTGTGTCCTTTAGTCAAGGTGGATATAATTTGGGAAAAGTGGGCGGTCCCACGCCCACATTTTTTGTGTTTTGTTTGTACTTCAATAAGTTCAAAGTTTATGGTCGATCTAATCTAAATTTCAAAATTGGTTCAGAAGATTGTAGTGCCACGCCCCCAGGCTATATAAAATTTAAATCATCATAACTTTGAATATTTTTGGTCTAAGCTAATGATTTTTGGATATGTGTGTCCCTTGGTCAAGAATTATATAATTTGGGAAATGTGGGCCGTGCCACGCCCACATTTTTTGTATTCAGTGCTTTGTTTGTACTTCAATAATGTCCAAAGTTTATGGTTGATCTGTTTTAAACTTTTCCAATACGTTAAAATCTTCGTTGGGTACGACATACATAGGCTACATTTGTAAATTCTTTGGAGAAGTGGGCAGTTCCAGGACCACAAGCTAAGTAATATTTCAATTCGTTATATCCCTGAATGTATTTGCTTTAGTGACATTTTAACGTTCTTAAATCTTAATCAAAGCACTTAATTTTTTTTGTTTGTTATTGCCGTTCATACATATCCAGAGTATTATAGGTAGATATAGGATATAATTAAATAAGTACTAACTATACATCTGCTCAGCAGCGCATAATGGTTTTTGTCATACCCATTGAGTTCAAAAGATCCGTTTTTTGAGTTGGACATCCAAAAAATTTATTTGTTTATACCAAAGACTCTAAAGCCAGAAACATTGTATATCCTAAAGCACTGCAATAAATGGAATGTTAAAAGTTAAAGAAAAATATTTGAAAATGTATTTCTAGGGAAGTCACTGGTCAGGCAGAACAACGTCTGCCGGGTCTGCTAGTCTATATATATAAAAATGAATTGGCGTTCGTGTATACCGTAAGATCTCCGGATCGGCTCAACCGATTTTAAATATTTTTTCTTTAATGTTTCCAATCTGTTTCATGTCTCATTTACCACATAAATTCTTTTCTTTCTAATCTCAATTTAAAATTTTTTTAGCTAATACTCAATAACGGCTTAACCGATTTTCAAAATTTTTTCTTTTCTTTATTCTATTGGACATAGTGTTTATTTATATAGAACAAAACATTTTCTAAATCTTCAATCTTATAAATAAAAATGAATGTGTATCTGTGTGTCTGTGTGTCCTTTATGGGCGTCCAAAGTACTCAACCGATTTTTATGAAATTTTCACAGTATAATCTTGAGATCATGGGTTAAAGCATAGGCTATATTAATTTTTGGAAAAGTGGGCGGTGCCACGCCCCCAGGCTATATAAAACTACAATTCTTCATAACTCTGAACATATATGGTCTAAATTAATGATTTTTGGATATGTGTGTCCTTTGGTCAAGATTTATGTAATTTTGGAAAAGTGGGCGGTGCCACGCCCACATTTTTTGTGTTTTGTTTGTACTTCAATAATGTCCAAAGTTTATGGTCGATCTCTTTTAAACTTTCAAGATTGGTTCAGAAGATTGTTGTGTACGATTTAGGCTATATAAATTTTTGGAAAAGTAGGCGGTGCCACGTCCCCAGGCTATATAAAATTTAAATTCTTCATAGCTCTGAACATATTTGGTCTAAATTAATGATTTCTGGATATGTGTGTCCTTTAGTCAAGATTTATGTAATGTTGGAAAAGTGGGCGGTGCCACGCCCACATTTTTTGTGTTTTGTTTGTACTTCAATAATGTCCAAAGTTTATGGTCGATCTCTTTTAAACTTTCAAGATTGGTTAAGAAAATTGTTGTGTACGATTCAGGCTATATCAATTTTTGGAAAAGTAGGCGGTGCCACGCCCCCAGGCTATATAAAATTTAAATTCTTCATAGCTCTGAACATATTTGGTCTAAATTAATAATTTTTGGATATGTGTGTCCTTTGGTCAAGATTTATGTAATTTTGGAAAAGTGGGCGGTGCCACGCCCACATTTTTTGTGTTTTGTTTGTACTTCAAAAATGTCCAAAGTTTATGGTCGATCTCTTTTATACTTTCAAGATTGGTTCAGAAGATTGTTGTGTACGATTTAGGCTATATCAATTTCTGGAAAAGTAGGCGGTGCCACGCCCCCAGGCTATATAAAATTTAAATTCTTCATTGCTCTGAACATATTTGGTCTAAATTAATGATTTCTGGATATGTGTGTCCTTTAGTCAAGATTTATGTAATTTTGGAAAAGTGGGCGGTGCCACGCCCACCTTTTTTGTGTTTTGTTTGTACTTCAATAATGTCCAAAGTTTATGGTCGATCTCTTTTAAACTTTCAAGATTGGTTAAGAAAATTGTTGTGTACGATTTAGGCTATATCAATTTTTGGAAAAGTAGGCGGTGCCACGCCCCAAGGCTATATAAAATTTAAATTCTTCATAGCTCTGAACATATTTGGTCTAAATTAATGATTTCTGGATATGTGTGTCCTTTGGTCAAGATTTATGTAATTTTGGAAAAGTGGGCGGTGCCACGCCCACATTTTTTGTGTTTTGTTTGTACTTCAATAATGTCCAAAGTTTATGATCGATCTCTTTTAAACTTTCAAGATTGGTTAAGAAAATTGTTGTGTACGATTTAGGCTATATCAATTTTTGGAAAAGTAGGCGGTGCCACGCCCCAAGGCTATATCAAATTTAAATTCTTCATAGCTCTGAACATATTTGGTCTAAATTAATGATTTCTGGATATGTGTGTCCTTTGGTCAAGATTTATGTAATTTTGGAAAAGTGGGCGGTGCCACGCCCACATTTTTTGTGTTTTGTTTGTACTTCAATAATGTCCAAAGCTTATGGTCGATCTCTTTTAAACTGTCAAGATTGGTTCAGAAGATTGTTGTGTACGATTTGGGCTATATCAATTTTTGGAAAAGTAAGCGGTGCCACGCCCCCAGGCTATATAAAATTTAAATTCTTCATAACTCTGAACATATTAGGTCTAAATTAAAGATTTTTGGATATGTGTGTCCTTTAGTCAAGGTGGATATAATTTGGGAAAAGTGGGCGGTCCCACGCCCACATTTTTTGTGTTTTGTTTGTACTTCAATAAGTTCAAAGTTTATGGTCGATCTTCTCTAAATTTCAAAATTGGTTCAGAAGATTGTAGTGCCACGCCCCCAGGCTATATAAAATTTAAATCATCATAACTTTGAATATTTTTGGTCTAAGCTAATGATTTTTGGATATGTGTGTCCCTTGGTCAAGAATTATATAATTTGGGAAATGTGGGCCGTGCCACGCCCACATTTTTTGTATTCAGTGCTTTGTTTGTACTTCAATAATGTCCAAAGTTTATGGTTGATCTGTTTTAAACTTTTCCAATACGTTAAAATCTTCGTTGGGTACGACATACATAGGCTACATTTGTAAATTCTTTGGAGAAGTGGGCAGTTCCAGGACCACAAGCTAAGTAATATTTCAATTCGTTATATCCCTGAATGTATTTGCTTTAGTGACATTTTAACGTTCTTAAATCTTAATCAAAGCACTTAATTTTTTTTGTTTGTTATTGCCGTTCATACATATCCAGAGTATTATAGGTAGATATAGGATATAATTAAATAAGTACTAACTATACATCTGCTCAGCAGCGCATAATGGTTTTTGTCATACTCATTGAGTTCAAAAGATCCGTTTTTTGAGTTGGACATCCAAAAAATTTATTTGTTTATACCAAAGACTCTAAAGCCAGAAACATTGTATATCCTAAAGCACTGCAATAAATGGAATGTTAAAAGTTAAAGAAAAATATTTGAAAATGTATTTCTAGGGAAGTCACTGGTCAGGCAGAACAACGTCTGCCGGGTCTGCTAGTCTATATATATAAAAATGAATTGGCGTTCGTGTATACCGTAAGATCTCCGGATCGGCTCAACCGATTTTAAATATTTTTTCTTTAATGTTTCCAATCTGTTTCATGTCTCATTTACCACATAAATTCTTTTCTTTCTAATCTCAATTTAAAATTTTTTTAGCTAATACTCAATAACGGCTTAACCGATTTTCAAAATTTTTTCTTTTCTTTATTCTATTGGACATAGTGTTTATTTATATAGAACAAAACATTTTCTAAATCTTCAATCTTATAAATAAAAATGAATGTGTATCTGTGTGTCTGTGTGTCCTTTATGGACGTCCAAAGTACTCAACCGATTTTTATGAAATTTTCACAGTATAATCTTGAGATCATGGGTTAAAGCATAGGCTATATTAATTTTTGGAAAAGTGGGCGGTGCCACGCCCCCAGGCTATATAAAACTATAATTCTTCATAACTCTGAACATATATGGTCTAAATTAATGATTTTTGGATATGTGTGTCCTTTGGTCAAGATTTATGTAATTTTGGAAAAGTGGGCGGTGCCACGCCCACATTTTTTGTGTTTTGTTTGTACTTCAATAATGTCCAAAGTTTATGGTCGATCTCTTTTAAACTTTCAAGATTGGTTCAGAAGATTGTTGTGTACGATTTAGGCTATATAAATTTTTGGAAAAGTAGGCGGTGCCACGTCCCCAGGCTATATAAAATTTAAATTCTTCATAGCTCTGAACATATTTGGTCTAAATTAATGATTTCTGGATATGTGTGTCCTTTAGTCAAGATTTATGTAATGTTGGAAAAGTGGGCGGTGCCACGCCCACATTTTTTGTGTTTTGTTTGTACTTCAATAATGTCCAAAGTTTATGGTCGATCTCTTTTAAACTTTCAAGATTGGTTAAGAAAATTGTTGTGTACGATTCAGGCTATATCAATTTTTGGAAAAGTAGGCGGTGCCACGCCCCCAGGCTATATAAAATTTAAATTCTTCATAGCTCTGAACATATTTGGTCTAAATTAATAATTTTTGGATATGTGTGTCCTTTGGTCAAGATTTATGTAATTTTGGAAAAGTGGGCGGTGCCACGCCCACATTTTTTGTGTTTTGTTTGTACTTCAATAATGTCCAAAGTTTATGGTCGATCTCTTTTATACTTTCAAGATTGGTTCAGAAGATTGTTGTGTACGATTTAGGCTATATCAATTTCTGGAAAAGTAGGCGGTGCCACGCCCCCAGGCTATATAAAATTTAAATTCTTCATTGCTCTGAACATATTTGGTCTAAATTAATGATTTCTGGATATGTGTGTCCTTTAGTCAAGATTTATGTAATTTTGGAAAAGTGGGCGGTGCCACGCCCACATTTTTTGTGTTTTGTTTGTACTTCAATAATGTCCAAAGTTTATGGTCGATCTCTTTTAAACTTTCAAGATTGGTTCAGAAGATTGTTGTGTACGATTTAGGCTATATCAATTTTTGGAAAAGTAGGCGGTGCCACGCCCCAAGGCTATATAAAATTTAAATTCTTCATAGCTCTGAACATATTTGGTCTAAATTAATGATTTCTGGATATGTGTGTCCTTTGGTCAAGATTTATGTAATTTTGGAAAAGTGGGCGGTGCCACGCCCACATTTTTTGTGTTTTGTTTGTACTTCAATAATGTCCAAAGTTTATGATCGATCTCTTTTAAACTTTCAAGATTGGTTAAGAAAATTGTTGTGTACGATTTAGGCTATATCAATTTTTGGAAAAGTAGGCGGTGCCACGCCCCAAGGCTATATCAAATTTAAATTCTTCATAGCTCTGAACATATTTGGTCTAAATTAATGATTTCTGGATATGTGTGTCCTTTGGTCAAGATTTATGTAATTTTGGAAAAGTGGGCGGTGCCACGCCCACATTTTTTGTGTTTTGTTTGTACTTCAATAATGTCCAAAGCTTATGGTCGATCTCTTTTAAACTGTCAAGATTGGTTCAGAAGATTGTTGTGTACGATTTGGGCTATATCAATTTTTGGAAAAATAGGCGGTGCCACGCCCCCAGGCTATATAAAATTTAAATTCTTCATAACTCTGAACATATTAGGTCTAAATTAAAGATTTTTGGATATGTGTGTCCTTTAGTCAAGGTGGATATAATTTGGGAAAAGTGGGCGGTCCCACGCCCACATTTTTTGTGTTTTGTTTGTACTTCAATAAGTTCAAAGTTTATGGTCGATCTTCTCTAAATTTCAAAATTGGTTCAGAAGATTGTTGTGCCACGCCCCCAGGCTATATAAAATTTAAATCATCATAACTTTGAATATTTTTGGTCTAAGCTAATGATTTTTGGATATGTGTGTCCCTTGGTCAAGAATTATATAATTTGGGAAATGTGGGCCGTGCCACGCCCACATTTTTTGTATTCAGTGCTTTGTTTGTACTTCAATAATGTCCAAAGTTTATGGTTGATCTGTTTTAAACTTTTCCAATACGTTAAAATCTTCGTTGGGTACGACATACATAGGCTACATTTGTAAATTCTTTGGAGAAGTGGGCAGTTCCAGGACCACAAGCTAAGTAATATTTCAATTCGTTATATCCCTGAATGTATTTGCTTTAGTGACATTTTAACGTTCTTAAATCTTAATCAAAGCACTTAATTTTTTTTGTTTGTTATTGCCGTTCATACATATCCAGAGTATTATAGGTAGATATAGGATATAATTAAATAAGTACTAACTATACATCTGCTCAGCAGCGCATAATGGTTTTTGTCATACCCATTGAGTTCAAAAGATCCGTTTTTTGAGTTGGACATCCAAAAAATTTATTTGTTTATACCAAAGACTCTAAAGCCAGAAACATTGTATATCCTAAAGCACTGCAATAAATGGAATGTTAAAAGTTAAAGAAAAATATTTGAAAATGTATTTCTAGGGAAGTCACTGGTCAGGCAGAACAACGTCTGCCGGGTCTGCTAGTCTATATATATAAAAATGAATTGGCGTTCGTATATACCGTAAGATCTCCGGATCGGCTCAACCGATTTTAAATATTTTTTCTTTAATGTTTCCAATCTGTTTCATGTCTCATTTACCACATAAATTCTTTTTTTTCTAATCTCAATTAAAATTTTTTTTAGCTAATACTCAATAACGGCTTAACCGATTTTCAAAATTTTTTCTTTTCTTTATTCTATCGGACATAGTGTTTATTTATATAGAACAAAACATTTTCTAAATCTTCAATTTAATCATATATTAGCTAAAGAAGTTTAGCTACCATATAAATTGTAGTCAGTTGAGATCACTGGTATTCTAACTGAAATGTTCCTGTAGAGAACTTAATGCCATACAGATTTTTACCGTTTTATATTTAAAAATACAAATACATTCATTAAAAGGTATTTTTAGCTTCGGCACTAACCACGGTTAAGAATCTTGCTTAATTCAACTTATTTGGTAGATGTCTTAAATATTGTGGTGAATGGCCTGTAATCTATATCATGGTGAAGAAGTTGTAATCTATATATATAAAAATGAATTGGCGTTCGTGTATACCGTAAGATCTCCGGATCGGCTCAACCGATTTTAAATATTTTTTCTTTAATGTTTCCAATCTGTTTCATGTCTCATTTACCACATAAATTCTTTTTTTTCTAATCTCAATTAAAATTTTTTTTAGCTAATACTCAATAACGGCTTAACCGATTTTCAAAATTTTTTCTTTTCTTTATTCTATCGGACATAGTGTTTATTTATATAGAACAAAACATTTTCTAAATCTTCAATTTAATCATATATTAGCTAAAGAAGTTTAGCTACCATATAAATTGTAGTCAGTTGAGATCACTGGTATTCTAACTGAAATGTTCCTGTAGGGAACTTAATGCCATACAGATTTTTTCCGTTTTATATTTAAAAATACAAATGGTGAATTCCTTTTCGCTACTATTGCGAATGTTGAAAAAGTGAATGAATGAAAAGTTTTGATTGTGAATATAGGTTGTTGATTGTGAATATAGGTTGTTATTCCGTCCTTTTTCATAATCTATGTTATGGTGAAGAAGTTGTAATCTATATATATAAAAATGAATTGGCGTTCGTATATACCGTAAGATCTCCGGATCGGCTCAACCGATTTTAAATATTTTTTCTTTAATGTTTCCAATCTGTTTCATGTCTCATTTACCACATAAATTCTTTTTTTTCTAATCTCAATTTAAAATTTTTTTAGCTAATACTCAATAACGGCTTAACCGATTTTCAAAATTTTTTCTTTTCTTTATTTTATCGGACATAGTGTTTATTTATATAGAACAAAACATTTTCTAAATCTTCAATTTAATCATATATTAGATAAAGAAGTTTAGCTACCATATAAATTGTAGTCAGTTGAGATCACTGGTATTCTAACTGAAATGTTCCTGTAGGGAACTTAATGCCATACAGATTTTTTCCGTTTTATATTTAAAAATACAAATACATTCATTAAAAGGTATTTTTAGCTTCGGCACTAACCACGGTTAAGAATCTTGCTTAATTCACCTTATTTGGTAGATGTCTTAAATATTGTGGTGAATGGCCTGTAATCTATATCATGGTGAATAATTTGTAATCTATATATATAAAAATGAATTGGCGTTCGTATATACCGTAAGATCTCCGGATCGGCTCAACCGATTTTAAATATTTTTTCTTTAATGTTTCCAATCTGTTTCATGTCTCATTTACCACATAAATTCTTTTTTTTCTAATCTCAATTTAAAATTTTTTTAGCTAATACTCAATAACGGCTTAACCGATTTTCAAAATTTTTTCTTTTCTTTATTTTATCGGACATAGTGTTTATTTATATAGAACAAAACATTTTCTAAATCTTCAATTTAATCATATATTAGATAAAGAAGTTTAGCTACCATATAAATTGTAGTCAGTTGAGATCACTGGTATTCTAACTGAAATGTTCCTGTAGGGAACTTAATGCCATACAGATTTTTTCCGTTTTATATTTAAAAATACAAATACATTCATTAAAAGGTATTTTTAGCTTCGGCACTAACCACGGTTAAGAATCTTGCTTAATTCACCTTATTTGGTACATGTCTTAAATATTGTGTTGAATGGCCTGAACTTTGCGCCGTTCACCTTATTTGCGGTGGATGGCTCAAACATTGTGGTGAATGGCCTGTAATCTATATCATGGTGAAGAAGTTGTAATCTATATATGAGTGGCTCAGTGCCATCCTTGCCTAACCCTCGAAATTTCATATATGAAGTTATTATGCTATACTACTTAGAAATACTCAAAATTATCAGTGCCAAAGTTGCACATCCCTAATATTTGAACGAAATTATTAATTAAATTAATTAAATGTTTCCAATCTTCCTAAAAACTCTATTTAATTTTTAATTACCTATTAACTTTGTCACTAATTATTAGAAAATGACTAAATTGAGGCTTAGGCAAGGATGGCACTGAGCCACTCATATATAAAAATGAATTGGCGTTCGTGTATACCGTAAGATCTCCGGATCGGCTCAACCGATTTTAAATATTTTTTCTTTAATGTTTCCAATCTGTTTTATGTCTCATTTACCACACAAATTCTTTTTTTTCTAATTTCAATTTAAAATTTGTTTAGCTAATACTCAATAACGGCTTAACCGATTTTCAAAATTTTTTCTTTTCTTTATTCTATCGGACATAGTGTTTATTTATATAGAACAAAACATTTTCTAAATCTTCAATTTAATCATATATTAGCTAAAGAAATTTAGCTACCATATACATTGTAGTCAGATGAGATCACTGGTATTCTAACTGAAATGTTCCTGTAGGGAACTTAATGCCATACAGATTTTTTCCGTTTTATATTTAAAAATACAAATGGTGAATTCCTTTTCGCTACTATTGCGAATGTTGAAAAAGTGAATGAATGAAAAGTTTTGTTTGTGAATATAGGTTGTTGATTGTGAATATAGGTTGCTATTCCGTCCTTTTTCATAATCTATGTTATGGTGAAGAAGTTGTAATCTATATATATAAAAATGAATTGGCGTTCGTATATACCGTAAGATCTCCGGATCGGCTTAACCGATTTTAAATATTTTTTCTTTAATGTTTCCAATCTGTTTCATGTCTCATTTACCACATAAATTCTTTTTTTTCTAATCTCAATTTAAATTTTTTTAGCTAATACTCAATAACGGCTTAACCGATTTTCAAAATTTTTTCTTTTCTTTATTCTATCGGACATAGTGTTTATTTATATAGAACAAAACATTTTCTAAATCTTCAATTTAATCATATATTAGATAAAGAAGTTTAGCTACCATATAAATTGTAGTCAGTTGAGATCACTGGTATTCTAACTGAAATGTTCCTGTAGGGAACTTAATGCCATACAGATTTTTTCCGTTTTATATTTAAAAATACAAATACATTCATTAAAAGGTATTTTTAGCTTCGGCACTAACCACGGTTAAGAATCTTGCTTAATTCACCTTATTTGGTAGATGTCTTAAATATTGTGGTGAATGGCCTGTAATCTATATCATGGTGAAGAATTTGTAATCTATATATATAAAAATGAATTGGCGTTCGTATATACCGTAAGATCTCCGGATCGGCTCAACCGATTTTAAATATTTTTTCTTTAATGTTTCCAATCTGTTTCATGTCTCATTTACCACATAAATTCTTTTTTTTCTAATCTCAATTAAAATTTTTTTTTAGCTAATACTCAATAACGGCTTAACCGATTTTCAAAATTTTTTCTTTTCTTTATTCTATCGGACATAGTGTTTATTTATATAGAACAAAACATTTTCTAAATCTTCAATTTAATCATATATTAGCTAAAGAAGTTTAGCTACCATATAAATTGTAGTCAGTTGAGATCACTGGTATTCTAACTGAAATGTTCCTGTAGAGAACTTAATGCCATACAGATTTTTACCGTTTTATATTTAAAAATACAAATACATTCATTAAAAGGTATTTTTAGCTTCGGCACTAACCACGGTTAAGAATCTTGCTTAATTCAACTTATTTGGTAGATGTCTTAAATATTGTGGTGAATGGCCTGTAATCTATATCATGGTGAAGAATTTGTAATCTATATATATAAAAATGAATTGGCGTTCGTATATACCGTAAGATCTCCGGATCGGCTCAACCGATTTTAAATATTTTTTCTTTAATGTTTCCAATCTGTTTCATGTCTCATTTACCACATAAATTCTTTTTTTTCTAATCTCAATTAAAATTTTTTTTAGCTAATACTCAATAACGGCTTAACCGATTTTCAAAATTTTTTCTTTTCTTTATTCTATCGGACATAGTGTTTATTTATATAGAACAAAACATTTTCTAAATCTTCAATTTAATCATATATTAGCTAAAGAAGTTTAGCTACCATATAAATTGTAGTCAGTTGAGATCACTGGTATTCTAACTGAAATGTTCCTGTAGGGAACTTAATGCCATACAGATTTTTTCCGTTTTATATTTAAAAATACAAATACATTCATTAAAAGGTATTTTTAGCTTCGGCACTAACCACGGTTAAGAATCTTGCTTAATTCACCTTATTTGCGGTGGATGGCTCAAACATTGTGGTGAATGGCCTGTAATCTATATCATGGTGAAGAAGTTGTAATCTATATATATAAAAATGAATTGGCGTTCGTGTATACCGTAAGATCTCCGGATCGGCTCAACCGATTTTAAATATTTTTTCTTTAATGTTTCCAATATGTTTCATGTCTAATTTACCACATAAATTCTTTTTTTTCTAATCTCAATTTAAAATTTTTTTAGCTAATACTCAATAACGGCTTAACCGATTTTCAAAATTTTTTCTTTTCTTTATTCTATCGGACATAGTGTTTATTTATATAGAACAAAACATTTTCTAAATCTTCAATTTAATCATATATTAGCTAAAGAAGTTTAGCTACCATATAAATTGTAGTCAGTTGAGATCACTGGTATTCTAACTGAAATGTTCCTGTAGGGAACTTAATGCCATACAGATTTTTTCCGTTTTATATTTAAAAATACAAATGGTGAATTCCTTTTCGCTACTATTGCGAATGTTGAAAAAGTGAATGAATGAAAAGTTTTGATTGTGAATATAGGTTGTTGATTGTGAATATAGGTTGTTATTCCGTCCTTTTTCATAATCTATGTTATGGTGAAGAAGTTGTAATCTATATATATAAAAATGAATTGGCGTTCGTATATACCGTAAGATCTCCGGATCGGCTCAACCGATTTTAAATATTTTTTCTTTAATGTTTCCAATCTGTTTCATGTCTCATTTACCACATAAATTCTTTTTTTTCTAATCTCAATTTAAAATTTTTTTAGCTAATACTCAATAACGGCTTAACCGATTTTCAAAATTTTTTCTTTTCTTTATTTTATCGGACATAGTGTTTATTTATATAGAACAAAACATTTTCTAAATCTTCAATTTAATCATATATTAGATAAAGAAGTTTAGCTCCCATATAAATTGTAGTCAGTTGAGATCACTGGTATTCTAACTGAAATGTTCCTGTAGGGAACTTAATGCCATACAGATTTTTTCCGTTTTATATTTAAAAATACAAATACATTCATTAAAAGGTATTTTTAGCTTCGGCACTAACCACGGTTAAGAATCTTGCTTAATTCACCTTATTTGGTAGATGTCTTAAATATTGTGGTGAATGGCCTGTAATCTATATCATGGTGAAGAATTTGTAATCTATATATATAAAAATGAATTGGCGTTCGTATATACCGTAAGATCTCCGGATCGGCTCAACCGATTTTAAATATTTTTTCTTTAATGTTTCCAATCTGTTTCATGTCTCATTTACCAGATAAATTCTTTTTTTTCTAATCTCAATTTAAATTTTTTTTTAGCTAATACTCAATAACGGCTTATCCGATTTTCAAAATTTTTTCTTTTCTTTATTCTATCGGACATAGTGTTTATTTATATAGAACAAAACATTTTCTAAATCTTCAATTTAATCATATATTAGCTAAAGAAGTTTAGCTACCATATAAATTGTAGTCAGTTGAGATCACTGGTATTCTAACTGAAATGTTCCTGTAGGGAACTTAATGCCAGACAGATTTTTTCCGTTTTATATTTAAAAATACAAATACATTCATTAAAAGGTATTTTTAGCTTCGGCACTGACCACGGTTAAGAATCTTGCTTAATTCACCTTATTTGGTAGATGTCTTAAATATTGTGGTGAATGGCCTGTAATCTATATCATGGTGAAGAATTTGTAATCTATATATATAAAAATGAATTGGCGTTCGTATATACCGTAAGATCTCCGGATCGGCTCAACCGATTTTAAATATTTTTTCTTTAATGTTTCCAATCTGTTTCATGTCTCATTTACCACATAAATTCTTTTTTTTCTAATCTCAATTAAAATTTTTTTTAGCTAATACTCAATAACGGCTTAACCGATTTTCAAAATTTTTTCTTTTCTTTATTCTATCGGACATAGTGTTTATTTATATAGAACAAAACATTTTCTAAATCTTCAATTTAATCATATATTAGCTAAAGAAGTTTAGCTACCATATAAATTGTAGTCAGTTGAGATCACTGGTATTCTAACTGAAATGTTCCTGTAGGGAACTTAATGCCAGACAGATTTTTTCCGTTTTATATTTAAAAATACAAATACATTCATTAAAAGGTATTTTTAGCTTCGGCACTGACCACGGTTAAGAATCTTGCTTAATTCACCTTATTTGGTAGATGTCTTAAATATTGTGGTGAATGGCCTGTAATCTATATCATGGTGAAGAATTTGTAATCTATATATATAAAAATGAATTGGCGTTCGTATATACCGTAAGATCTCCGGATCGGCTCAACCGATTTTAAATATTTTTTCTTTAATGTTTCCAATCTGTTTCATGTCTCATTTACCACATAAATTCTTTTTTTTCTAATCTCAATTAAAATTTTTTTTAGCTAATACTCAATAACGGCTTAACCGATTTTCAAAATTTTTTCTTTTCTTTATTCTATCGGACATAGTGTTTATTTATATAGAACAAAACATTTTCTAAATCTTCAATTTAATCATATATTAGCTAAAGAAGTTTAGCTACCATATAAATTGTAGTCAGTTGAGATCACTGGTATTCTAACTGAAATGTTCCTGTAGGGAACTTAATGCCATACAGATTTTTTCCGTTTTATATTTAAAAATACAAATACATTCATTAAAAGGTATTTTTAGCTTCGGCACTAACCACGGTTAAGAATCTTGCTTAATTCACCTTATTTGCGGTGGATGGCTCAAACATTGTGGTGAATGGCCTGTAATCTATATCATGGTGAAGAATTTGTAATCTATATATATAAAAATGAATTGGCGTTCGTATATACCGTAAGATCTCCGGATCGGCTCAACCGATTTTAAATATTTTTTCTTTAATGTTTCCAATCTGTTTCATGTCTCATTTACCACATAAATTCTTTTTTTTCTAATCTCAATTAAAATTTTTTTTAGCTAATACTCAATAAGGTAAATGTCCATAATTTCGTGGTAGTACGTTATTTCGTGGTATTTCGATTTTTTCTTTCAAACAAGGAATTTGGCGAGTTTTTTTTAAAACTGAAAATTTCGTAATAAAGATTAACTTTTCGGGTGTAATAATGGATATTTTACAAATTGTTTAATATTAAACCTATTAAATAACAAGCATTATAAAGTTGGAAGCTCAGAAAATGAGCCTTTTGTAGGGAGGCCTCTTAAGGAAACTGTTAAGGAGAGCAGTCGATTTTGTTAAGCCTGTAAAAATTGTATCTTTCAATTTTTTTTTTTGACAATAATTTTTTTGGTTTTATTTAACATTTCTTAAATTTTTTTATTACTGCAAAACTTATTTCAATAACTTTTCATTTACATTTTATTTAATATTTAAATACCACGAAATTAGGGACACATGTTTTTTGTGATGTACCTAATTTCGTGGTACCCACGAAATTATGGGAACATAATACTTTATGTTTTCCTTATTTTCTTTCACATTTCATAAGATACCCTATTATTTTAAGTATTTTAATTATTAAATAAACCCCTGAGAAAGATTTTGACGTAATTTCGTGGTACACTTTTGTTAACCCATTCGTCAATATTTTAATCGAAAAGCTCTGCGAAGCACAACATTTTAACGAAATAATGGCATTATAGAACTTTTGTTTATTCAATAATTTTTCATTTAATTTAAAAAAATATGTCAAGATTTATACTTTTTTGCTTTTGTTATGAATGAATAGCGATAATAAACAAAAAAATTTAAATATAAAACTCATATTACCGCTTAAAGCGATACCACGAAATTGCGTACATCAATTTTATCGCATGCCCCTAATTTCGTGGTATACTGCGCATTTACATACATTGTTAACAAGAAACCAAAAAATAAAAAATAAAGAATAAAAAAACCAAATTAAATTAAAAAAAAATCAAAAAATTAAAGAAATACAAAAAAAATTAAAAATATACCAAAAAAATTAAAAAAAAACATTTTTTGAAATAATAAAAAAAAAAAGTTACATCAATTGAATTAATTTTTTGTATTGTTTATTTTTGTTTTGAAACTTTTTTATTTAATGTTATTTTATTTTGTTAAAGAATAAAAAAAAAACTTAAAAGACCAAAAAACACAAAAATTAAAAAAAAA
This sequence comes from Sphenella marginata, assembly GCA_951509765.1. NCBI lineage: Eukaryota > Metazoa > Arthropoda > Insecta > Diptera > Tephritidae > Sphenella > Sphenella marginata. Next base: position 122,635,097 of record OX608078.1, read on the forward strand.
CCATTTTTTGTAATAATAAATAAAAGTAATTTTGAGAAAAGTAAAATTAATTTTTTTTGATTGGTTTTTTTTTAATTTTTTTTTTTTATTTTTTTCAATCGTAATCAATTACTAATTGCCTTTTCTCGAAAACCAATTGAAATAATCATTAACAATTAAAAAATCCGTTTAATCAATTGATTACTAAGTACTAATCAAATTTAACAGGTCTGCTTACAAGTAATTTTTTACTTCTTACTTGGCCTTAAAACGTTTTCTTTTCATAAATACAATAACAATAAAAAAATTATTTAAGATTTAAAATTTTTGAACATAAATTTTAATAAATAAATTTGTGTATCTTTAGGAATTTGCGTTTAAAATAACTTTTATTTTCCATAAAATTAGAGTTTAACCAAATACCACGAAATTAGGGACACTTTACCACGAAGTAAGGTACATCAGAAAATTTTTGCCACGAAATTAGGGACATTTGAGGTACTCACACATTTTTATTCATATAAAATGATACATTTGTTAGTTTTGTTTGAAATTAAGTGGAAAGCTATCTTAATAGATCAACTCAATGGGAAAAATTTACTTTTTTAGTTTTCCTTCATCCGTTTTTACTCAAGAGAGGTAGAAAGTCAGAAAATGCCTTAGTACCACGAAATTATGGACATTTACCTTAACGGCTTAACCGATTTTCAAAATTTTTTCTTTTCTTTATTCTATCGGACATAGTGTTTATTTATATAGAACAAAACATTTTCTAAATCTTCAATTTAATCATATATTAGCTAAAGAAGTTTAGCTACCATATAAATTGTAGTCAGTTGAGATCACTGGTATTCTAACTGAAATGTTCCTGTAGGGAACTTAATGCCATACAGATTTTTTCCGTTTTATATTTAAAAATACAAATACATTCATTAAAAGGTATTTTTAGCTTCGGCACTAACCACGGTTAAGAATCTTGCTTAATTCACCTTATTTGCGGTGGATGGCTCAAACATTGTGGTGAATGGCCTGTAATCTATATCATGGTGAAGAAGTTGTAATCTATATATATAAAAATGAATTGGCGTTCGTGTATACCGTAAGATCTCCGGATCGGCTCAACCGATTTTAAATATTTTTTCTTTAATGTTTCCAATATGTTTCATGTCTAATTTACCACATAAATTCTTTTTTTTCTAATCTCAATTTAAAATTTTTTTAGCTAATACTCAATAACGGCTTAACCGATTTTCAAAATTTTTTCTTTTCTTTATTCTATCGGACATAGTGTTTATTTATATAGAACAAAACATTTTCTAAATCTTCAATTTAATCATATATTAGCTAAAGAAGTTTAGCTACCATATAAATTGTAGTCAGTTGAGATCACTGGTATTCTAACTGAAATGTTCCTGTAGGGAACTTAATGCCAGACAGATTTTTTCCGTTTTATATTTAAAAATACAAATACATTCATTAAAAGGTATTTTTAGCTTCGGCACTGACCACGGTTAAGAATCTTGCTTAATTCACCTTATTTGGTAGATGTCTTAAATATTGTGGTGAATGGCCTGTAATCTATATCATGGTGAAGAATTTGTAATCTATATATATAAAAATGAATTGGCGTTCGTATATACCGTAAGATCTCCGGATCGGCTCAACCGATTTTAAATATTTTTTCTTTAATGTTTCCAATCTGTTTCATGTCTCATTTACCACATAAATTCTTTTTTTTCTAATCTCAATTAAAATTTTTTTTAGCTAATACTCAATAACGGCTTAACCGATTTTCAAAATTTTTTCTTTTCTTTATTCTATCGGACATAGTGTTTATTTATATAGAACAAAACATTTTCTAAATCTTCAATTTAATCATATATTAGCTAAAGAAGTTTAGCTACCATATAAATTGTAGTCAGTTGAGATCACTGGTATTCTAACTGAAATGTTCCTGTAGAGAACTTAATGCCATACAGATTTTTACCGTTTTATATTTAAAAATACAAATACATTCATTAAAAGGTATTTTTAGCTTCGGCACTAACCACGGTTAAGAATCTTGCTTAATTCACCTTATTTGCGGTGGATGGCTCAAACATTGTGGTGAATGGCCTGTAATCTATATCATGGTGAAGAAGTTGTAATCTATATATATAAAAATGAATTGGCGTTCGTGTATACCGTAAGATCTCCGGATCGGCTCAACCGATTTTAAATATTTTTTCTTTAATGTTTCCAATCTGTTTCATGTCTCATTTACCACATAAATTCTTTTTTTTCTAATCTCAATTTAAAATTTTTTTAGCTAATACTCAATAACGGCTTAACCGATTTTCAAAATTTTTTCTTTTCTTTATTCTATCGGACATAGTGTTTATTTATATAGAACAAAACATTTTCTAAATCTTCAATTTAATCATATATTAGCTAAAGAAGTTTAGCTACCATATACATTGTAGTCAGTTGAGATCACTGGTATTCTAACTGAAATGTTCCTGTAGGGAACTTAATGCCATACGTTTTATATTTAAAAATACAAATGGTGAATTCCTTTTCGCTACTATTGCGAATGTTGAAAAAGTGAATGAATGAAAAGTTTTGATTGTGAATATAGGTTGTTGATTGTGAATATAGGTTGTTATTCCGTCCTTTTTCATAATCTATGTTATGGTGAAGAAGTTGTAATCTATATATATAAAAATGAATTGGCGTTCGTATATACCGTAAGATCTCCGGATCGGCTCAACCGATTTTAAATATTTTTTCTTTAATGTTTCCAATCTGTTTCATGTCTCATTTACCACATAAATTCTTTTTTTCTAATCTCAATTTAAAAATTTTTTAGCTAATACTCAATAACGGCTTAACCGATTTTCAAAATTTTTTCTTTTCTTTATTCTATCGGACATAGTGTTTATTTATATAGAACAAAACATTTTCTAAATCTTCAATTTAATCATATATTAGCTAAAGAAGTTTAGCTACCATATACATTGTAGTCAGTTGAGATCACTGGTATTCTAACTGAAATGTTCCTGTAGGGAACTTAATGCCATACAGATTTTTTCCGTTTTATATTTAAAAATACAAATACATTCATTAAAAGGTATTTTTAGCTTCGGCACTAACCACGGTTAAGAATCTTGCTTAATTCACCTTATTTGGTAGATGTCTTAAATATTGTGGTGAATGGCCTGTAATCTATATCATGGTGAAGAAGTTGTAATCTATATATGAGTGGCTCAGTGCCATCCTTGCCTAACCCTCGAAATTTCATATATGAAGTTATTATGCTATACTACTTAGAAATACTCAAAATTATCAGTGCCAAAGTTGCACATCCCTAATATTTGAACGAAATTATTAATTAAATTAATTAAATGTTTCCAATCTTCCTAAAAACTCTGTTTAATTTTTAATTACCTATTAACTTTGTCACTAATTATTAGAAAATGACTAAATTGAGGCTTAGGCAAGGATGGCACTGAGCCACTCATATATAAAAATGAATTGGCGTTCGTGTATACCGTAAGATCTCCGGATCGGCTCAACCGATTTTAAATATTTTTTCTTTAATGTTTCCAATCTGTTTCATGTCTCATTTACCACACAAATTCTTTTTTTTCTAATCTCAATTTAAAATTTTTTTAGCTAATACTCAATAACGGCTTAGCCGATTTTCAAAATTTTTTCTTTTCTTTATTCTATCGGACATAGTGTTTATTTATATAGCACAAAACATTTTCTAAATCTTCAATTTAATCATATACTAGCAGACCCGGCAGACGTTGTTCTGCCTGACCAGTGACTTCCCTAGAAATACATTTTCAAATATTTTTCTTTAACTTTTAACATTCCATTTATTGCAGTGCTTTAGGATATACAATGTTTCTGGCTTTAGAGTCTTTGGTATAAACAAATAAATTTTTTGGATGTCCAACTCAAAAAACGGATCTTTTGAACTCAATGGGTATGACAAAAACCATTATGCGCTGCTGAGCAGATGTATAGTTAGTACTTATTTAATTATATCCTATATCTACCTATAATACTCTGGATATGTATGAACGGCAATAACAAACAAAAAAAATTAAGTGCTTTGATTAAGATTTAAGAACGTTAAAATGTCACTAAAGCAAATACATTCAGGGATATAACGAATTGAAATATTACTTAGCTTGTGGTCCTGGAACTGCCCACTTCTCCAAAGAATTTACAAATGTAGCCTATGTATGTCGTACCCAACGAAGATTTTAACGTATTGGAAAAGTTTAAAACAGATCAACCATAAACTTTGGACATTATTGAAGTACAAACAAAGCACTGAATACAAAAAATGTGGGCGTGGCACGGCCCACATTTCCCAAATTATATAATTCTTGACCAAGGGACACACATATCCAAAAATCATTAGCTTAGACCAAAAATATTCAAAGTTATGATGATTTAAATTTTATATAGCCTGGGGGCGTGGCACAACAATCTTCTGAACCAATTTTGAAATTTAGAGAAGATCGACCATAAACTTTGAACTTATTGAAGTACAAACAAAACACAAAAAATGTGGGCGTGGGACCGCCCACTTTTCCCAAATTATATCCACCTTGACTAAAGGACACACATATCCAAAAATCTTTAATTTAGACCTAATATGTTCAGAGTTATGAAGAATTTAAATTTTATATAGCCTGGGGGCGTGGCACCGCCTACTTTTCCAAAAATTGATATAGCCCAAATCGTACACAACAATCTTCTGAACCAATCTTGACAGTTTAAAAGAGATCGACCATAAGCTTTGGACATTATTGAAGTACAAACAAAACACAAAAAATGTGGGCGTGGCACCGCCCACTTTTCCAAAATTACATAAATCTTGACCAAAGGACACACATATCCAGAAATCATTGTAATATACGTTGAGCGTGCAGATTCAAAGTGATCGTTTATTGAAATTACTTTCTCTTTTTATACAAAATTCTTACACTAATACTTACTAATTATTTACGAACTAAAACATATACAAATAGATACCTTACTAATACATATAAATAAGAATGCATAATTCTAAAATATGCTGAGTCAACATATGACTGCAATAAAAATATAAATATGTCAGTCGCATTGACAAACTGACGTTGTGTTCAGTTGGTCATTGCGACTGTCTGTGGCGGTGTCTTTGACCGTCCACACAAGTGTAACAAGATCCTCGTTATGAGCGGCATGTGCACTATTTGTATAAACTCCCGCTGAGTTCAATGTAACTAATTTGAGCAGAATGTTGTTTATATACATTCATATTTGTTTATACATTTTTTATGTGCACATGACAATTAAAGTAAAAGGGCAGTGTGTTTATGTAATGCTACACCTTCCCCCTTAAAAAAATAGATATATATATTTGTAGTCAACTATATATATCTATTTGAACCGCTTGATGTTTGTTTGAAAATTTTAATTGTTTTGGGATCTTGTTATTTACCATTGGTTTGTCACATGTTTTTATTTTATTTCTATTTGTTTGTATACTTTATTTGATACTTGATATTGTTTGTTTGTTTTTTTTTTTTTTTTTTTTTTTTTTTTTTTTTTTTTTAGCTTGTGCCGTGTATAAGATTGAGTAAATTGGAATGCTTATGGATTTTTTTTTTTTTTTTTTTTTTTGTTATTACTGAATTATTATGAATAAAGTGCTTTGCTTATTTTTATTGTTTAACGCTACGAGCTTTAGATTGGTTTAAGTCTATTCTTATGAATTACGATTTCTTTTTTGTTTTTGTTACTGTCTCCTATGCTATGTGGAATTAAAGTGTAGTTGTTATTTTTATCAATATTTTTTACTTTATAGTGTCCTGTATACCTATTTTCTAACTTATGAGAGGCCTCTTCTCTAACTAATACTAAATCTCCTATATTTATTTCCTTACTATAACTACTTTTGTCATAATTAAACTTTTGTTTTTCTTTAGCCTCTTGGACTAATTTTCTAGCTCTCTGCTGTGCTATCTGGAGTCTATATTTTATTTCTTTGTCATAAGCCTCGTGATTGTACAGTGGGCTGATTTTGTTTTCTTCTAAAAACTCGTAATTTGGTGGATTTTTCCCAAATATGAGCTCAAACGGGCAATATTTATGTATGGTAGATGGTGTTGTATTGTAACAATACGCGAAGTACTTAAGGTATTCATCCCAATCGTCTTTGTCACTGGATATGTATGAACGTATGTATTCATTAAATGTCCGATGACTGCGTTCCACAGTACCCAAAGTTTGATGATGGTATGGTGTTGAAGTTTTATGTTCAATTTTCAACAATTTACACAGTTCCTGGAATAGGCTATTTTTGTATTCTGTGCCCATGTCTGTCAGGATTGTTTTTATTTGTCCATAAACTAGGATGAAATGCTCAAACACGGCTTTAGCGACTGTAATTGCGTGTTTGCTTGGGACCGGAATTGCTACCAAGTATTTTGTTAGTTCGCATATAATGGTAACTGCATATTCGTTTCCATTTATCGATTTCGGTAATGGTCCGACTGTATCGATTTGTACAATGTCAAATGCCTTCGGAGGTGTCTCCGTTATTGTCATTGGCTCTTTTATGTGTTTATTTGTTTTATTCTTCTTGCAGTGGATGCAGTTCTTTATGTATTTTCGTATGTCATTTTTCATATTCAGCCAGCTATATTTCTGCTTGATTTTATCTGTCATGCGATTTATTCCTGGGTGGCCACCACTAATAGGATCGTCATGATATTTTTGCAGAATTTCTTTAATTTTCCCGGGATTTGTCACGCATATAACCTCTGGGGTTAGAGCTATTGTTAACTTTTTGAGAACTTTATTACCCATTTCAATAAATTTTCCTACTGCAGTATAATTCTTTTTAAACAATTTGTCCCCTAGGGACAACTGTACTTGTACAAGTCCTAAATTGCCGGCTTCTCTTTCAAGCCTGGTAAAGAATTGTCCTAAGTCAATCTTATCCTCAACAATTAGGTTGCTTGTATCAAAATTGCTACAAATTTTCTTTCCTTTTTTGAAATACAATTTCGGAGGATTGAAAATGAGCTCGACATGTCTTTTTACTTCAAATTTATTTAGCGCTTCGTAAATTTTGGGGTTCTCTTTGTGACTTTCTTTAATTTCAGTATTATTACTGATCTTTTTAGCTGCTGATCTTGTTGTTATTTTAAATATTTTATTTGTTTCTACTGACATATCTTTTAAATTTGTTATAGTTATGCGGGATAATGCGTCCGCTATATGGTTTTCTTTACCAGCTATGTACTCCACTTCAAAATCGTACTCTTCTAAATCTAGTCTTACTCGTGTCAGCTTTGAGGAAGGACTTTTCATTAAAAATAAGTATGTTAATGGGCGATGGTCGGTTTTAACTAGGAATTTTCTGCCATATACGTATGGTCTGAAGAAGGTTATGGCCCAATGAATCGCGGCCAATTCTTTTTCTATTGTAGCTTTGTTAGTTTCGCCTTTTGTAAAGGACCTTGAAGCGTAAGCAATTGGTAACTGGTTGCCATCATGTTCTTGGCTAAGGACTGCACCACAAGCGTATCCACTAGCGTCTGTTGTTATGCAGAATTCTTTTTCGAAATTCGGGTATTGCAAAAGTTTTGGACTAATTAATGCTTCCTTTAAGTAGGTAAAAGCTTTTTGACATTCTTCTGTCCATTCGAAGGTAACATTCTTTTTGCAAAGCCTAGTTAATTTTCTAGAATATTCTGCAAAATTCGGAACAAATCTTCTGTAATAATTGCAGAAAGCTACGAATCTTTTAACTTCATCTGCTGTTTTTGGCGTTGGATAGTTTTGAACGGTTTCAAATTTGCTTGGATCAGGTAATATTCCCCTGTTTGTACATTTGTGTCCTAAATAAGTTACTTTCAGCTTTAGTTGCCATGTTGTCAAGAAATAAACTCAATTTAATTTTGGTCGCTATTGGTTCAGCGTATGATCGATAATTGTTCTTTATTTAAAATTGCTTTCCTTTTATACATTTATCTGACTTACATGTATAGGCTTAACCACTAATACATACAAACTAAAATGCATAATTCTAAAATATGCTGAGTCAACATATGACTGCAATAAAAATATAAATATGTCAGTCGCATTGACAAACTGACGTTGTGTTCAGTTGGTCATTGCGACTGTCTGTGGCGGTGTCTTTGACCGTCCACACAAGTGTAACAAGATCCTCGTTATGAGCGGCATGTGCACTATTTGTATAAACTCCCGCTGAGTTCAATGTAACTAATTTGGGCAGAATGTTGTTTATATACATTCATATTTGTTTATACATTTTTTATGTGCATATTTGGATTTTTCCCAAATATGAGCTCAAACGGGCAATATTTATGTATGGTAGATGGTGTTGTATTGTAACAATACGCGAAGTACTTAAGGTATTCATCCCAATCGTCTTTGTCACTGGATATGTATGAACGTATGTATTCATTAAATGTCCGATGACTGCGTTCCACAGTACCCAAAGTTTGATGATGGTATGGTGTTGAAGTTTTATGTTCAATTTTCAACAATTTACACAGTTCCTGGAATAGGTTATTTTTGTATTCTGTGCCCATGTCTGTCAGGATTGTTTTTATTTGTCCATAAACTAGGATGAAATGCTCAAACACGGCTTTAGCGACTGTAATTGCGTGTTTGCTTGGGACCGGAATTGCTACCAAGTATTTTGTTAGTTCGCATATAATGGTAACTGCATATTCGTTTCCATTTATCGATTTCGGTAATGGTCCGACTGTATCGATTTGTACAATGTCAAATGCCTTCGGAGGTGTCTCCGTTATTGTCATTGGCTCTTTTATGTGTTTATTTGTTTTATTCTTCTTGCAGTGGATGCAGTTCTTTATGTATTTTCGTATGTCATTTTTCATATTCAGCCAGCTATATTTCTGCTTGATTTTATCTGTCATGCGATTTATTCCTGGGTGGCCACCACTCGACCATAAACTTTGAACTTATTGAAGTACAAACAAAACACAAAAAATGTGGGCGTGGGACCGCCCACTTTTCCCAAATTATATCCACCTTGACTAAAGGACACACATATCCAAAAATCTTTAATTTAGACCTAATATGTTCAGAGTTATGAAGAATTTAAATTTTATATAGCCTGGGGGCGTGGCACCGCCTACTTTTCCAAAAATTGATATAGCCCAAATCGTACACAACAATCTTCTGAACCAATCTTGACAGTTTAAAAGAGATCGACCATAAGCTTTGGACATTATTGAAGTACAAACAAAACACAAAAAATGTGGGCGTGGCACCGCCCACTTTTCCAAAATTACATAAATCTTGACCAAAGGACACACATATCCAGAAATCATTGTAATATACGTTGAGCGTGCAGATTCAAAGTGATCGTTTATTGAAATTACTTTCTCTTTTTATACAAAATTCTTACACTAATACTTACTAATTATTTACGAACTAAAACATATACAAATAGATACCTTACTAATACATATAAATAAGAATGCATAATTCTAAAATATGCTGAGTCAACATATGACTGCAATAAAAATATAAATATGTCAGTCGCATTGACAAACTGACGTTGTGTTCAGTTGGTCATTGCGACTGTCTGTGGCGGTGTCTTTGACCGTCCACACAAGTGTAACAAGATCCTCGTTATGAGCGGCATGTGCACTATTTGTATAAACTCCCGCTGAGTTCAATGTAACTAATTTGGGCAGAATGTTGTTTATATACATTCATATTTGTTTATACATTTTTTATGTGCACATGACAATTAAAGTAAAAGGGCAGTGTGTTTATGTAATGCTACACCTTCCCCCTTAAAAAAATAGATATATATATTTGTAGTCAACTATATATATCTATTTGAACCGCTTGATGTTTGTTTGAAAATTTTAATTGTTTTGGGATCTTGTTATTTACCATTGGTTTGTCACATGTTTTTATTTTATTTCTATTTGTTTGTATACTTTATTTGATACTTGATATTGTTTGTTTGTTTTTTTTTTTTTTTTTTTTTTTTTTTTTTTTTTTTTTTTTTTTAGCTTGTGCCGTGTATAAGATTGAGTAAATTGGAATGCTTATGGATTTTTTTTTTTTTTTTTTTTTTTTGTTATTACTGAATTATTATGAATAAAGTGCTTTGCTTATTTTTATTGTTTAACGCTACGAGCTTTAGATTGGTTTAAGTCTATTCTTATGAATTACGATTTCTTTTTTGTTTTTGTTACTGTCTCCTATGCTATGTGGAATTAAAGTGTAGTTGTTATTTTTATCAATATTTTTTACTTTATAGTGTCCTGTATACCTATTTTCTAACTTATGAGAGGCCTCTTCTCTAACTAATACTAAATCTCCTATATTTATTTCCTTACTATAACTACTTTTGTCATAATTAAACTTTTGTTTTTCTTTAGCCTCTTGGACTAATTTTCTAGCTCTCTGCTGTGCTATCTGGAGTCTATATTTTATTTCTTTGTCATAAGCCTCGTGATTGTACAGTGGGCTGATTTTGTTTTCTTCTAAAAACTCGTAATTTGGTGGATTTTTCCCAAATATGAGCTCAAACGGGCAATATTTATGTATGGTAGATGGTGTTGTATTGTAACAATACGCGAAGTACTTAAGGTATTCATCCCAATCGTCTTTGTCACTGGATATGTATGAACGTATGTATTCATTAAATGTCCGATGACTGCGTTCCACAGTACCCAAAGTTTGATGATGGTATGGTGTTGAAGTTTTATGTTCAATTTTCAACAATTTACACAGTTCCTGGAATAGGCTATTTTTGTATTCTGTGCCCATGTCTGTCAGGATTGTTTTTATTTGTCCATAAACTAGGATGAAATGCTCAAACACGGCTTTAGCGACTGTAATTGCGTGTTTGCTTGGGACCGGAATTGCTACCAAGTATTTTGTTAGTTCGCATATAATGGTAACTGCATATTCGTTTCCATTTATCGATTTCGGTAATGGTCCGACTGTATCGATTTGTACAATGTCAAATGCCTTCGGAGGTGTCTCCGTTATTGTCATTGGCTCTTTTATGTGTTTATTTGTTTTATTCTTCTTGCAGTGGATGCAGTTCTTTATGTATTTTCGTATGTCATTTTTCATATTCAGCCAGCTATATTTCTGCTTGATTTTATCTGTCATGCGATTTATTCCTGGGTGGCCACCACTAATAGGATCGTCATGATATTTTTGCAGAATTTCTTTAATTTTCCCGGGATTTGTCACGCATATAACCTCTGGGGTTAGAGCTATTGTTAACTTTTTGAGAACTTTATTACCCATTTCAATAAATTTTCCTACTGCAGTATAATTCTTTTTAAACAATTTGTCCCCTAGGGACAACTGTACTTGTACAAGTCCTAAATTGCCGGCTTCTCTTTCAAGCCTGGTAAAGAATTGTCCTAAGTCAATCTTATCCTCAACAATTAGGTTGCTTGTATCAAAATTGCTACAAATTTTCTTTCCTTTTTTGAAATACAATTTCGGAGGATTGAAAATGAGCTCGACATGTCTTTTTACTTCAAATTTATTTAGCGCTTCGTAAATTTTGGGGTTCTCTTTGTGACTTTCTTTAATTTCAGTATTATTACTGATCTTTTTAGCTGCTGATCTTGTTGTTATTTTAAATATTTTATTTGTTTCTACTGACATATCTTTTAAATTTGTTATAGTTATGCGGGATAATGCGTCCGCTATATGGTTTTCTTTACCAGCTATGTACTCCACTTCAAAATCGTACTCTTCTAAATCTAGTCTTACTCGTGTCAGCTTTGAGGAAGGACTTTTCATTAAAAATAAGTATGTTAATGGGCGATGGTCGGTTTTAACTAGGAATTTTCTGCCATATACGTATGGTCTGAAGAAGGTTATGGCCCAATGAATCGCGGCCAATTCTTTTTCTATTGTAGCTTTGTTAGTTTCGCCTTTTGTAAAGGACCTTGAAGCGTAAGCAATTGGTAACTGGTTGCCATCATGTTCTTGGCTAAGGACTGCACCACAAGCGTATCCACTAGCGTCTGTTGTTATGCAGAATTCTTTTTCGAAATTCGGGTATTGCAAAAGTTTTGGACTAATTAATGCTTCCTTTAAGTAGGTAAAAGCTTTTTGACATTCTTCTGTCCATTCGAAGGTAACATTCTTTTTGCAAAGCCTAGTTAATTTTCTAGAATATTCTGCAAAATTCGGAACAAATCTTCTGTAATAATTGCAGAAAGCTACGAATCTTTTAACTTCATCTGCTGTTTTTGGCGTTGGATAGTTTTGAACGGTTTCAAATTTGCTTGGATCAGGTAATATTCCCCTGTTTGTACATTTGTGTCCTAAATAAGTTACTTTCAGCTTTAGTTGCCATGTTGTCAAGAAATAAACTCAATTTAATTTTGGTCGCTATTGGTTCAGCGTATGATCGATAATTGTTCTTTATTTAAAATTGCTTTCCTTTTATACATTTATCTGACTTACATGTATAGGCTTAACCACTAATACATACAAACTAAAATGCATAATTCTAAAATATGCTGAGTCAACATATGACTGCAATAAAAATATAAATATGTCAGTCGCATTGACAAACTGACGTTGTGTTCAGTTGGTCATTGCGACTGTCTGTGGCGGTGTCTTTGACCGTCCACACAAGTGTAACAAGATCCTCGTTATGAGCGGCATGTGCACTATTTGTATAAACTCCCGCTGAGTTCAATGTAACTAATTTGGGCAGAATGTTGTTTATATACATTCATATTTGTTTATACATTTTTTATGTGCATATTTGGATTTTTCCCAAATATGAGCTCAAACGGGCAATATTTATGTATGGTAGATGGTGTTGTATTGTAACAATACGCGAAGTACTTAAGGTATTCATCCCAATCGTCTTTGTCACTGGATATGTATGAACGTATGTATTCATTAAATGTCCGATGACTGCGTTCCACAGTACCCAAAGTTTGATGATGGTATGGTGTTGAAGTTTTATGTTCAATTTTCAACAATTTACACAGTTCCTGGAATAGGTTATTTTTGTATTCTGTGCCCATGTCTGTCAGGATTGTTTTTATTTGTCCATAAACTAGGATGAAATGCTCAAACACGGCTTTAGCGACTGTAATTGCGTGTTTGCTTGGGACCGGAATTGCTACCAAGTATTTTGTTAGTTCGCATATAATGGTAACTGCATATTCGTTTCCATTTATCGATTTCGGTAATGGTCCGACTGTATCGATTTGTACAATGTCAAATGCCTTCGGAGGTGTCTCCGTTATTGTCATTGGCTCTTTTATGTGTTTATTTGTTTTATTCTTCTTGCAGTGGATGCAGTTCTTTATGTATTTTCGTATGTCATTTTTCATATTCAGCCAGCTATATTTCTGCTTGATTTTATCTGTCATGCGATTTATTCCTGGGTGGCCACCACTAATAGGATCGTCATGATATTTTTGCAGAATTCCTTTAATTTTCCCGGGATTTGTCACGCATATAACCTCTGGGGTTAGAGCTATTGTTAACTTTTTGAGAACTTTATTACCCATTTCAATAAATTTTCCTACTGCAGTATAATTCTTTTTAAACAATTTGTCCCCTATGGACAACTGTACTTGTACAAGTCCTAAATTGCCGGCTTCTCTTTCAAGCCTGGTAAAGAATTGTCCTAAGTCAATCTTATCCTCAACAATTAGGTTGCTTGTATCAAAATTGCTACAAATTTTCTTTCCTTTTTTGAAATACAATTTCGGAGGATTGAAAATGAGCTCGACATGTCTTTTTACTTCAAATTTATTTAGCGCTTCGTAAATTTTGGGGTTCTCTTTGTGACTTTCTTTAATTTCAGTATTATTACTGATCTTTTTAGCTGCTGATCTTGTTGTTATTTTAAATATTTTATTTGTTTCTACTGACATATCTTTTAAATTTGTTATAGTTATGCGGGATAATGCGTCCGCTATATGGTTTTCTTTACCAGCTATGTACTCGACTTCAAAATCGTACTCTTCTAAATCTAGTCTTACTCGTGTCAGCTTTGAGGAAGGACTTTTCATTGAAAATAAGTATGTTAATGGGCGATGGTCGGTTTTAACTAGGAATTTTCTGCCATATACGTATGGTCTGAAGAAGGTTATGGCCCAATGAATCGCGGCCAATTCTTTTTCTATTGTAGCTTTGTTAGTTTCGCCTTTTGTAAAGGACCTTGAAGCGTAAGCAATTGGTAACTGTTTGCCATCATGTTCTTGGCTAAGGACTGCACCACAAGCGTATCCACTAGCGTCTGTTGTTATGCAGAATTCTTTTTCGAAATTCGGGTATTGCAAAAGTTTTGGACTAATTAATGCTTCCTTTAAGTAGGCAAAAGCTTTTTGACATTCTTCTGTCCATTCGAAGGTAACATTCTTTTTGCAAAGCCTAGTTAATTTTCTAGAATGTTCTGCAAAATTCGGAACAAATCTTCTGTAATAATTGCAGAAAGCTACGAATCTTTTAACTTCATCTGCTGTTTTTGGCGTTGGATAGTTTTGAACGGTTTCAAATTTGCTTGGATCAGGTAATATTCCCCTGTTTGTACATTTGTGTCCTAAATAAGTTACTTCTTGGCTAAAAAATAAACATTTATCTGGATGTAGTTTTAGGTTGTATTTTCGACAAGTGGAGAATACGTCTCTTAAATTTTTTAGCATGTGATTTTCGGAACAACCTAATACAACTAAGTCATCCATGTAGAGAAATGCTTGAGATGGTTTGAGCCCTGCGAATAATTTAGACCAAATATGTTCAGAGCTATGAAGAATTTAAATTTGATATAGCCTTGGGGCGTGGCACCGCCTACTTTTCCAAAAATTGATATAGCCTAAATCGTACACAACAATTTTCTTAACCAATCTTGAAAGTTTAAAAGAGATCGATCATAAACTTTGGACATTATTGAAGTACAAACAAAACACAAAAAATGTGGGCGTGGCACCGCCCACTTTTCCAAAATTACATAAATCTTGACCAAAGGACACACATATCCAGAAATCATTAATTTAGACCAAATATGTTCAGAGCTATGAAGAATTTAAATTTTATATAGCCTTGGGGCGTGGCACCGCCTACTTTTCCAAAAATTGATATAGCCTAAATCGTACACAACAATTTTCTTAACCAATCTTGAAAGTTTAAAAGAGATCGACCATAAACTTTGGACATTATTGAAGTACAAACAAAACACAAAAAAGGTGGGCGTGGCACCGCCCACTTTTCCAAAATTACATAAATCTTGACTAAAGGACACACATATCCAGAAATCATTAATTTAGACCAAATATGTTCAGAGCTATGAAGAATTTAAATTTTATATAGCCTGGGGGCGTGGCACCGCCTACTTTTCCAGAAATTGATATAGCCTAAATCGTACACAACAATCTTCTGAACCAATCTTGAAAGTATAAAAGAGATCGACCATAAACTTTGGACATTATTGAAGTACAAACAAAACACAAAAAATGTGGGCGTGGCACCGCCCACTTTTCCAAAATTACATAAATCTTGACCAAAGGACACACATATCCAAAAATTATTAATTTAGACCAAATATGTTCAGAGCTATGAAGAATTTAAATTTTATATAGCCTGGGGGCGTGGCACCGCCTACTTTTCCAAAAATTGATATAGCCTGAATCGTACACAACAATTTTCTTAACCAATCTTGAAAGTTTAAAAGAGATCGACCATAAACTTTGGACATTATTGAAGTACAAACAAAACACAAAAAATGTGGGCGTGGCACCGCCCACTTTTCCAACATTACATAAATCTTGACTAAAGGACACACATATCCAGAAATCATTAATTTAGACCAAATATGTTCAGAGCTATGAAGAATTTAAATTTTATATAGCCTGGGGACGTGGCACCGCCTACTTTTCCAAAAATTTATATAGCCTAAATCGTACACAACAATCTTCTGAACCAATCTTGAAAGTTTAAAAGAGATCGACCATAAACTTTGGACATTATTGAAGTACAAACAAAACACAAAAAATGTGGGCGTGGCACCGCCCACTTTTCCAAAATTACATAAATCTTGACCAAAGGACACACATATCCAAAAATCATTAATTTAGACCATATATGTTCAGAGTTATGAAGAATTGTAGTTTTATATAGCCTGGGGGCGTGGCACCGCCCACTTTTCCAAAAATTAATATAGCCTATGCTTTAACCCATGATCTCAAGAATATACTGTGAAAATTTCATAAAAATCGGTTGAGTACTTTGGACGCCCATAAAGGACACACAGATACACATTCATTTTTATTTATAAGATTGAAGATTTAGAAAATGTTTTGTTCTATATAAATAAACACTATGTCCAATAGAATAAAGAAAAGAAAAAATTTTGAAAATCGGTTAAGCCGTTATTGAGTATTAGCTAAAAAAATTTTAAATTGAGATTAGAAAGAAAAGAATTTATGTGGTAAATGAGACATGAAACAGATTGGAAACATTAAAGAAAAAATATTTAAAATCGGTTGAGCCGATCCGGAGATCTTACGGTATACACGAACGCCAATTCATTTTTATATATATAGATTACAACTTCTTCACCATGATATAGATTACAGGCCATTCACCACAATGTTTGAGCCATCCACCGCAAATAAGGTGAATTAAGCAAGATTCTTAACCGTGGTTAGTGCCGAAGCTAAAAATACCTTTTAATGAATGTATTTGTATTTTTAAATATAAAACGGAAAAAATCTGCTTAACCGCCCACTTTTCCAAAATTACATAAATCTTGACCAAAGGACACACATATCCAAAAATCATTAATTTAGACCATATATGTTCAGAGTTATGAAGAATTGTAGTTTTATATAGCCTGGGGGCGTGGCACCGCCCACTTTTCCAAAAATTAATATAGCCTATGCTTTAACCCATGATCTCAAGAATATACTGTGAAAATTTCATAAAAATCGGTTGAGTACTTTGGACGCCCATAAAGGACACACAGACACACAGATACACATTCATTTTTATTTATAAGATTGAAGATTTAGAAAATGTTTTGTTCTATATAAATAAACACTATGTCCGATAGAATAAAGAAAAGAAAAAATTTTGAAAATCGGTTAAGCCGTTATTGAGTATTAGCTAAAAAAATTTTAAATTGAGATTAGAAAGAAAAGAATTTATGTGGTAAATGAGACATGAAACAGATTGGAAACATTAAAGAAAAAATATTTAAAATCGGTTGAGCCGATCCGGAGATCTTACGGTATACACGAACGCCAATTCATTTTTATATATATAGATTACAACTTCTTCACCATGATATAGATTACAGGCCATTCACCACAATGTTTGAGCCATCCACCGCAAATAAGGTGAATTAAGCAAGATTCTTAACCGTGGTTAGTGCCGAAGCTAAAAATACCTTTTAATGAATGTATTTGTATTTTTAAATATAAAACGGAAAAAATCTGTATGGCATTAAGTTCCCTACAGGAACATTTCAGTTAGAATACCAGTGATCTCAACTGACTACAATGTATATGGTAGCTAAACTTCTTTAGCTAATATATGATTAAATTGAAGATTTAGAAAATGTTTTGTTCTATATAAATAAACACTATGTCCGATAGAATAAAGAAAAGAACAAATTTTGAAAATCGGTTAAGCCGTTATTGAGTATTAGCTAAAAAAATTTTAAATTGAGATTAGAAAAAAAAGAATTTATGTGGTAAATGAGACATGAAACAGATTGGAAACATTAAAGAAAAAATATTTAAAATCGGTTGAGCCGATCCGGAGATCTTACGGTATATACGAACGCCAATTCATTTTTATATATATAGATTACAACTTCTTCACCATAACATAGATTATGAAAAAGGACGGAATAACAACCTATATTCACAATCAACAACCTATATTCACAATCAAAACTTTTCATTCATTCACTTTTTCAACATTCGCAATAGTAGCGAAAAGGAATTCACCATTTGTATTTTTAAATATAAAACGGAAAAAATCTGTATGGCATTAAGTTCCCTACAGGAACATTTCAGTTAGAATACCAGTGATCTCAACTGACTACAATGTATATGGTAGCTAAACTTCTTTAGCTAATATATGATTAAATTGAAGATTTAGAAAATGTTTTGTTCTATATAAATAAACACTATGTCCGATAGAATAAAGAAAAGAAAAAATTTTGAAAATCGGTTAAGCCGTTATTGAGTATTAGCTAAAAAAATTTTTAATTGAGATTAGAAAAAAAAGAATTTATGTGGTAAATGAGACATGAAACAGATTGGAAACATTAAAGAAAAAATATTTAAAATCGGTTGAGCCGATCCGGAGATCTTACGGTATACACGAACGCCAATTCATTTTTATATATGAGTGGCTCAGTGCCATCCTTGCCTAAGCCTCAATTTAGTCATTTTCTAATAATTAGTGACAAAGTTAATAGGAAATTAAAAATTAAACAGAGTTTTTAGGAAGATTGGAAACATTTAATTAATTTAATTAATAATTTCGTTCAAATATTAGGGATGTGCAACTTTGGCACTGATAATTTTGAGTATTTCTAAGTAGTATAGCATAATAACTTCATATATGAAATTTCGAGGGTTAGGCAAGGATGGCACTGAGCCACTCATATATAGATTACAACTTCTTCACCATGATATAGATTACAGGCCATTCACCACAATATTTAAGACATCTACCAAATAAGGTGAATTAAGCAAGATTCTTAACCGTGGTTAGTGCCGAAGCTAAAAATACCTTTTAATGAATGTATTTGTATTTTTAAATATAAAACGGAAAAAATCTGTATGGCATTAAGTTCCCTACAGGAACATTTCAGTTAGAATACCACTGATCTCAACTGACTACAATGTATATGGTAGCTAAACTTCTTTAGCTAATATATGATTAAATTGAAGATTTAGAAAATGTTTTGTTCTATATAAATAAACACTATGTCCGATAGAATAAAGAAAAGAAAAAATTATGAAAATCGGTTATGCCGTTATTGAGTATTAGCTAAAAAAATTTTAAATTGAGATTAGAAAAAAAAGAATTTATGTGGTAAATGAGACATGAAACAGATTGGAAACATTAAAGAAAAAATATTTAAAATCGGTTGAGCCGATCCGGAGATCTTACGGTATATACGAACGCCAATTCATTTTTATATATATAGATTACAACTTCTTCACCATAACAAAGATTATGAAAAAGGACGGAATAACAACCTATATTCACAATCAAAACTTTTCATTCATTCACTTTTTCAACATTCGCAATAGTAGCGAAAAGGAATTCACCATTTGTATTTTTAAATATAAAACGGAAAAAATCTGTATGGCATTAAGTTCCCTACAGGAACATTTCAGTTAGAATACCAGTGATCTCAACTGACTACAATGTATATGGTAGCTAAACGTCTTTAGCTAATATATGATTAAATTGAAGATTTAGAAAATGTTTTGTTCTATATAAATAAACACTATGTCCGATAGAATAAAGAAAAGAAAAAATTTTGAAAATCGGTTAAGCCGTTATTGAGTATTAGCTAAAAAAAATTTTAATTGAGATTAGAAAAAAAAGAATTTATGTGGTGAATGAGACATGAAACAGATTGGAAACATTAAAGAAAAAATATTTAAAATCGGTTGAGCCGATCCGGAGATCTTACGGTATATACGAACGCCAATTCAATTTTATATATATAGATTACAAATTCTTCACCATGATATAGATTACAGGCCATTCACCACAATATTTAAGACATCTACCAAATAAGTTGAATTAAGCAAGATTCTTAACCGTGGTTAGTGCCGAAGCTAAAAATACCTTTTAATGAATGTATTTGTATTTTTAAATATAAAACGGTAAAAATCTGTATGGCATTAAGTTCTCTACAGGAACATTTCAGTTAGAATACCAGTGATCTCAACTGACTACAATTTATATGGTAGCTAAACTTCTTTAGCTAATATATGATTAAATTGAAGATTTAGAAAATGTTTTGTTCTATATAAATAAACACTATGTCCGATAGAATAAAGAAAAGAAAAAATTTTGAAAATCGGTTAAGCCGTTATTGAGTATTAGCTAAAAAAAATTTTAATTGAGATTAGAAAAAAAAGAATTTATGTGGTAAATGAGACATGAAACAGATTGGAAACATTAAAGAAAAAATATTTAAAATCGGTTGAGCCGATCCGGAGATCTTACGGTATATACGAACGCCAATTCATTTTTATATATATAGATTACAAATTCTTCACCATGATATAGATTACAGGCCATTCACCACAATATTTAAGACATCTACCAAATAAGGTGAATTAAGCAAGATTCTTAACCGTGGTCAGTGCCGAAGCTAAAAATACCTTTTAATGAATGTATTTGTATTTTTAAATATAAAACGGAAAAAATCTGTCTGGCATTAAGTTCCCTACAGGAACATTTCAGTTAGAATACCAGTGATCTCAACTGACTACAATTTATATGGTAGCTAAACTTCTTTAGCTAATATATGATTAAATTGAAGATTTAGAAAATGTTTTGTTCTATATAAATAAACACTATGTCCGATAGAATAAAGAAAAGAAAAAATTTTGAAAATCGGTTAAGCCGTTATTGAGTATTAGCTAAAAAAAAATTTAAATTGAGATTAGAAAAAAAAGAATTTATCTGGTAAATGAGACATGAAACAGATTGGAAACATTAAAGAAAAAATATTTAAAATCGGTTGAGCCGATCCGGAGATCTTACGGTATATACGAACGCCAATTCATTTTTATATATATAGATTACAAATTCTTCACCATGATATAGATTACAGGCCATTCACCACAATATTTAAGACATCTACCAAATAAGGTGAATTAAGCAAGATTCTTAACCGTGGTTAGTGCCGAAGCTAAAAATACCTTTTAATGAATGTATTTGTATTTTTAAATATAAAACGGAAAAAATCTGTATGGCATTAAGTTCCCTACAGGAACATTTCAGTTAGAATACCAGTGATCTCAACTGACTACAATTTATATGGTAGCTAAACTTCTTTATCTAATATATGATTAAATTGAAGATTTAGAAAATGTTTTGTTCTATATAAATAAACACTATGTCCGATAGAATAAAGAAAAGAAAAAATTTTGAAAATCGGTTAAGCCGTTATTGAGTATTAGCTAAAAAAATTTTAAATTGAGATTAGAAAAAAAAGAATTTATGTGGTAAATGAGACATGAAACAGATTGGAAACATTAAAGAAAAAATATTTAAAATCGGTTGAGCCGATCCGGAGATCTTACGGTATATACGAACGCCAATTCATTTTTATATATATAGATTACAACTTCTTCACCATAACATAGATTATGAAAAAGGACGGAATAACAACCTATATTCACAATCAACAACCTATATTCACAATCAAAACTTTTCATTCATTCACTTTTTCAACATTCGCAATAGTAGCGAAAAGGAATTCACCATTTGTATTTTTAAATATAAAATGGAAAAAATCTGTATGGCATTAAGTTCCCTACAGGAACATTTCAGTTAGAATACCAGTGATCTCAACTGACTACAATTTATATGGTAGCTAAACTTCTTTAGCTAATATATGATTAAATTGAAGATTTAGAAAATGTTTTGTTGCCGAAGCTAAAAATACCTTTTAATGAATGTATTTGTATTTTTAAATATAAAACGGTAAAAATCTGTATGGCATTAAGTTCTCTACAGGAACATTTCAGTTAGAATACCAGTGATCTCAACTGACTACAATTTATATGGTAGCTAAACTTCTTTAGCTAATATATGATTAAATTGAAGATTTAGAAAATGTTTTGTTCTATATAAATAAACACTATGTCCGATAGAATAAAGAAAAGAAAAAATTTTGAAAATCGGTTAAGCCGTTATTGAGTATTAGCTAAAAAAAATTTTAATTGAGATTAGAAAAAAAAGAATTTATGTGGTAAATGAGACATGAAACAGATTGGAAACATTAAAGAAAAAATATTTAAAATCGGTTGAGCCGATCCGGAGATCTTACGGTATATACGAACGCCAATTCATTTTTATATATATAGATTACAAATTCTTCACCATGATATAGATTACAGGCCATTCACCACAATATTTAAGACATCTACCAAATAAGGTGAATTAAGCAAGATTCTTAACCGTGGTCAGTGCCGAAGCTAAAAATACCTTTTAATGAATGTATTTGTATTTTTAAATATAAAACGGAAAAAATCTGTCTGGCATTAAGTGACCTACAGGAACATTTCAGTTAGAATACCAGTGATCTCAACTGACTACAATTTATATGGTAGCTAAACTTCTTTAGCTAATATATGATTAAATTGAAGATTTAGAAAATGTTTTGTTCTATATAAATAAACACTATGTCCGATAGAATAAAGAAAAGAAAAAATTTTGAAAATCGGTTAAGCCGTTATTGAGTATTAGCTAAAAAAAAATTTAAATTGAGATTAGAAAAAAAGAATTTATCTGGTAAATGAGACATGAAACAGATTGGAAACATTAAAGAAAAAATATTTAAAATCGGTTGAGCCGATCCGGAGATCTTACGGTATATACGAACGCCAATTCATTTTTATATATATAGATTACAAATTCTTCACCATGATATAGATTACAGGCCATTCACCACAATATTTAAGACATCTACCAAATAAGGTGAATTAAGCAAGATTCTTAACCGTGGTTAGTGCCGAAGCTAAAAATACCTTTTAATGAATGTATTTGTATTTTTAAATATAAAACGGAAAAAATCTGTATGGCATTAAGTTCCCTACAGGAACATTTCAGTTAGAATACCAGTGATCTCAACTGACTACAATTTATATGGTAGCTAAACTTCTTTATCTAATATATGATTAAATTGAAGATTTAGAAAATGTTTTGTTCTATATAAATAAACACTATGTCCGATAGAATAAAGAAAAGAAAAAATTTTGAAAATCGGTTAAGCCGTTATTGAGTATTAGCTAAAAAAATTTTAAATTGAGATTAGAAAAAAAAGAATTTATGTGGTAAATGAGACATGAAACAGATTGGAAACATTAAAGAAAAAATATTTAAAATCGGTTGAGCCGATCCGGAGATCTTACGGTATATACGAACGCCAATTCATTTTTATATATATAGATTACAACTTCTTCACCATAACATAGATTATGAAAAAGGACGGAATAACAACCTATATTCACAATCAACAACCTATATTCACAATCAAAACTTTTCATTCATTCACTTTTTCAACATTCGCAATAGTAGCGAAAAGGAATTCACCATTTGTATTTTTAAATATAAAATGGAAAAAATCTGTATGGCATTAAGTTCCCTACAGGAACATTTCAGTTAGAATACCAGTGATCTCAACTGACTACAATTTATATGGTAGCTAAACTTCTTTAGCTAATATATGATTAAATTGAAGATTTAGAAAATGTTTTGTTCTATATAAATAAACACTATGTCCGATAGAATAAAGAAAAGAAAAAATTTTGAAAATCGGTTAAGCCGTTATTGAGTATTAGCTAAAAAAATTTTAAATTGAGATTAGAAAAAAAAGAATTTATGTGGTAAATTAGACATGAAACATATTGGAAACATTAAAGAAAAAATATTTAAAATCGGTTGAGCCGCTCCGGAGATCTTACGGTATACACGAACGCCAATTCATTTTTATATATATAGATTACAACTTCTTCACCATGATATAGATTACAGGCCATTCACCACAATGTTTGAGCCATCCACCGCAAATAAGGTGAATTAAGCAAGATTCTTAACCGTGGTTAGTGCCGAAGCTAAAAATACCTTTTAATGAATGTATTTGTATTTTTAAATATAAAACGGAAAAAATCTGTATGGCATTAAGTTCCCTACAGGAACATTTCAGTTAGAATACCAGTGATCTCAACTGACTACAATTTATATGGTAGCTAAACTTCTTTAGCTAATATATGATTAAATTGAAGATTTAGAAAATGTTTTGTTCTATATAAATAAACACTATGTCCGATAGAATAAAGAAAAGAAAAAATTTTGAAAATCGGTTAAGCCGTTATTGAGTATTAGCTAAAAAAAATTTTAATTGAGATTAGAAAAAAAAGAATTTATGTGGTAAATGAGACATGAAACAGATTGGAAACATTAAAGAAAAAATATTTAAAATCGGTTGAGCCGATCCGGAGATCTTACGGTATATACGAACGCCAATTCATTTTTATATATATAGATTACAAATTCTTCACCATGATATAGATTACAGGCCATTCACCACAATATTTAAGACATCTACCAAATAAGTTGAATTAAGCAAGATTCTTAACCGTGGTTAGTGCCGAAGCTAAAAATACCTTTTAATGAATGTATTTGTATTTTTAAATATAAAACGGTAAAAATCTGTATGGCATTAAGTTCTCTACAGGAACATTTCAGTTAGAATACCAGTGATCTCAACTGACTACAATTTATATGGTAGCTAAACTTCTTTAGCTAATATATGATTAAATTG
The DNA here is from genome assembly GCA_951509765.1 of Sphenella marginata. Taxonomy (NCBI): domain Eukaryota; kingdom Metazoa; phylum Arthropoda; class Insecta; order Diptera; family Tephritidae; genus Sphenella; species Sphenella marginata. The sequence goes on from OX608078.1 coordinate 122,659,674, forward strand.
AAGATTTAGAAAATGTTTTGTTCTATATAAATAAACACTATGTCCGATAGAATAAAGAAAAGAAAAAATTTTGAAAATCGGTTAAGCCGTTATTGAGTATTAGCTAAAAAAAATTTTAATTGAGATTAGAAAAAAAAGAATTTATGTGGTAAATGAGACATGAAACAGATTGGAAACATTAAAGAAAAAATATTTAAAATCGGTTGAGCCGATCCGGAGATCTTACGGTATATACGAACGCCAATTCATTTTTATATATATAGATTACAAATTCTTCACCATGATATAGATTACAGGCCATTCACCACAATATTTAAGACATCTACCAAATAAGGTGAATTAAGCAAGATTCTTAACCGTGGTCAGTGCCGAAGCTAAAAATACCTTTTAATGAATGTATTTGTATTTTTAAATATAAAACGGAAAAAATCTGTCTGGCATTAAGTTCCCTACAGGAACATTTCAGTTAGAATACCAGTGATCTCAACTGACTACAATTTATATGGTAGCTAAACTTCTTTAGCTAATATATGATTAAATTGAAGATTTAGAAAATGTTTTGTTCTATATAAATAAACACTATGTCCGATAGAATAAAGAAAAGAAAAAATTTTGAAAATCGGTTAAGCCGTTATTGAGTATTAGCTAAAAAAAAATTTAAATTGAGATTAGAAAAAAAGAATTTATCTGGTAAATGAGACATGAAACAGATTGGAAACATTAAAGAAAAAATATTTAAAATCGGTTGAGCCGATCCGGAGATCTTACGGTATATACGAACGCCAATTCATTTTTATATATATAGATTACAAATTCTTCACCATGATATAGATTACAGGCCATTCACCACAATATTTAAGACATCTACCAAATAAGGTGAATTAAGCAAGATTCTTAACCGTGGTTAGTGCCGAAGCTAAAAATACCTTTTAATGAATGTATTTGTATTTTTAAATATAAAACGGAAAAAATCTGTATGGCATTAAGTTCCCTACAGGAACATTTCAGTTAGAATACCAGTGATCTCAACTGACTACAATTTATATGGTAGCTAAACTTCTTTATCTAATATATGATTAAATTGAAGATTTAGAAAATGTTTTGTTCTATATAAATAAACACTATGTCCGATAGAATAAAGAAAAGAAAAAATTTTGAAAATCGGTTAAGCCGTTATTGAGTATTAGCTAAAAAAATTTTAAATTGAGATTAGAAAAAAAAGAATTTATGTGGTAAATGAGACATGAAACAGATTGGAAACATTAAAGAAAAAATATTTAAAATCGGTTGAGCCGATCCGGAGATCTTACGGTATATACGAACGCCAATTCATTTTTATATATATAGATTACAACTTCTTCACCATAACATAGATTATGAAAAAGGACGGAATAACAACCTATATTCACAATCAACAACCTATATTCACAATCAAAACTTTTCATTCATTCACTTTTTCAACATTCGCAATAGTAGCGAAAAGGAATTCACCATTTGTATTTTTAAATATAAAATGGAAAAAATCTGTATGGCATTAAGTTCCCTACAGGAACATTTCAGTTAGAATACCAGTGATCTCAACTGACTACAATTTATATGGTAGCTAAACTTCTTTAGCTAATATATGATTAAATTGAAGATTTAGAAAATGTTTTGTTCTATATAAATAAACACTATGTCCGATAGAATAAAGAAAAGAAAAAATTTTGAAAATCGGTTAAGCCGTTATTGAGTATTAGCTAAAAAAATTTTAAATTGAGATTAGAAAAAAAAGAATTTATGTGGTAAATTAGACATGAAACATATTGGAAACATTAAAGAAAAAATATTTAAAATCGGTTGAGCCGCTCCGGAGATCTTACGGTATACACGAACGCCAATTCATTTTTATATATATAGATTACAACTTCTTCACCATGATATAGATTACAGGCCATTCACCACAATGTTTGAGCCATCCACCGCAAATAAGGTGAATTAAGCAAGATTCTTAACCGTGGTTAGTGCCGAAGCTAAAAATACCTTTTAATGAATGTATTTGTATTTTTAAATATAAAACGGAAAAAATCTGTATGGCATTAAGTTCCCTACAGGAACATTTCAGTTAGAATACCAGTGATCTCAACTGACTACAATTTATATGGTAGCTAAACTTCTTTAGCTAATATATGATTAAATTGAAGATTTAGAAAATGTTTTGTTCTATATAAATAAACACTATGTCCGATAGAATAAAGAAAAGAAAAAATTTTGAAAATCGGTTAAGCCGTTATTGAGTATTAGCTAAAAAAAATTTTAATTGAGATTAGAAAAAAAAGAATTTATGTGGTAAATGAGACATGAAACAGATTGGAAACATTAAAGAAAAAATATTTAAAATCGGTTGAGCCGATCCGGAGATCTTACGGTATATACGAACGCCAATTCATTTTTATATATATAGATTACAAATTCTTCACCATGATATAGATTACAGGCCATTCACCACAATATTTAAGACATCTACCAAATAAGTTGAATTAAGCAAGATTCTTAACCGTGGTTAGTGCCGAAGCTAAAAATACCTTTTAATGAATGTATTTGTATTTTTAAATATAAAACGGTAAAAATCTGTATGGCATTAAGTTCTCTACAGGAACATTTCAGTTAGAATACCAGTGATCTCAACTGACTACAATTTATATGGTAGCTAAACTTCTTTAGCTAATATATGATTAAATTGAAGATTTAGAAAATGTTTTGTTCTATATAAATAAACACTATGTCCGATAGAATAAAGAAAAGAAAAAATTTTGAAAATCGGTTAAGCCGTTATTGAGTATTAGCTAAAAAAAAATTTAAATTGAGATTAGAAAAAAAAGAATTTATCTGGTAAATGAGACATGAAACAGATTGGAAACATTAAAGAAAAAATATTTAAAATCGGTTGAGCCGATCCGGAGATCTTACGGTATATACGAACGCCAATTCATTTTTATATATATAGATTACAAATTCTTCACCATGATATAGATTACAGGCCATTCACCACAATATTTAAGACATCTACCAAATAAGGTGAATTAAGCAAGATTCTTAACCGTGGTTAGTGCCGAAGCTAAAAATACCTTTTAATGAATGTATTTGTATTTTTAAATATAAAACGGAAAAAATCTGTATGGCATTAAGTTCCCTACAGGAACATTTCAGTTAGAATACCAGTGATCTCAACTGACTACAATTTATATGGTAGCTAAACTTCTTTATCTAATATATGATTAAATTAAAGATTTAGAAAATGTTTTGTTCTATATAAATAAACACTATGTCCGATAGAATAAAGAAAAGAAAAAATTTTGAAAATCGGTTAAGCCGTTATTGAGTATTAGCTAAAAAAATTTTAAATTGAGATTAGAAAAAAAAGAATTTATGTGGTAAATGAGACATGAAACAGATTGGAAACATTAAAGAAAAAATATTTAAAATCGGTTGAGCCGATCCGGAGATCTTACGGTATATACGAACGCCAATTCATTTTTATATATATAGATTACAACTTCTTCACCATAACATAGATTATGAAAAAGGACGGAATAACAACCTATATTCACAATCAACAACCTATATTCACAATCAAAACTTTTCATTCATTCACTTTTTCAACATTCGCAATAGTAGCGAAAAGGAATTCACCATTTGTATTTTTAAATATAAAACGGAAAAAATCTGTATGGCATTAAGTTCCCTACAGGAACATTTCAGTTAGAATACCAGTGATCTCAACTGACTACAATTTATATGGTAGCTAAACTTCTTTAGCTAATATATGATTAAATTGAAGATTTAGAAAATGTTTTGTTCTATATAAATAAACACTATGTCCGATAGAATAAAGAAAAGAAAAAATTTTGAAAATCGGTTAAGCCGTTATTGAGTATTAGCTAAAAAAATTTTAAATTGAGATTAGAAAAAAAAGAATTTATGTGGTAAATTAGACATGAAACATATTGGAAACATTAAAGAAAAAATATTTAAAATCGGTTGAGCCGATCCGGAGATCTTACGGTATACACGAACGCCAATTCATTTTTATATATATAGATTACAACTTCTTCACCATGATATAGATTACAGGCCATTCACCACAATGTTTGAGCCATCCACCGCAAATAAGGTGAATTAAGCAAGATTCTTAACCGTGGTTAGTGCCGAAGCTAAAAATACCTTTTAATGAATGTATTTGTATTTTTAAATATAAAACGGAAAAAATCTGTATGGCATTAAGTTCCCTACAGGAACATTTCAGTTAGAATACCAGTGATCTCAACTGACTACAATTTATATGGTAGCTAAACTTCTTTAGCTAATATATGATTAAATTGAAGATTTAGAAAATGTTTTGTTCTATATAAATAAACACTATGTCCGATAGAATAAAGAAAAGAAAAAATTTTGAAAATCGGTTAAGCCGTTATTGAGTATTAGCTAAAAAAAATTTTAATTGAGATTAGAAAAAAAAGAATTTATGTGGTAAATGAGACATGAAACAGATTGGAAACATTAAAGAAAAAATATTTAAAATCGGTTGAGCCGATCCGGAGATCTTACGGTATATACGAACGCCAATTAATTTTTATATATATAGATTACAAATTCTTCACCATGATATAGATTACAGGCCATTCACCACAATATTTAAGACATCTACCAAATAAGTTGAATTAAGCAAGATTCTTAACCGTGGTTAGTGCCGAAGCTAAAAATACCTTTTAATGAATGTATTTGTATTTTTAAATATAAAACGGTAAAAATCTGTATGGCATTAAGTTCTCTACAGGAACATTTCAGTTAGAATACCAGTGATCTCAACTGACTACAATTTATATGGTAGCTAAACTTCTTTAGCTAATATATGATTAAATTGAAGATTTAGAAAATGTTTTGTTCTATATAAATAAACACTATGTCCGATAGAATAAAGAAAAGAAAAAATTTTGAAAATCGGTTAAGCCGTTATTGAGTATTAGCTAAAAAAAATTTTAATTGAGATTAGAAAAAAAAGAATTTATGTGGTAAATGAGACATGAAACAGATTGGAAACATTAAAGAAAAAATATTTAAAATCGGTTGAGCCGATCCGGAGATCTTACGGTATATACGAACGCCAATTCATTTTTATATATATAGATTACAAATTCTTCACCATGATATAGATTACAGGCCATTCACCACAATATTTAAGACATCTACCAAATAAGGTGAATTAAGCAAGATTCTTAACCGTGGTTAGTGCCGAAGCTAAAAATACCTTTTAATGAATGTATTTGTATTTTTAAATATAAAACGGAAAAAATCTGTATGGCATTAAGTTCCCTACAGGAACATTTCAGTTAGAATACCAGTGATCTCAACTGACTACAATGTATATGGTAGCTAAACTTCTTTAGCTAATATATGATTAAATTGAAGATTTAGAAAATGTTTTGTTCTATATAAATAAACACTATGTCCGATAGAATAAAGAAAAGAAAAAATTTTGAAAATCGGTTAAGCCGTTATTGAGTATTAGCTAAAAAAATTTTAAATTGAGATTAGAAAAAAAAGAATTTATGTGGTAAATGAGACATGAAACAGATTGGAAACATTAAAGAAAAAATATTTAAAATCGGTTGAGCCGATCCGGAGATCTTACGGTATATACGAACGCCAATTCATTTTTATATATATAGATTACAACTTCTTCACCATAACATAGATTATGAAAAAGGACGGAATAACAACCTATATTCACAATCAACAACCTATATTCACAATCAAAACTTTTCATTCATTCACTTTTTCAACATTCGCAA